>JBBHKE010000584.1:119341-169494 GCA_037447655.1 Zygnema cylindricum | reverse complement strand
ATTCAAATTGTTTAATACGCCAGGTACGCCGTGATTTTCGTTCCGTGACTTAAATGTAGACACCGCAAAATGTAACCGACAAAAAAGTACTAATTCTGAAATTGTAATGATTAATTATTTAGGGTATGGTTACACGAGGAGGTCTTTGTAATAGTTCGGACAGCAAAATTTATGTATTACACAGGCCTCGTGTACATCGCGTATCTTTTGTCAACAAGTTTTGCATACGTGTTCTGATATGAGTGGTTCCACGTAAGCTGACTACCAAATCTCAAAAATCATCGAATATCTGGAACCGACCTTTTTCATCTGGAAAATCGTACTTGCAAATGACGTACATGTACTTCACAAATGTACCTCGTCAATGTACCTCACAGATCTCCTTCACTTTGCTGACTTTCAGGAAAAAAATGTATTTCTTTCCGGCAAAGATTTAACAGTCACTTTGTCAGAAGTCACGAGACTTTGAAAACCTGTGGGATTTTTTATTTTTTTATATTTTTTTTACTTCGATATATCAACAATACGATATATCGGCGATATATCGGATTGATTTGAAATTCGATATATCGAAGCAATATATCGATTATCGAGTAACTGAAATTCGATAAATATCGAATATCGGCAAACGGTCCTCGATACCCAACACTACTGATTAGATTCATAAAAGGCAAAAAGAAAAGCGTAGGCAGCCTGCCTCCGCCTCCTCTCTCTAGCCCCCATACTTGTTGTAGTCAGTGAAAGAAAGAGAGGGTGGTGAAGCCATAACTGACTCAGCTCCATAGGCTAGATTGAAGAGTGATATAAGTCACTCTCAACAAAAAAAAAATGTGCGTCCAGCAGGACTCACACCTCCGACTAGCAGAGCGAGGCGTAGCCATCAGTTCTAACCAGTGTGTCGTAGGAGTTCGTTAGACTACATAGGGTTTGAATTCTATTTAAACAATGTTTAGGAACTTTAATTCGATTAACGGAATAACGGATGAAGAACATGGAGACTAGTTAAAGTATGGTGCTAACATGAACCCGCACAAAACAACTGTACCGGACATTTGTTTCAACGGCTAATATTAAAAGCCGGTGTAGAATCCGACGGCACGTATCATCTCCAAGATCTCGGAATGGCCGCTTTGGTGGTTTTTTGGGAGTTACATGACTTGGTGCCACGTGGCAAGATAGCATTGGGAAGCACGAATCTCGGGATGCATGAGGACGAGTCCGAAAGAGATTGGTGTCCACTCCATGGCCTACTCCTATATAGGGCGTACAGAAAGGACATTGGCCGTAGTACCTTTTTGTACAATACACTTTTATGATTGGAGCGTACTTTAGTAGATACAGGTTGTGAGAGGGGTTGAGGACTTATACAATTCAGGAGGTAGCCGCCTCTCTCCCAAAGTGCTTGTATAAATCTTGGCATCTTTGCCACTATATAACTTTTCGCCTGGTTAGGCCTTTTCTCTGATTCTGATTGCTACAGACTCAAGGGAGTCCAAACTACAAAAAGGTGTAGTTAGATTGTCTATTTGCCTGCTTGGGTAGCAGTGGTCCTAGTTGAAAGTGGGTCAGTCAATAACTGTCTAGAGGCTACTTGAATTTTGTAGTCCAATGGGGATACATAATTACAACCCGAAATTTGGACCATTGCCCGGACCATTTCTTGCAATGTCCGATACTTTCTCTTGCCAATTACATTTGATTGCGGAGAGTAAGGTATGGTGAAATGTTGTCGAGTTCCCCATTTCTTGCAATAGGTTTCGAAAACTAAAAATTCACCACCGTTATCCGACCGGATAGATTTTAGTTTCCACTCACACCGACTTTCAACCATCACATCCCACTCTTTCAACTTCTCAAATAAGTCAGATTTTCGTTTAAGAAGATAAACCCAAGAGTATCGGGAAAATTCATCAACAATTACCATAAAATACGGATTTCCAGCGACGCTTTTTGGTTTGATGTGTCCATATAAATCCACGTGAAAGAGCTCCAAGAAATTCCGAGCTTTATAATAGGGATCTTAAATTGGGTGGGGTTTGCGTATTTGTCGACCTTGGCTGTAACCCTCACATAAATTGACATTTTCCCCTGATGTGAGGTCTAAATCGGCTACAAAATTGGTTCTGATCATGCGCCTTAAATTTCCTTCTGAGGTGTGGCACATACGATGATGCCACAAGCTCAGATCTCCCTTTAATTCAAAAATTTGGCTGAAACTCTGAGACCTCCATAAGTCCTCAGAGTGGACAGCTTCCAATAAGCCTCTAGGATAATCCTGACCACTTTGTGTTTAAGCAAAAATAACTGCCACCCTAGCAAACAAAAACTCTAACCACCTTCACCCCTATGAAGACAAGACTCCCCTGAGTCGATAGCAAAAAAAAACTCTGAATTTGCTCCCCTGAGCAGTAAGTTATGGAGGGTCAAAGTTGACCTTTTGTACACAAGCTCTCTGGGAGAGAGGGTCCTATCTGCTAATTTTTCTAAGTCCTATCTCTCTCACAGACTCTATCTACTGATGTACGGAACCAATCAGAATTGAGTTCCGTACGCAAAAGTACAGCTGCCGATGTATTTTAGGTACGGACATTGTACGACAAGGCCTAAATGTCGACACATGTCATATCCGGATTCGATGCCATAATCTCCGGGGATTCCACGATCCAACGAAATTTCGCCACGCGTCATCCGATGTGGCGATGGCCACAAACCGCCGAAAACTTCCTCCGTGATCTCGGCGCTAATTGCGGCCGTCCGATTTAGAATCTAATTTAATCGTAGCCATAATAAATACATGTGCGGTATTTGTTTCATTTACGAAACAAATGCGCGGTATTGATTTATAGTCCGTACCGTAATCCGTACTATATATATTACCGAATCTATGTATCCCGTAATCTATTATAGTTAAATGAATAATCATACGTATACGAATTTAAATAACTATCAAACTATATACTACGTATCATGACTCCTAGACTAAACGGCTAAGGCTACCGGCTATTTCCTAACTGCCGGCCGGTTGGTACAAGGATCAATTCCTGCCGCCGGCACATACCTTTTAAATAAATAAACCCGAACTAAAATAAATTTCCCGTAAACCTCAGGATAGCCTAGGTAGCCATGGCTCTAGCTTCCTCTCCAATTTCTCAGTGATTGCGACAAGTTTGAGAGTTAGAGAGAGAAGTTAGAGATAGACTGCCTCGGCTTCTATATTTCTATTCAGACCTAGAAAATACTTTAAAACCATTAGTTTCTACACTCCCCTTATTTTCTAGTCAATCTTTAATTTCAGACCACACTTCTCCTTGCAAAAACTTAACTTAGGGGAAGGCACAGGTTTGGTCATCATATCTGCTACCATCTCACTATCTGGTCTGTACTCTAAACTGATTATTTTGTTTTCTACTTTCTCTCTAACAAAGCTGAGTCTGGTGTCCATGTGTTTGGCTTTAAAATGATGTTTAGGATTGGCAGAAATAGCGATTGCTGCTTGATTATCACAAAATATTTTCTGCACACCACTCTTAATGTGACCAAGCTCACCAAGCAAAGACTTGACCCACATCAATTCTTTTACAGCAGAGCAAGAGGCCATATACTCAGCCTCCATGGTGGACTGAGCAATAACCTTTTGCTGTTTGCTACTCCAACAACAAGCCCCATCACCCACATATAATACATATCCAGAAGTGCATCTCCTCATCGGAGCATCACCATAACTGGCATCACTCCAAGTAGTGATGTCACTATTCTCCCCACCCAAATGCAACCATAGATCCCTAGTTCCTACCAAATATCTAACGACTCTCTTAGCTGCCTCCCAATCCTTCTTAGTGGGAGCATTTAGACTTCTACTCAGCACTCCTACAGCTGCAGCTAGATCTGGCCGGGTACAATTCATAAAATAGATTAGACTTCCCACTACTTGCCTGTAAGGAATAGTCTGCATGAACTTCTGTTCTTCAGGAGATAATTCCTCGTCTAAGACTATGACTCCTCCTTCCTCACTCCCCTCACTTCCCTTCTTCAACTCTATTGGAGTTGTACAACTATTAGCTTTATCCATTTGAAATTTTTCAAGCATGTTCCCTATTGCTTCATTTTGAGTCAATCTTATAATTTTTCTTTTTCGGTCTCTCTCTACTTGAATTCCCAAAATATATTTTGCTTCCCCCATATCCTTCATTTCAAATCTCCCCTTAAGATCGGTTTTCAGTTTATTAATTTTTTCCATTGATTTACTTAAAACAAGCAAATCATCAACATAAATTGCAATAAATATAAAACCTTCCTCATCTTCGAAAACATAGATTGAGTGATCTGAGCTGATCCGAATATATCCTAGACCGGTAAGAAACTCATCAAGCTTCTTATTCCACTGTCGAGGCGCCTGTTTCAAACCATAAAGAGATTTAATCAGCCGGCATACCTTACTCTCCTCTCCTTCTTCCACAAACCCTTCGGGTTGTCGCATGAAGATCTCCTCTTCCAATTCTCCATGCAAAAAGGCTGTTTTGATGTCCATCTGGTGCACTTCCATGTCTTCCGCTGCTGCCAAGCTGAGAAGTATGCGGACAGAGGGAAATCTGACCACCGGGGCAAAGGTTTCCTCGTAGTCAAATCCTTCCTTTTGTGTAAATCCCTTTGCCACTAATCTGGCCTTGTATCGCTCGATTGTGTTATCTGGGTTCAGTTTTAATTTAAAAACCCACTTACAACCGATTGGTTTTCGGTTAGGTGGACAGTCCACCAGCTCCCAAGTATCGGCTGCCATGATTGAAGCCATCTCCTCATTGATGGCTGTCTTCCACCGGTTTCTTTCTGGACAAGTCATTGCCTCTCCATAAGTTTGAGGTTCATCTTGATGAGATAGTTTTGTTACCTTGTTATTAACCTGTTTTTCTTGCAGTCTTTTGCTACTTCTCCTCCCCCCCTCAAAATCTGAGGCTGCAATAGATGGTTCTCGTGGGTTCTTTCGAACAAACTCGGCTTCTCCCCTATCCCTTGATTCCGAATCAATTTCCACCACGTTTTCCGCTTCGAGTAGAGTTGTCACTGGAGTTTCCACAGCCGAGTCCTTTTCGGTCTGATTTGTTCCTGCAAGAGTGTCATCTTCTCTAAAACCTGGATAGTTAGGAAGCTCAAAGTCATCGGAATTTTCTGACTCAAATCTGATTTTTACTGACTTCGTATATTTGAAGGGATCCACAGACTTTCCTTCATCCATAACCACTAGGTGCTTCACTAGATAATATCCTCTCTTTTGAGATCATAGAATCTATATCCTTTAACATCTTCATCATATCTTAATAAGTATCCTGGTTTTCCTTCAGGATCTAGCTTCCAATTAGACCGATCAGTATCTAGACTGAACACTTGACTGCCGAAAACCTTTAAATGAGATAAGTCTGGTTTCCGGCCTGTCCATCTCTCATAAGGTGTTTGATCTTTTATAGCTGAAGTAAGAACTCTGTTTTTGAGGTAATTAGCACAGTTCATTGCTTCTGCCCAAAACCTTTTTCCTATCTTCTTATCCGACAACATACTTCTAGCACTATCACTTAGTGTTCTATTTAACCTTTCAGCTACCCCATTCTGTTCCGGATTTTGTGGAACTGTCTTTTGGTGTTGAACCCCATCTTCCCTCAAAAAATCCTCAAACTGGTTAGAAGTATACTCTCCACCATTGTCACTCCTTACTCTCTTGATTGGAGTTTCATGGAGTTTTTCGCTCCATGCTTTATATTGTCTAAAACAGTCTTCAGCTTCTGACTTGTTTTTCAAAAAATACACCCGAGAATACCGAGACCAATCATCTGTTATAGTCATCATAAATCTCTTCCCCCCCCGGTGAGGGCACTCTAGCCGGTCCCCAAATATCTGTGTGTACTAGATCTAGAAGTTTTTCTCCCTTGTAGGTGGTTGTTTTAGGAAAAGGTAATTAGTGTGCTTTACCTTGAGCACACCCACTACAATCACTTATATCATCACTCTCACTGAACTGAATCCCTTCCACCACTCCCATCTTTTTCATCTCTCTTAACTTATCTAGATTCACATGCCCAAGCCTCTTATGCCACATCATAATATCATGAACACCAGCATAATAAAGTTTCTTCGTTTCATTACTTAAGATCAGCCTAAACATCCCATGGCTACCTTTCTCAGCAATGAAATAGACATCCTCCTCAAAACTAGCAGTAAGGACTCCTTCCCTAGTGCTAGTAAAAAAACCCTTATCATCTAATACAGATGTAGAGATAAGGTTTTTGTTCAGCTCCGGGATAAACAATACATCGGAGAATGTTAATATGGATGTCTTTCCTTCTACTAACACTTTCAGATCTACCGATCCTACAAGAGTAGTGGTGACTATCCTCCCATCCCCGTACTCTATCTCTACGGTGGGAATCTTTCTTTTCTTAGTCAACAAGTGCCTATCCTTACACATGTGCATTGAGGCACCTGAATCTATAATCCAGCCTGCTTCACCTTTAAATCCACCGTAAGCACATTTCTGCCTTCGTGGAATTTCAACCTCAGTTTTCCCCTCCAACTCCTCATCCAAAAGGAGCTCATCGTCCTAGTCCTCGGATTCCGCCTCAAGTACCTGTGTGACAAGGGCCTTTTTCTTTCCTCTCGGGGTACCACAGGTCTGCCCCTCCTTTAATCGAAGCTCGGTTAGCTTAGTGCACTCTGCCATATAGTGCCCCGGTTTCTTACAAAAATGACATAAACCTTTGGGAGCCCTTCGTTCGAACTCGTCAACCTGATTTTTCTGCTCCCTACCCCCATAGTTTCCGACTAGTTTCCGCGAATCCTTGTTCCTCCAATCGGTCGCTGTTGCCAAGGCTTGGCCACTCTTTCCTCCCCTTCGGATCTCAATCGTATTCTCTCGAACGAGAATCATCCCTACCACTGAGTTCCATATCCACCTTGAGTCCGGCAAGTCCTGCACACGGTTGACTATGTTCTCGAACTCATCAGGTAACTTCATTAGTAAACAGTTAACTTTTTCTTTTTCACTAAAAACTTTACCCGCACTCTCTAGCTCCATGAAGAGTGTAGCAAGCTCATTGCAAAAATCCAACATCTTTCCCCCTTTGTATACATACTCCTCAACTTTCTGATCAGCCAACTGTTGTTGCTGAATCGTACCACTTCGGTACATCTCTATGAGAGCCATCCAAAGATCGGATGCCCTCTCTACCTGCAAATGAGGATATGCAAGTCCTTGAGTGAGATAGCGTAGGATGAAGTGCTTTGCCGCCATATTGTTGAAGTCCCAGGTTTCAGTATCATTCTCCTCGTTCCTCGGAATAGGTGACATGAATGCTAAACCAATTGCTATTGGTGTGGTCGCCTCCTTCTCCTTTCCTTTGTCCACCACCTCTTCTTCCTTTGTTTCCTCCGTTGAAGGTGAATCCTCTTTCCAGGTGAATCTGCTTCCATTAAACCCTGGAGGAATTCCAAGACTTGATGGACGCCCCAATCGTCCACTCACTATCCCCTAAAACCTTTTTTCGCATAGAGCTCGTATCATCATAATTTCCCAGTATATGAAGCGAGTTCCATTAAAGATTGGTACCCTAGAGGGTGGGCCCATAACCTGAAACTCTGAGACCTCCATAAGTCCTCAGAGTGGACAGCTTCCAAGAAGCCTCTAGGATAATCCTGACCCCTTTGTGTTTAAGCAAAAATAACTGCCACCTTGGCAGACAAAAACTCTGACCACCTTTACCCCTGTGAAGACAAGACTCCCCTGAGTCGATAGCAAAAAGAATCTTTGAATTTGCTCCCCTGAGCAGTAAGTTATGAAGGGTCAAAGTTGACCTTTTGTACAGAAGCTCTCTGGGAGAGAGGGTCCTATCTCCTAATTTTTCTAAGTCCTATCTCTCTCACAGACTCTATCTACTGATGTACGAAACCAATCAGAATACAGTTCCGTACGCAAAAGTACAGCTGCCGGTGTACTTTATGTACGAACATTGTACGACATGTCCCAAATGTCGACACATGTCATATCCGGATTCGGTGCCATAATCTCCGGAGATTCCACGATCCAACGTAATTTCGCCACGCGTCATCCGATGTGGCGATGACCACAAACCGCCGAAATCTTCCTCCGCGATCTCGGCGCTAATTCCGACCGTCCGATTAGAATCTAATTTAATCGTAGCCGTAATAAATACATGCGCGGTATTCGTTTCACTTACTAAATAAAATGCGCGATATTGATTTTGTGAATGTACCGAATTCCGTACTTATACATTACCGATCTATGTATATCGTACAGAGTTACAGTTAAATGATTTAACCTACGTATTAATGTTTAAATTTATATCGTACTATATGTTACGTAAGACTACTTCTAGACCTAACGACTAAGGCTATCGGCTATCTACTAGCTTTCGACCGGCAGGTACCAGAATCAAATCCTGTGGCCGGATTACCTTTTAGTACATAATCCCTAAACTAGTATAAATTTCCCGTAAACCTCAGGATAGCCTAGGTAGCCATGGCTCTAGCTTCCTCTCCAATTTCTCAGTGACTGCGACAAGTTTGAGAGTTGGAGAGAGAAGTTAGAGGTACACTGCCTCGGCTTCTTTATTTCTATTTAGACCTAGAAAATACTTTAGAACCATTAGTTTCTACACCGGCCGGTTGGTACAAGGATCAATTCCTGCCGCCGGCACATACCTTTTAAATAAATAAACCTGAACTAAAATAAATTTCCCATAAACCTCAGGATAGCCTAGGTAGCCATGGCTCTAGCTTCCTCTCCAATTTCTCAGTGACTGTGACAAGTTTGAGAGTTGGAGAGAGAAGTTAGAGATAGACTGCCTTGGCTTCTATATTTCTATTCAGACCTAGAAAATACGTTAAAACCATTAGTTTCTACATATTATGCCATTGGAGGTAGGAGGCGTGGTCGGTCGTTTCCAGATGAGCTTGTTGTGCATGGATTTTGTCACCACGCCTTCTCCGATTACAATTTCGTCCTTTCGTAAGATTTGAATCGTCCCGTCATCGTGTGAGAGGACGCTACATCCGGTTCATTAGATTTGAGGTACGGAAACAAGGTTCATTGAAGCGTTAGGAATATACATTGTGTTCAACAATTTCGTTTCTGTTAAGTATCCTGCTCCATCGACTCCGTACGTCGCCAGATTTAACCGTACGGCACCAACAGTTCCAACCGTGATGACGTCATCACGTACCACCGTGATGCGTTTCGGAGTTGTTAACTTGCGCATATCGTCAAATAGGTTTGCGTCAGTGCAGACGTGGTGTGACGCACCCGAATCGATTACCCAATCTTTTCCGGATTTGGTGTCGTCACGCGTGGTGGTACGAAAATTTAATAAGGCGAAAGTTTGACCGTCTTTTTCTTCAAAGATTTTCGAATCGAATAATTTCCATGGCCACCGAAGCAACCTTCACAGCCGCCACCTGTTCGTTCCTGTTAACCCACTTTTCGACCGCCATTGGGACCGCCTCTGTCGCCCCCAACGTCATTCTTAGCGAAGCATTGTGGGCTCATGTGGCCCCACTTTCTACAGTTGTGGCACTGTTTGTCCTTATCCGGGCAAGCGGTTGAGACATGGCCAGACTGGTTACTTTCCAGAGTTGTGGCACTGCTTGTCCTTATCCGGCAAGCGGTTGAGACATGGCCAGACTTATTACAGCGAAACCATGTGATGTCGCCAGACTGAGATTTCCTATCTGTAGAGCCGCTTGATTGGTCCTTGCCTCTAAAACCTCTACTAGTCCCTCTAGGACCTCCACCTCTACCACATGTTTTACCGGGGAGATAATTAATATCCATAGCATCAAGAGAGGTTACATTGAGAGTTAGTGTCTTTTTTGCCTAACTGCATTCCTCTGACTGACTGCCTTCCTCTGATTGCCTTCCTCTTCTACATTTTTCAGAAAATTGACTGCATATTTGTATGTGCAATTATCTCTTACACTTAAGATTTACTTTAAATGAAGTAATATTTAAGTCCTGTGACCTTATCCTCCTCCATAATTATCGTACCATTATTGAGCAAATTTTTTATAATGATATTATACCTCTTTAGTGCGTCATCTACGGACTCATTTTGTCTAAACTTAAATTGCATGAAATCTTCGAAAATATGTTGGCCCTTATTTTGGCCCCCTTTTCAAATTGATTCTCGAGAGCCTTCGAGCCTCTATGGGTTGTCCCGTGAGTGAGAAAATGTTCATGAATAGTGGCGGTGCAGGATTGCATGAGCTCGGCGATAGCTGCCAAGTCTTTTTGTTTCCATTTTCCTCAAGCAATTCGGTCAAAATCTGGGGGCTTCTCCTCTCCATTTACCACTTTCCAAAAGCGAGGCAATGGCAATAGGGTCTTGATGTATTTTTTCCACATTACAAAATTGATGCCGTTGAATATCACTGATTTCCCCGGCATAGAATATGAATTTTCTTGCTCACCTCCTTCTTCCAAGTTAAAGTCATCGTCGACAATAATTTTCTCCACTTTGTTCGCATCATCTTGATTTCCTCCATTACGATAGTCATCATTCGGATTGCCTCGGCTCACATTCGGGATCTTTCGATTAAGGTCATAAAATCGTTGATCCATGAGGCTGAGGAGTTTCTCGAAAAGTGAACTCAATTGCCTCTCCGTAAGACCGGCTCCTCCACCTTTCTCTTGTATCGACGAATATGGAGGATGAGGATCCACAACTCCGAAGCTAGCTTCAACCGTTTATTTTAGAGGATCAGATTCATCAACCCAAATCTCCAAAGGAGGAAAAGATGACGATGGCGTAAAGGGGGAAGCCTTGTTCTTATTTTTCCCCATGGCAACCACACTCGCAACTGTGACACGAAAAGTGGAGCTCTAATCCTGCTCCGGTACCAATTGATAGAAAAGATAACAATAACAGTAGTAGATACACCACAGCGCAAGCAAGACAAAGATAACAAAGTGATCCAGCAAAAAAATATAAATTTATATTTCACCAGAGGCATTTTCCCCTTCTTAATACAAAATCAGAGATAGTTTCCCAATGCTCACTCTCCCACTAAATACCTGTTGAATTTGGGCGATATCGGACAATATTATATACGGAAATCGGAGCGTCGATATTGTACGGACAACATGATCGAATCGTACGAAATCGGGTGACGATTCCACGACATACACTTTTGGCGGAAACACTGAAGCATCTTTGGGCGCGGCCACCGACGGCTAACATTGAATATTTTGGCGTGTAGCGATTGGACAACAAGAGTGCACATTCATCATAGAATAGAAGTGCACACATGTACAAATAGAGATCATTGCATAGGTAGAGATTTGTAAAAATTAGTGGTCCGTTTTAAAGTATTTTCTAGGTCTAAATAGAAATATAGAAAGATACTGAGGCAGTCTATCTCTAACTTCTCTCTCCCACTCTCAAACTTGTCGCAATCATTGAGAAATTGGAGAGGAAGCTAGAGCCATGGCTACCTAGGCTCTCCATAGGTTTACGGGAAATATATTAGTTTATTACCGTTAGGGGTTATTTACTAAAAGGGTATATGCTGCCATCCAGGATTTGATCCTGGTACCTGCCAGACGTTACCACAGGTAGCCAGTAGCCTTATCCGTTAACTATAGAACTACTGATACTTACTATATGGTTTGATATTTAATTAAACATTACCATGTAGGATAATTCATTTAACTGAAACTGTTCACGGGATACATAGATCCAGGAATGTAAAAGTACGAATCAAGGTACGGACAAGAAACATGTACCGCGCATTTGTTTCAATAGCGAAACGAATACCGCGCAGGTATTTATTATGGCTACGATTAAATGTGCATTTAATCGGACGGCCGCAATGAATGTCGAGATCGCGGAAGAGGATTTCGGCGGTTTTTGGTCATCGCCACGTCGGATAACACGTGGCAAAATAATATTGGAATCGCGGCATCTCCGAGGATTAAATGAGCAAATCCGGATATACCACGTGTCAACATTTAGGGCATGTCGTACATTGTCTGTACAAAAAGTACACCGGTAGTTGTACTTTTGTGTACGAAAGTGTAATATGATTGGTTTCGTACATCAGTAGATAGAGTCTGTGAGAGAGATAGGACTTAGAAAAATTAGTAGATAGGACCCTCTCTCCCAGAGAGCTTTCTGTACAAAAGGTCAACTTTGACCCTCCATAACTTACTGCTCAAGGAAGCAAATTTAGAGATTCTTTTTGCTATCGACCCAAGGGAGTCTTGCCTTGAAGGTGGTCGAAGTTTTTGTCTGCCAGGGTGGCAGTTGTTCTTGTTGAAACACAAAGGGGTCAGGGTTATCTTAGAGGCTTCTTGGAAGCTGTCCATTATGAGGACTTATAGAGGTCTCAGAGTTTCCGGTTATGGGCCCACCCTCTAGGGTACCAATATTTAATGGAACTGGCTTCATATACTGGGAAAGTATGATGATAGAAGCTCTATGCGAAAAAAGGTTTTGGGGGATAGTGAGTGGACGATTAGGGCGTCCATCAAGTCTTGGAATCCCTCCAGGGTTTGGAGGAAGCAGATTCACAAAGAAAGCATATCCATCTTCAACGGATGAGACAAAAGAAGGAGAGGTGGTGGAAAAAGGAGCGGAGAAGGAGACGACCACACCAATGGCAACTGGTTCAGCATTCATGTCACCTATTCCGAGGAACGAGGAGAATGATACTAAAACCTGGGACTTCAACAATATGGCGGCAAAGCACTTCATCCTACGCCATCTTACTCAAGGACTTGCGTGTCCTCATTTGCAGGTAGAAAGGGCATCCGATCTGTGGATGGCTCTCACTCCGCTATATAGTGCCCCGGTTTCTAACAAAAATGACATAAACCTTTGGGAGCCCTTGGTCCGAACTCGTCGGTCTGATTTTTTTGCTCCCTCCCCCCATAGTTTCCGACCGGTCTTCGGGAATCCTTGTTCCTCTTATCGGTTGCAGCTGCCAAGGCTTGCCCACTCTTTCCTCCCCTTTGGATCTCAATCGTATTCTCCTGAACGAGAATCATCCCTACCACTGAGTTCCATATCCACCTTGAGTCCGGCAAGTCCTGCAAACGGTTGACTATGTCCTCGAACTCATCGGGTAACTTCATCAGTAAACGGTTAACCTTTTCTTTTTCACTAAAATGTTTTCCCGCACTCTCTAGCTCCATGAAGAGTGTAGCAAGCTCATTGCAAAAATCGAACATCTTCCCCCCTTTGTATACATATTCCTTAACTTTCTGATCAGCCAACTGTTGTTGCTGAATCGTACCACTTCGGTACATCTCTAGGGGCAGACCGGTGGAACCGCGAGAGGAAAGAAAAAGGCCCTTGTGACAGAGGTGCATGAGGCAGAATCCGAGGACGAGGACGATGAGCTCCTATTGGATGAGGAGTTGGAGGCGAAAAACGAGGTCAAAATTCCACAAAGGCATAAATGTGCTTCCGGTGGATTGAAAGGTGAAGCAGCTGGATTATAGATTCAGGTGCCTCCATGCACATGTGTAAGGATAAGCACGTGTTCACTAAGATAAGAAAGATTCCCATCGTAGAGAGAGAGTACGGGGATGGGAGGATAGTGTTGTAATTTGAAAGCTTTAGTCCTCAGTAGATGAGGCTGTGAGGGAGACTTTTAGGACTTATAATATTTTTGGGAAACATGATGTAATACTTACGATATATAGTATGAGAGTAGCACAAGTAGTCTTGAGTATGTTGTACTTCTGCGGGGACACGTGTCGGCAATCAAAGATTATACAGGTTTTACGGAAAAGTCGCGACGACCATTTACACGCGTCGTACATCGGACAAATGGATTTGCATAATCGGACGGACATAATCTGAATCACATTTAAAGGAAATATATGGTACGGTCTGCCGTAATGACCGTTGATTCGAATCGTGTCGACGGACACGATTCACGCGGGACCACAAGTGACGAAGCACGACGTACGCGCTCAGGTGCTTCGTACCACATGACCACACTCGGTTGGACTTATGTGACCTATGCTGACACACGCGACAAAAACGGATACGAATCGAGTCGACGGACTCGATTCGAAGTGGGACCACATTCGGACAAAGCTACTAGACGCGTGTCAATCACTGCTAAGATTTAATCTACATCTAACGGCGATCCGCGAATTCGAAGTTGAGTTGTGCGGACGCTTACAACCGTTTGGACGGACTCACTAATTGCTGACTAAGCAAGTTGCACAATTCATGTACGGCTCGTATTTGTAAATATCTGAAACAACTCTAATTTGTATGTAGTGAATTAGTTTTTAATGTTGCAATAGTGAAATTAGATAAAAGTCATAATTAGGGTTTAGACGCACCTCCGGTACAGTAGACGTACCGTTGACGTACATTGTCTGTATTTGTACATTACTTAATTACACGTGTAGCTATTTTATTGGTTAGGTCTCAGTAGATAACTTTGTAAGTATAAACTTGTAGGACTTAGTTTTATTTTGATTTATCAGCTGAGTTTATCAAAGTAGCGGCAGACTGTTTTTCTGCATCTTTGACCTGTCAGTGTGATCACTCTGAATGATATCTTGATATGAAACTTTGTGTGGATGTTTTATGATATAGAAACTATATTGTTGTGTAGTTTCATTCTTTTTTGTTGTTTCTGTAGAATTCTGTGAGAGATTTACTTGGTTAGTTTGATAAGCGGTCAGCTGTTTTTGGGAAACTCTGGAGCTCATATCTCTATGATTCATTTGTGGATCACACTGTTACTTTAGGAAGTTGTAGTGTCGAGTACATATTGCATACTGGTGCAGTTTGAGGTGTTTTTGTATATTGTGGAGTAATCTGTGTTGTCTGAAACACAGCTGGTTTGGGGTAGTCTGTAGGTGTTTTCCGTGAGTAATCCATGGCTGAAATAGGCTATGGACAACAGGTTATGGGCCCACGCCCATGGCTATCCATATTTGATGGATCTAACTATCACTATTGGAAGTGCATGCTAGAGAGCTACTTCGAGACGATGGAGCTAATGGATGTGGTGGATGGGACTTTGGGCGAAACATCACATGGATGGAAAAGGAAGAACCATGAGTGTCTAAGAGTTATCAAGACCTCCTTGATTGAGAAACTGGTAATGTCATACCTAAGTTTTAAGAGTGGAATTGAATTATAGAAGAGCTTAGAATGTACGTATCAAAAGACTTCTATATATCAATGGTGCAGTAGTGTGACTAAAATAGTTGAATATAAGTATCTGGGAGGTAGTATGGAGAAACACTATATTGAGTTAGAAGTATTATTTGTAGAAAATGAATTAGCAGGAGGAAACTTTACAGATGCTCAACAAGCTCTCTTGTTAATGAGAAGCCTACCTAAAGAATATAAGAGTGCATTAGGTAAATTGACGTCAATTGATAAAAAGGATTGGAACTTAACTCTAGCAAGAAGATTTGTTTTAGATGAAGAGGCCAGTAAAGAGGTTTTATCAAATGAGAGGAACATGAAGGTATCTAATTCTCAGTTTCAGAAAATTAGATGTAACAGTGTGTCCGGAAATGGATCTAAGAATTGTTTTTACTGTAATGATTTAGGACATACCTTCAGTATATTCGGGATATGGATTTATCGAATCTAACCTTTCGATATTCGGTATATTGATTATCGAATCTATCGTCAGTTATAAAGTTGCCGATAACAACACTACTCGAAACCTTCTATTTCTTTGTTGTTGTCACAATCGGGTACCTGAATTCGTACCCGACTAGTACCCGCCCGACCGCGTCCGATCCGGAACGGATTTGGGTGCCAAATTTGGGGGCCGGTCGGATTTGAGCGGGTGATTTGCAAAAAAAAAAAAAAAATGGGTACTGTCGGGGAAGCAAAAAACTAAAAAAATTGAAGGTTTTGTAGTTTCCATACTATCCAGCATTATTGTGCTTTCTACTCTTGGTAAGGTGGAAGGTTTGAGGGAGATGTACCATTAATTTTATACATATTCGGGTAAGGGCGAGTACGGGTAGTCGCGAGAAATAGAGTTTCGGTTAACTTTTATTTTAGTAAACGCGTGTGGGGTTAACGGTTTACAATTTAGGAGCGTGACATAACCCGGTCGGGTATCGGGTGTTCAGATTTTTAAAAAAACAAATTAACTGTTTCGGGTATCTAAAATTTTGACTTTTGCGACCTTTGGTTGTTGTTTGCCCCAAATTAGCGGAGTCAGAGCACGTGCGCCTCCGCTTATATATGAGTATCAGTATTTATATTTATATGTTTCAGTTGCAGTTGGTTGTCTCTTTTAGCCGGTCGTGAGATCCGTTTTCAGAAGTCAAAAGTAACCAGTAATGTTACCGGCGGTAAGTACCAATATTGTACGAAATATGCCTGCGATTGTACATGATGTCGTAAGCGCTTACGTGGAGGAAAAATTCATGTCTGCGAAAAGTGTTTCCGGACTTTCCGCAAAAAATATTGATGACACGTGCGTAAGAAATTGGAGACCGCGTACTAGTGTTGGGTATCGGGTAGTTTCATATCGCGATAATTTCGATATTCAATATATCGGATATCGATCGAACAGATTCCTCGATATATCGTACCAGGACCAACATAAATTATCGCGATATATATCGCAAAAATTGCTTGTCCGTACAGTGAGAGTACGGAAAACTGTACGAAAAAACGTACGGAAAATCGTACAGAAATTTTGCCCCCCGGTTTGAAAAAAAAAATTAAAATTTTCATTTTCGATATATCGTCAATACGATATTTGCGATATATCGGCAATATATCGCGATATTTCGATAATCGATATATCGAATCGATATATCGATTATCGGGTACCTAAAATTCGGTACATATCGAATATCGGCAAGTGGTCCTCGATACCCAACACTACCGCGTACCTTCTATCCGTACCGCTGTCGACAACAACTGAACAAAGTCAAAAACCAGTAAAGTACAATCATGTTCTGTAAAATACGGAATACCCGCTGGAGCGTCAGCATATCCGTTTAGGACGAAACTTACGGAATCAACCAATGAAAAAGCGGCATATAGACAAATCCCTTAAGATCCGCGACAAGGACGTTTGCGTCAGGTGTATCGCGATACCACGATCCATTTGTCAGTGGTCAGCTGTCTCACTTGTGATCACGGTACGGAACAGATTACCAGGTATACCTCGATGCGTCTTTCCGTATTCTGTCACAAAGTACGGAAAGAGACAATCTCCCGCAGGCGACAAACGGCTTAACGACAAGCGCAAAACTCGGGTTGCAAATTGCCGAAAAACAATAAAAACGCCGCCGATCGTTGGCTTTAGGGGCAAAAAGAAATTATACACTTTTACCTATTAACTTAATCTATTCTTCCAAACAAATTGCACAAGTCTTTGCCATGGCTCCAAACTATTTTTCTCCTTTGACAAAATCTTCCTTCTTGGCCTCCATCTTGTTTCTTTTAGTTGGTCAAATGAGAGCTTCCCATGGTAAAGTATCTCCCCACATCATAGATATATCTAAGGGGTTTCAAGATTCCACGTGGCAAAAGGGAATCAATGTGAAAAGTCATATTCTTGAAAAGGAGTCTGTCGAGAAGCTCTCTTCTTTCGGCCAATGGGAAGGGACCAAGCGTCAACTCACCCAACTTCAAAGTCCCATTTTCAATCTCTACAATAACATCGTTCCCTCGAATGCGGTGGACTGGCGACTGACACCTGTCACTACTAGAGTGGAGGACACACTAGAGGTGAGAGCACACTATTGAAATTTATAATACGGCATTCATAGGCAAATGAACAGGCGAAATTATTGAATTATTATTATTATTCAATTATTGTTCTGGTGGGTTAACATCCAAGTAGAGACCCAATTTTTTACTAAGTATAAGAAAAATATATTATATTATAAATCCAATACAAAATCACACACCCAACTTTTTTTTTTCCATCTTCATGTGGAAAAATCAAGTCGCCGGAAGACGAGAACACATTCTCTAAAAATCGGTTTTATCTGAAAGGTTTCTTATTTCCCACTTCTTCAATTATTTTTGGACTGTCCAGTGCGGGAGCTCCTGGGCGGTCGCGACGGCCGATGCGATAGCGATGTCGTGGGGAGTGTACAATGGAAAGGGAAATCTTAAATATAAATGTCCGGAGTATCCCAATATCTACAGTCCAACCGCCTCCGCGCAGCAAATTGCCGATTGCCTCGGAGTGGACATCTGCGACGGCGGCCATCCGGAATGGGCTCTCTTTTACGCGGTTCTCAATGAGGGGCTCACCACAAAAAATAAATATCCGTATTTGGGGGCATCGCTCAATGGGACAGTCCAGAATTGTCAGAAAAGCGACGCTTCAAACATTCTGTTCAAGGTGATGATCAGGGAAGCTCCCTTTACCTTCCAGTACTGGTTTTGTAAGAACAATTCACGTATGAAATTTAGCAATTGAAGCCTTTCTGGGAAAGATGAATTGTGGGTTCTGATCCTCTGTTTTTCCTTTTTAGGTGTCTGATTGGGGACAAGTTCCTGCTGATGACGAACTCGCCCTCATGAAAGCGGTCTCGGTGCAGCCAGTTCTCGCATTCATTTCCGCCACCGGAGATTTCGATGTACGTCTAATTTTCTGTTCTAAAATCTTATTTCAGATCAACTTTAGTAAGGAGGATGAAAATATGAATGAAGCAGTATAATTTTACATAATGTAACAAGATATTAAATGGCATGGTGGATGTGTTCCATAGCAAAGGAAAACAGTCCGAAAATTATTCAAATAATTTATCATTATTATTTGACTGCATTATTATGACTATGATTATTATTATTATGATTATTGTCCTTATTCCTTCAATTAATACACTAAATCCAGCAAGGGGTTTCATACTTTTCTACAGAGTTTCGACCCTTTCCCTGGAAACTTGAGTAACTGTGCAAACTCCAACGGAGAATGTCTTCGCACGATGCGCATGTCCGCTGTGTACGACGGAAACTGCAGTCAGGAAATCAACCATATGGTGGTCATTGTGGGGTATAACCTCACGGAGCCTCGCCATTGGATTATAAAGAACACGAGAGGCCTTCAATGGGGGGCTTCCGGATACATGCGAATCGCAATGAATGGGAAGCCGGGAGGAAAATGCGGAATTAACAAGTGGGTTATCATGTCTTTTCGTTATTCAAGTAAATTGCACTACTAGCTTGACATCATATATTCAGTGTTGCCACATTCACCTGTGGTTCCTTGCTAACTCCTGATTTTTTTTTCTATTCTTTCTTTTCCTTTTTTTGTCATTTGTAGGTTGTCAGGCCTGTATCCCTTTTATGTTCCCACTGCCGGGAGCATGTGTGAGGATATCAACCCTTTTGTGTGCGGTGTGGGAAAATGCGTCCAATCGCAAGGCTTGTACGGCCAGCAGCAGATTGAGTGCGTCTGTCCTGACGGATACGTGAGCTTCAAATCCGGACTTCCGGGATGCGCCCGAATTGCCACCTGTCAATCGGCTGGAAACGCCCTTTGCGGTGGAACCTGTTTTGATAACTACGAAACCACAGGGACTCGGTACACCTGCGAATGCCCGGATGTGAGTCGGTCATTTTACCAAATTATCACTCCTCTTTCTTATATTTTGCTGGTTTTTTTCATGAAAACGGAAGATGTTTGGGCTGCCAATAATGGGATCCTTTGGAGGATGGTAATTCTGTCTGTTGTCGGTTATTATTACTTTTATATTTCCTATGAAAGTAGATGTCTTTCTAATTTTTCTCTTTGTGATGGGAATAATGTGACAGGGCCAATGCTCAGGAGTGACGGTGGACGGATACACGGCTTGCAGCAACAGCTCCAGCTACATTATCGCACCGGGAGACACCTGTAAGGTAAGAGGAGGGAGAGGGAGAAGGAGGGGGAGAGGAAAAGGGGGAGGGAGACTTTTGTTTCGGGCTCCGCAGTCAAATATCAGCTATGGAATTTTTCAAAGCACTTGCAATGAGGAAGCTGATACATTTGCCAGGAGATTAATAGATTCTGATTATATTCTGTATTTTATATTTATGGTGCAGGCAATTGCCTCAAGATTTTCTATCGATGAAACAAATTTGGCAAGCAGGAACAAGGGTCTGAACTGTTCGTCAATCCTTCCACCAGGTGACAAAAAGAAGATATTTATAATATATTTATAATCCTCTTGCAAATGGTTGCCATGATCACTATATAAGATTCTGAAAATAATGTTGTAAATAAAAGGAGAGTTTGTGGTTTGCTTTTGATAAACTGTTTTATTTTAATTCCTTGTATGGGATTCAGGTGTGATCCTTCTTAATATGACGGGCATTGATAGCAACGATACAATACTCGCAGCCAAAAACCCTAAATGTGAACGCTGGTACACTGTGAATTTGACGGACACGTGTCCTGACATATGGAGGATGCACAAACTCACTTCTTCCTTCTTTTGCGAACTCAATCCAGCTTTACAATAATTTCGGATCTCTTAAAAAGCTCTGATTCTCTCTCTCTCTACGAAATTTCCCTTTATCCGCCTGATTTGATCCGATCTGCTGATTTTACGCTTTTGATTCCCTCCAAAATCAGTTTTTCGATTCGACCTTTGTTTTCCTCCTCCTGTTGTTTCCTTCCTTCCACCTTCCACTTTATTTTGCAGCTGTTCCCGCGACCGATTCTCTCCCATTTATCTCTTCTCCCAACGAGACACTCGAAACCATTGTGTCGAGGTTTTCTTCAAGGTGTGTCAATTTAACCTCAGCATCCATCCTTAATGCCAATTTCCCTGGATCTAATATCCCGGTGACATTGTTTCCGGGACAAATTCTCCAAATTCCTTGTAAAGGAGCGCTTAAACCGTACGGAACTTTTGCATGTGAATCCGACGGCAATTTTTGGTGTTATAACGGACAGACAGTTCGCGGTAGATGCGGTTTGGGCTATCTGGGATGTCGGCGACCTTGTACGGAAGCCACGCCCGGAAAGTGTCGTGTTTGTGCTTATGGATGCGACAAACGAAGCGGGATCGGCCCGGATCCGAAACACGATCCAACTTGCCCGGGGATTTGTCCTTGGCCTCAAGTGAAGACAAACTGTAGAGACAATCGTGATATTTGTAATGTAGCGTGCTCCGAATCAGCAACGACTTTGTTACAACTATATTCTGGACCAATGGGAAAGCGGGGCCAATATTGGAATACCCAGTTTGGTAACTGTATTTATTGGTGCTATACCGATCGATTTGTCCGACGGCCTCCGTCGTGTCCCGACAAGTGAGTAAATTAATCAGCCCAATCTTCGGTTTATTTATTTTTTTTGTTGACTTTCACTCTCTTTGTTTCGTGCGCTTGGTTCATTGAGGTTTTTTGTCGGATTTCGATGAACTTTACACGTTTATAATTTTATAATGTTGTTTTTGAGTCTTAAGCGTGAGCTCATGTGTTAAATTGATTGTTTTTTCTGTCGTTTTGACCCAAAATTTAGTTTTTAACGATAAAATCTGATGCCGTACGTCAAATGTGTAAATTACATAGTACAATTTATGTCATCCTAGTATTCCAGTTTGGCGCATTTCTATTTTCGATCCAGGCCACTTCAGACCACCTCCTCTACAAACTCGTACAAAAATAAATTAGGGCATGCTCCCATGTAACCAAAACTTAGTGTTGTTACTTTGCTTTTTAGCAAAGATTCTTTGTAGTACATTTCAAAAGTTTTCCTATGTTCGGCAACGGGTGGGTGTAATCTGTGATGGTTGTAGACGACTACAAAACTAGCTACAATTGATGATGTTTTTTGTGACACTGTAGATGTCTAGGGTTTGTGACATTTTGACGCCATGCTCTTGTGATAGCGTTGACGTCGCTACTTCCAAAACTTTCCGCCATGGTTTCCCAATTTTATTTTTTTGTCTTTTCTCTCTAATTGCCATCAAAATACGTCAAAAAATAGTCAAAATAAATTGTTTTTAGAGATCTTTCTTTTGATACGATTATTGTTGTGTTTCATTCCAAGAATTGTGAGATAGTTGCGGTAGTGTGAGAGGGAGAGAGAGAGAGGAGGCACCTTCACGGACTTCTCTTTTGCAAAATGGCATCCGTTGCTCGAGACCCCTCTACAACCCTTGCACGTAAAAAAGTACGTACAAGCTAGAAATGGACAATTAATTTATTTTGTTGGTACTCTGCGTACTTCAAAAAAAATTCAAAGGTGTGTGACGCGTGCCACAACGTCTTCCTATTCGCCAATAATATGTTACCTTAACTAAAATCACCTCGTGAGGTGATTTGGGTAGAAGTTTGACGATGAGCTGGGTGGCGCTAAAGTGGGTCAAAACGCGCAAGACGATAAGTTGTAGTTTTTAAAGTTGAATGAGAACGAAAATCGTAACGTGGTATTTTATTTTTTTTTATTCAGCTGAAAATTTTCTCGTTGCGAGAAGTTTTGGAGGAAAACAACATAAAAAATCTCTTACTTTATCACATGGGAACATGCCCTCCGAGAGTTTATTTTAGTAGAAGTAATAAGAACAACGAATAATAAAACGTTTTCGCATGTGTCACACTTTTTTAAACATTTTTGTGAGGAGGAGAGTACAAGCTATTTTTTCTTTGGCCGTCACGCGCATATGCAGAAAAAGAACATGCAGGGAGTCTTTAGCCTCCATTTTCGTTCATGGGTCCTCTGCAAAAATTTATCCTCGTCGTCGCCTCTCCCCATCCCTCTCCCATTACCACTCCACTCTCTATTTCCTTCAAATAAAACACGACAATATTGGCATGAAAATGAAAGAGCTGTAAAGAAAATAAGTTGGACATCTCGGGGTGTAGTTTGGTGACAGATAGAGTGAGAAAAGACAAAAAAAACAAAATCAGGAAGTCATGGTAAAAGGATTTAAAATTAATGATGTCATGTTATCACAAATAAGCATGACGTCACAACATCACAATAAAATTAGATATTTATCACAAAAGAGTTAAACATCTACAATGTCAAAATAAAACAGACGTCAAATTTTGAATTATCCCAAACTTATGTAACTTCTACAATTGTCATTTAGTTAAATGGCTTTTTTTTTAGACATTTGAGCATTGAAAAATAAATACGTCAAATGGTCATTAAAAAACAAAGTTACATCACATTTTTTTGGTTAAATGGGCACAAAACCCAACTTGTTTGACCTTTTTTTGAATAAACTTGCATTCAACAACTAGATTTGGTGGTTTTCAACCGATTGTTTATTTGGTAATTTTCCATGTTATTAATTTTTGCTTTTTTTTTTTTTCACGTAGACCTTAACTTTTGTAGGATGGGAAGGATGACAAGACGATTGAGAAGGAGAAGGATACTTGAAAGGGAAATCAAGTTTTGAAGGATATATCAGTTGAAAAATACGTCAAATTTTGTGGGGTTTTTTCTTATTTTTTCTTTAGTGTTGCGTATTAATCCGACATTTATCATTCTCGATTATATTATCGAGGGTGGGGTCTCAATTTTAGTCGTTATGGCGTTAGGTCGGTGTAATTATTGTTGGCAATTGGTACCGACGCAAGGGGCATTTGGAGAGCCATCATCTAGTCTATATTTTTTTAGGGTCTCTAACCATATGAAGTTTCATATGATTTATTTTTTGACGTCCCTTCAAATTTGTTTCGGAAGAATAATTAAATTAGCATTAGATTTTACGCTAAAAAAAACACATTCTCTCAATAAACCCTTAAGAAAGCATAAAACCTTAGTCAAAAAAATCCTAGATCATGTCTATAGTTTATGCTCTTCTTGGAATCATAAACCCAGTAAAGAAGAAGCCAGAGATTATGTGCCCACCAAAATTTTGAATGACCTTACTCAAAATTCATTTTTTCTTGATATCCTTTGAAACACATTATGCTTTAAATTTCACCGAAGAGAAAGTCTCTATTACTATTTTTTAATATAGGCTACTTTACCATACCTACATCGTTCTTGGAGTTAACATCACTAACTCGTCATATTTGTTTGGCCCAAAATCATAAACCAGTATTGATAACTATTTGTTTAGGTGGTCAACCGTGAGCCATGTTGCAAAACACCATTTAGAGTAGTGAATGCCAAATCCGCTTTAACACTAATAATCCACTTACTAGGGGGTAATCAATGGCTATCCCTCCGCTCGCCCTCCCCCTCTCCCATTTAGTGTTTTAATTCAAGTTCCTGATGTCTTTTCTGTTAAGATTTATAGAATCGAGGGATAGAATGAACGATCCTAGTAAAAAGAATGATGAGTTGGCCAGGATTTGGTTCTGGGACCTTTCACTATAT
Organism: Zygnema cylindricum; assembly: GCA_037447655.1. Classification (NCBI taxonomy): domain Eukaryota; kingdom Viridiplantae; phylum Streptophyta; class Zygnematophyceae; order Zygnematales; family Zygnemataceae; genus Zygnema; species Zygnema cylindricum. Next base: position 145,197 of record JBBHKE010000584.1, on the reverse strand, counting down.
ATGTGAACGCGCTAACCACTGCGCCACCAACTCCGATATCGTGGCTGGTGAGTTTTTATTATATAGGTATTTAGTGTGGATCCGGGTATCGATTGGTACAAATTTCGTACGTCAACATTTTCAAACTCTACACAACTATTCATCGCGATACTTTATGAAATCAACTTCGGTTAGGATGAAGAAGTGTCATCGGTTGATTATTATTCGCAAAATTCTGTACTTTTTGTTTTTGTCTTTACTTATGTTAAAATGTTCGTGGACATTATTCAAGAGGGAAAGCTAAAATTAAAATGTTCGTGGACATTATTCAAGAGGGAAAGCTAAATCCGCCACATAGCAATAAATGTATTATTTGTACAAAAATTTATAGTGATGCTATTTCAATACTCGACAATCTCGCAATAGATTGATCAAATTATAATAAATATAAATATGCAAAAATTACCATGAGATTCGATGCACACATTTGATTGAAAATTCTTCACAACTAAGTACAAGTTTTCCATCGTCTATATATCACTGCTCTAGTTTTACTGTATGAAATCTGACAAAGTGCATCGAGTAAATAAATTATGGTCCCATTGATTACTTTTTGTGTGATTTAAGCTCACAACATGTATTCATGTGACAATGGAGACGGTTTAGGACGGTATTCTATGTTAAGGGTAATTTCACGTTATGTTTTTTACTCCTGAATAAGTACGTCCACTATAGCTTATATTGTCCTCAGTGTACTTGACCGTATTCCACTTGTTAGTGTTTTGTCCACTTTAGTCTTTTTTGTCCTAAGTCAATATGTCCGTACTCCACTTATTCAAGTGCGATCTCCTAATTGTACATTTGGTATTTTTCTTTCTTTGGTTAAATTTCACTAATAGATTTGGTCTATGTATAGCCACCCAAATCTACTTTGTGTTGTGTATTACACTCATATCCTCAGTAATTAGCACTGTGATATTTTGTATAAAAAGATCTCGTTTCATAGTGAAATTATCACCCGATCACAAAATTCCCAAATGCTTTAATTCTTTTTTTCTTTCATTATGGCATCCAAGAATCCTAATCCTATAGGTTATAAGCCAAACCATGCAACTTTGAATGATATCCAAAAGTTCAATGGTTCAAATTTCTATAATTGGTCATTTTTCGCCATACATTTTTTTAAATTAGGAAAAAACTGAGATCTTTTCATTGGCCCATCTAAACTACCAGTCAATAGTGATATTGATGATACACGGGCCAAAACAACCAGAACTAAGGAAATTCTAGAATGGAAAGTCAAGGATGAAAGCCTACACGTGGCGTAGTAATAGCGCTAACGACATAAAAAACACGACTCATTCGAGGAGCCCCCACATTGGCCGACGCTTAGTCTCGTTTGACGCCCCCCTACGTACAAACTGGTTTGGCGGCTCTTCACATTCAAAAGCGCGCTTTTTTCAATTTAATGAAAAAAACGACGGAATTGATGTAAGATTGGATAAGTACAGTTACCCTCTTCTCAATGAAGTGTGAAATGATTGGCATCCACTTATGTGATAAAGATTTGTCGTCCACTTTATTAGGGGGTTTGCCAGAATCTTTATCCCCCTTCATCACATCTTTTGACAATCTTAAAAATTCAATCCCTTTTCACGCTTTATGTACGAAATTATTGCATGAAGAAACAAAAAAATTGTCTTTTTCTTCATCTAACCCCTCCCACGTCGCCGCTTTCTTTGCTTCCAATCTTAAAACTAACCTGGAGGGGGCGTCGTCTGTCATTTGCAATTATTGCAAAAAGTAAGGACACACGACAACCGAATATCGCAAACTGGCACGCAAAAAAGCGCCAGAAGCGACAAATTCTAATTCCAACGGTGACGCCAAAACGGCTAACGTTCTCCCCACGTCAACTCCACTTCCCTTATCCTCCCCCAACTTGTTTTTCCCCCAAATTTTCCGTACTCTTACCCCTATCCTCCTCCACCCCAATTTCCACATCACTCTACTCCTTTTGTCACCGCCCATTTCGTGTCATTCAACCCCCATTGGCCAATCCCTCCACCTCTCCCCTGTTTCTCGTCCAATCCTCCTCTCGCATTCGCTAATTCTTCCAATCCTCCTCTAGCTTTGGAATTCGGCCACGGAAATCTTGCCCACACCGGTCTGGAAGTTTCTTTTACACCTAGGTATGCGTTTTTATCTCATGCCACACATAATGATTAGATCGTCGATAGTGGTGTCAGTCATCACCTCTCTCCTCGATCTCCTCTCACCTCTCTCCTCGATCTCCTCTCTCCTAGATCTAATTAGTTTACTAATTTAACTCCTTTACTCTCCCCTATGCAAATTCGTTTAGTGGACAATCGAATACTATTTGCTACTCACTCTGGCCGCGACCACGTTTTAAAGTCCTCGATTGACATCGAAATTGTCCTTTTAATACCTGGCTTAGCTCGAAATTGGTTTTTCTGTTTGCGTCCCTATAACTGACGGCTTCAAAGCCAAATTTGATGAGAATAACGTTCTATGTTTCAGCAAAAAGGACAAACACAGTATAGGTTTTGGAATAGCAAAAGACTCTATATATTTTTTACAGTCCTACTATCCTAAAAAACCTTGTGTATCAAATGTTAGCCTCTCTTTTGCTATAAATGCTAGTGTAGACGACTTTTAATCCTATATTCTATAGAAAACAAAAATAATCCTTTTTCATTGTATTATTAGCAAATGTAATGAATACATCCTACTAGTTCTAATCTAGCATTGTTGGTTCTGAATATTGTAAATAATTGTGTTTTGAACTCAATAAACAAATAGGTGAGCCCTTGCTTGAACCCTAACAAAAACGTTGAAAGTGTACTTCTTTAAAACTTCTCCAACCAATGTAAGCTTGTCAAAGTGATTGAGAATTTCAATTTCTAAACAAATTTCGGATGACAATCTCCAAACTGAAACTGGACACGTATGTACTGGGAAAAAATGATTAAAGTTGGCGAAAAATAACTGAGGCCCAGAATGATACATGGTGTAATGTAAATTACAACTATGTACTTTATTGTACTGTATTAATGTACCTTTTCCACTATCTGTATTCAAAAGTTGTGTCCACGCTATAAATGTAATCTGCGTATGTATTCGCCCATTTTGTGCGGCTTTGTCGGTATTAAAAATTTGAATTTTAAAACTGTGTACGGTAACATGGCATTAGTTCCTACACTTTATGAGACAATCATGGAATAGCGGAAAATGGCAAGCTTTATAGGCCAACAAGGATTTTCAATTCGGTAGAGAAGAGGCCACTACCTTTACATCATATCTAGGGGGTGTCCCCATATAATCGGTACTTTGATAAATTATTTTCGAATATAGTGAAGATTCTTCGTACTACTTTGAAGAGCGTCCCAATGTGCAAAAATGAAATCGGAACTTTGAAATGTGACGGTTGTAGATGTAGGTACAACTTGTGACGATTGAAGACGACTACGAAACTTCCGACGATTGGAAAGGCCAACAAAAACAGCGACAGTTGTATACGTCTAGACTTTTGTGAAATTGTAGATGTTTAGGGTTTGGTGACATTATGATGTCATGCTCATTTGTGACAACGTCGACGTCACTGATTCAAGAACTTTCCGGCATGGTTTCCCGATTTCGTTTTTTCTACTTTTCTCACTCGACTTGCCGATAAAAAAAACCTAATAAATTGTAAAAAAAATAAAAAATCAAAGATCTATCATTTTATACCAATTTTGTCCGGTCTTATTCTAAAAACTGTGAGATAAAAGCGATAGTGTTAGAGGGAGAGGAGAGAGGCGACGACGACAAAAAAATTATGCAAAGGACCCATGAATGAAAATGGAGGTCCGAGACCCCTGCAATCTTTTGTCCGTACATGCGTGTGACAAGCACTGATAAAAATAGCGAGTACTCTATCGTCCAAAAAATTTCCCACTCGTTTGGCACGTGCGTGGGTCATTTTTCATTCGCTTTTTGGGCGGTACTTTAACTAAAAACACCCTCTCGAGGTGATTTTGGATGAAGTTTTTTAATGGGCTGGATTCTCTTGCCCGGGGGTCGAAAAGAGGAAATCGCCAAAATGCCTTCACATGACGACAAACATAAAGTACATTCAAAGTATAGAATTAACGTTCAGTGTACTTTAGTAAAAATTATTTTCTCGTACGGCTGAAGTTTTTTTTCAAAGTTCTTTGAATTTTAGGGCAAAACGACAAAGAAAAGTCGATACTTTAATACATGGTGACACCCCCCTAGTCATTCTTGTGTATTGTACTACACTATACCTTCAAGTACAAAACCGACAAGAAATGAACTACCATGCCGCAATCCCCTCGGGTAATGTTTCCTTGCCACCAAATTCGAGGCGCTCGTTACTGGCTTATTTCTGATTAGCTGTCTCCGTGATCGCTTTCAAGATTTCCGTGTGAAATTCCTTCAAGACAAAGTTATACTGAGTATTACTAAGATTCGTTAACTGGCTTCTAGAGTTCGAGGAGTAAAAATCAACCATTTGATCACAGTCTCGTTGTCCCATTGCGAACCATACATCATTAAATAACTAAGTGACAACGTGTTCTACCCTCGGAAGGTAGGTTCTAGCCCTATGGGAGCCAAAAAAAGCCAAGAACTTCAGAACACACAAAGGAATATAAAATTGCAACGGTACACCGTGTATCGCTATTAGCGTCCATGACTCTAATTGAGGTACCCTCTTTTTTTTCGGCAAATTCTCAAATAGAATTAATGATTCTAAATGTTTCTAAACGTTATTTGAGGTACCCCATTAAATAGAGTTCATAACTCTAATATGGTGCCATTTTAAAAAGGGTGGTGTACGGACTGTCATATCTGTACGATTTTGTCATTTTTAAAGTAGAAAAGTACAGAAAAAATATTCACGATGTCTCGTAGTCGCGCTTACATGTAATTGCGTAAATATTTTCCGGCATACGCGGATGTCAAAAAAACGTGACGGCTTACGATTTCAACAATTTCGTACATGCATATATATTAATGTGGATATATTATGCGCCAAATTTTTTTACAAAGCAATTTACAAATTAGAGTTAATGATAAATTAGAATGAAAGTTTTTTTGGAAAAAACTGAAATTCCCAATCAGCGTAAATAACCCTAGTTGTTTCATTACGCTGTGTATTTCATTATGCTAATAGTGATTCATGGTGTACTGTAGCTTTTTGTGAATACAGAAAGTTGATGCCATTGTGTGCCTCTAAGTTTGGACTTCTATTTGGCATTTCAGTAATTGTACGGATACGTTTACTGAATGGCGTGCCTTCCATTAAGTCGCGTCAATAAACCACTTTTTATTTGCGTGGCTCATTTTGGTTGGTAACACGTTGGCCAATATTCGATGCTTAAAACCTTGAAAGAATCTTCGAATGTAAAGTCTGAACGCAATATTTGTACCAGGGGAGGTTATATATGTACCACCGGAGGTAATTAATGACTCGTACAGAGGGCATTATAATTGCTTCATTCGCACTAGAAATGGATGATGAATGAGATGAGGAAACGAATGATCCCGTACCGTTCATTCCGCAAAAAAATAAAATAGAGGCGCCAAACATGTCGACTGCTCGGCTGTTAGTGACGGACAAAATATACGATTTGGAGCGTAGCGACGGACAAAACATACAGTCAAGTGCGTCAAAACTTGATAACTGTGGTAAGTCATCTTCTTTTCCGGAAAACCTTTTCGGAATGCAAAAATCCGACTTTGAAAAAACATGAAGTCGTATCTCGAATGAATGAATGAATGGTACGGACGAATTCGAGTCATCGGCGACTAATCGTACGGCAACATGAATCGCATCGTGACATTTTTGTTGACGTGAGATGACGTCAAGGGCGATTCACGTCCAAACAAAAAACAAGGACATTCATTTCCTCATCGCATTCATCATCCATTTATAGTGTGAATGCAACAAATGAGCTATCCAAAATTTCAAAACGCAACGACAAAAAGGTGACGGCAAACTTTGATGGTGGAAGCGTGACGAGATAATTTCGGCGGATTCGCTTCCACCATAGATGTCTCATTCGTACGGATTTTGATATTTTTACGAAGTTTTGTTTTTTTTTATAGTTTTTGAATCTTTATTAAAATGCGTATACTTTTCGTACGGATGAAATGTACGGAAACTGTGTATGGATGAAATGTACGGAAACTGTGTATGGATGAATTGTACGGCAAGTTCCAAATAAGAGGCGCGCGCGAAGACAGTCTCGTACATATTTTCCAATTCGTACGGATTTCCATTTTTTTACGAAAACTGCGTAGTATTCGTTGATTTCATATTTTTCGTAGATTCCGTACAATTTTTGCTGTACGGAAATGAATGGCGATGTAAAAAAATATACCGAAAGTGTGACCAAAAAAAATCCTTAAAAATTCTGAAAAAGAACGGAAAATAAACGGAAATGTACGACATTAGTGTACCCTAAAAACCTTAAAAGTATGGAAAATTTAAGAAAATTGTACTGAAATATGAGGGAACGTAAGGGAATGTACCCTAAAAAGTATAAACCCTAAAATCCCCCTTAAATAACCCTAAAATGGACAAAAATGTACGGCCACTGCACGTAAATGTACGAACAATGTAACACAGCTGTACTGAAGTATAAGGGAATGTACGAAAATGTACCATAAAACCCTAAAATAAATAGCCCTAAAAAGTATGGAAAAATATAGACACTGTACATAATGTACGTAAAATGTAAGACAATTGTACTGAAATATACGGAATGCACAAAATGTCCCTAAAAACCGCTAGTATGAAGTCAAAGTCGGTCAACGCATTCTAAAAACTTTTGAAGTTTGTTCCGTGCGCATATTCGTTATTTTTCGGCCGTTTCATGCGTGCGCTGTATGCGCATGAGCCATCTATGGCTTCCACCATGGTGAAAAGCACATGGCCCATGCGACGTGTACGCACATAAAGCGCGCGCTCATCGTGGATTTTATTCTCCACGCGGCCCATTTTTACACGTTCATTTCTGTGAAAGTGTCCTCGCTGTGCACGGTCGCCACAGACTGTAGGGTTGGCGACGTGGCGTCTCAGATAAAAAAGTGTAACAGATTGTACGCCTACAACCTTTGGAGATTCTTCCGTTAAGAACTTAAGATGTTCCTTGAGAAAAAAAATTGGTACGAAATTGTACGAAACGGTACGGCCCTCAGTAAACAACCTCACTTTTTCGCTAATGGAAGTCCACCCTAAATTTCCTTTCACAATATACACCCTGCAATGTAGAATTATTTTTCAGTTTCTATACTGTAACAACACTTTTTCGCCTGTCTACTTTTCCCTTGTAGAAATAATCTATGGCTTACCAAGTGTCGATGCAGTCGACGCAACATCAAGCTTTCCTCTCTCGTACAAGCAGGAGGAGAGAGAGAGAGAGATATGCAATTCAAACTCTCCAGGTGTCGATTCCGATATTGTAGACAATTGCAACAGACATTCTGTAGTCATGTCTTTCTCCCAGGGAGAAGACTGGAGCAGTAGGAGCTGTCAAAAAAGAGACAAAGAATTTTATCCACAATGGAGACTGACTTTTTTTCTAGGTTTAGTTTCGGTCCTAAGTATTTCAAAACCTGGAAAAACTAGTTATTCTGGTTTTGCTCAGGCTGTCTTTAGCTCCCCCTCCACTTTCAAGTGCTGCTATCTCTAACGGAGTCGCAGTCACTTCCACTATTTGATTTTCGCAGTCCAATTTGACTCTTATCGCTTCTTCGACAGCCAGTTTTACCGAATTTCAGGTGAAAAAAATGGTAGCAAGCTTATTTTGTGAAGCAGCTGTTCAGTTTGAGTATTTTACGGAAAAGACCAAAATATTATATGGAATGGGTGTGAAATAAGGTCATGATGGTATGTACGGACTTTGGATGTTAAAGCGTAATTTTTGGCTCACAAAATTGGAGACGGGTTGGGCTTTTTTCCCCTTCCAGAACAAATCTAAAACGGAGACTTATCCTAGCTGCCCAAACAACAAGCTACAGCGGCGAGTTACGAGTACGTTTTTGTTTTTTAAGTTTGTTTGTTTTGTTTGTTCGTTTTTTCTTCCTATTTTTAATAGCCTTCCTTTCGCTTGCATTTGGTTTGCTATTTTTGAGTTTCCAATATGAGGATATTCAACTGACCTCTGATGTAGGACAGGTTGCATCTCAACTTCATGAGAGGATATACTTTATGGGCATTCATGAGTTTTTAAGCGCAAATGATGTGTGCCTTACTATATTATGTGTCACATAAAATATTGCCGTAAGACTGCAGTGGAAAGCCGGGGCCTTAACTCCTCCAAGCTCTTAAAACCACTCCGGATATAGCTGGAATATATTCATCAGTTTTTGAAAATTGCTGAAATTGTCATACTTTTTCCAGTACTTTCAGTTTCATGCGGATTGAGACCGGTTTTCTTGCCATTGGTGTTGAGAATTACAGAATTACAAAAGAAAGAAGCAGATACCGCTGAGTGGCTAGAAGAACTCCCTCCTGTTTGTTTGTTTTTTTTTTTTCTCATGGCAAGTAATTCAGCGACTTTTACCACGTCTGACCACTTTTCCAAATGGTCCTGTTTTGGCCTATTCTTTCCAGCTGTTCTTAACCCTTCTCCTCTCAACAGTTACATTTTAGCTGTTATCCCGCCTTTTCCATTTTTGTTGTCTGCCCTGCTTTTTGCCTTCACACCAATAAATCATCCTTTTTTTGTGGACTGACTTTTTCTTTTAACCGACTTCTCTTTCACTGATTTTTGGCTGGAGCAGGTCAGTATAGACGCTGTAAGGACAGGAAGTGTGGTGGTTGACTCCACCACCCTTTTTCTTCAGGCCACCTCATTTGTTCAACCCCAGGCCTTTGCCGATGCTTTAACGTGAGTTTTTTTTTCCTTCGTTTTTTTTGTGGAAATAGATGTTGATCAACCCTGGTTACTGGCCCTACAAATGCTCGATGAACTAATAGCTGGAATTTCATGATACTTTTAAAGGAACTCTTAATCAGGTTCAAAGCTATGTTTTCTCGGAGGAGGATGAAAAGCTGTTCAATATCTGACACGTCAATGCTTGTGCTGTCATTGGAAGATATTACTCAAGCTTTTTCTGACCTCCTTCTGTGCCATTCTAGACCTGACAGAGAGACCTTGAAAGGGTCAATCTCCTTGTGAGGAGAACCACTAAACAGGCAGTTGTGACACTCAACTCGCCCTTGCAGGAATCAGGTTACAGCGGTATTTGCCGGCAGTAGCTACTTTTTAGGGATACAAACAGGTGTTATCACGTCAACGAATGTGACGGTTATGGCGGCCGTCTCGGACGGTTTGACTGCAGAAAAGTGCTCCAAGGGGATTTCCTATGTGGTGTGGATCGTTTTGGGGCTCGGAGGTGCCTTAGTGGTTGCAGTTCTGTGCACTCTCTACATGCGATACAGTGTGTTTCTATTCTTTTACATCCTAACTGTGAAGCACCTTTTTGTTAACATAAAAATGTTAATTTAGAAAAAGAACAATATAAAATGCAAACCAAAAACGTTTTACTCCTTGTGGTATTAAAATTCTGTAGCTCCAGTAGAAGGTAGAATAGAAACTTTTCCTGGGCCACTCTGGAATCGAACTCAGTTGTAAGTCTGTGCAAAATGTCACCACCGCTTGTATTATTTTACTTTTATGACGTGACAATTTTTATAAGTTTGTATTTCATCCGTTACAAAAAAGCTGGGCTTTCTCTCGTTGGTCTGCTTTTTTTTTCTTTCAAACATTTTTGCATTTTTGTTGGTCAGTAGTACAGGATACCTGCATTTGTTTCCAGTACTTGTAGAGGAGGGAATTGGTACGTCTTGAATTTTTCATTAACGTATGTTTTTCTTTCTGGGTTTTGGATTTTAGGTCTCCGCAAAGAAGAGGAGTATCCATGCAGTCCGTGAGTCCAATTTCTTCTTTATCCTGTTTCCTTTGTTTAACCTTTTGCCGTCCAGCAGAGCTGGACAAGCGTGCATCTATCTTGTTGAGAGTCTGGCAATGAATAAATGTCATACACATGAAGCAGTTAAATCTATTGTTGCTCGGAAAGTTTTGGTCAGCTCTTAATCTGTAACCATGTTCGAAGTTGTGTTCTTTATCAACCCATGTTGCACTATAATAGGTGTATTTACAAAAGCATTGAAACAAACAAGTTTAAAGCCATAACTTTAATACAAGTAGAAGGTAATGTTTTTTGCCGAATCTATTGTGGAAAATAGATGTTATTTGAGTTTATAACACTAATTAAAGAAGGAGACGGAAGTTGCAACGGTCATCTGCCGCAGATAGTATTATTGTCTCTAAATTGGCAGTTAATGCTTGGTAGTTCTCTTACTATAATGGTGATGTATGGTGCAGTGTTGGATTTCCGAGGGCTGTCAAAGTGGCATGTTCAACAAACAATATGAGCATTGATCAATAGGTCCTCGATATCATCCGAAGTGGTCAATAAGAATCAAAATAAATAATGTTGTGGGATAATGATATCTGTCGCGAGAAAACTTATGTTGGACACAAGTTAAAAAAGTGTAGTACTGTCTGTGCAATATGGAGCTTAATTAAGTCTAGTGCTGAATCAATTGCATTAATGTTTTTTCTTCCGGCAAGGTACTATTTGATACGAGTGAAATAAGATATACGGTGAATGAACAGGAGGTGTGAAAATTTTCTAACTTTTGCTGTCGTTCCAGATCCTTGCTGGTCCTACTTTTTTTGATAAACCCTGTGACAAATAAATTGCAACCTTTAAGCATCTTTTAGTATCAGTGGATTTTGACACTTTCAACTTGTATTCGTGAGAGCTGACAAGTTATGTGACATCATTTGTAGTTATCTGACAGTGGGCATGTTTTTGTCCTACCAATTTTTCAACTCGGCTACTTGCCCAGTAATTTGTTGAAAGTGTCTTCTATGATGTTGCTTGGCAAGTCAATTCCTGAATAGATGGTTAGCTCATCAATATTGTCTACACTGGTCCTAGGATTTGATGGGGTATACTCTGGTGATGTTACATTTTATTCCTCGGAATGGAATGTTGTAAAAGGTTAAAAGCCATCAGATACCCTAAGGTTTTGGTGACAAACACATGTGAGATGCATTGTATGGTTTTTATATATGAGCCCATGGAAAACAAACTTAAAAAAGAAAAGTGTTCTGTGACTAAGATATTGGATAAAGTGAGTCGCTGTAGAACGTAGCATGTTGAATTTTGAGGTATTCCAGTCAAATGTATTAGGACCATACCTTGCATGACTGTATGATTATGTACAATGACAGTCTTGTGTGTGAATTGACTATTTACTCAGCTCGCTTGGCTTTCTCATGAATTCTTGAAATCAAAGTTAGTTCTGTGAGCCATCAAGAACACAAGTAGGATGGTGAACTCATGTAGGACAATGCTGGTCATCGACTCATGGAAGAAATGTCCAAGGCAACCAAATATCACACATGAATATTTAAGAGAACCGGGCGTAAATAAAGCATGTCGTTTTGACTTATTTTCCTGAGTTGGTGGCTGCAGTGTTATGGAGGAGACTGAGGATCTCGACTATGATCCACAGGAAGCTTATGCACAGGTGGGTGGAATAAGCTAAGTCTCTCTTTCCCGTTGTATTGCCGCTTTTTTGGGTAATCTTTTAGAGTTTATCTTTCCCCTTATGAGGTTATGAACCTTTGGGACAAGGAACACCTTTCGTAATGTGCTTTGTCACCTGTTTGTGGCTTGTCTCTATTATTATGAGGTGCTCACATGGTTCTGCTGTTTTTGATTTTACTCTTGATAGCTATGCTAAAGCAGTGTTATTAGGAACGTATTTCCATGTCGATGTCTTAAGGCTGACCATCTCCCTTTTACCTGTGATTGAAGCTACTTACTTTAGATTGTACCTTCGATTGTCAACACAGTACCATTTTTTACATAGTGTTATACAGTCCTAGCACAGCTGTTATGGGGTTTTTGCTCTGTCCAACTAAGAGTTTATAATTACTCAGTTTTACTTCATGGGAGTTTGTAAATCTCAGTTTTACTTCATTGGGACAGGGATGTTTGCCTGACTTTGCATTGTCATCAATGCTAAGTATGAGAAGTTTATGTGTGGTAAGAGTATAGCATCTAGTTGTGGTAGGCTGCATATTATAAATGCCCTGAAATATGTTTAACATTAGCTCAAGCATTCTTCGCATTACCATAAGACCGCTGATTCTGAACGAAAAATAATTATTAGTGGCCGAGTACTCTGTGCAGAATGCCTCCTAGTTGAATAAACTATAAATTGCTCGGCTTAAAATAGTGGCCTTATTTTCAGCTTGTTTTTCTCTGATACGTCACAGTATGAGGGTCTGAATTGGGAGATGGTCATGGAATGTTTTTGGCAGTGAACAGAAAATAAGCATGCCAGCCATGCCAGAGCAATCTCCGTATCAGGGTCCAAAGCAAACCAGCCACACAGTTCTTAGAGTGACCCGAGGCATCTTCCTATAGGTCGAAGAAAGGCTACATCTGGACCTATTATGTTCACAAGGTCAGTTGTTTATGTTTCCGTGCTTTTCGTTCCCATGAATTGGAAGCAGTACCTTTCTCCCTATTTTCAACTTGATTTGCCGGCATTTTCTTTTACTCTCAAAATTTATTTGTCTTTTCCTCCTTATTTTATCAATTTTGACATTGTCCTTTCGGGGGAAAAGTCTATTGATTTTGGTTGTTGGTTTGCAAAAGTTTGACATTATTCAACATTAACCGCAAAATCAAGCAACACTTTTTAACTGGTATTTGTTTCTGAATGTAAATAGTGAACTCAAGCCGCCTATTTGGGTTGTCACTTAGTCCTTCGCATGAGTTTTGTCATAGTTGTTAACAGTATTTCTTTACGTTGACATACGCTGAGGATTCGTAGGATCTTTGCCTCTTGTTGACTTGTCTTTTGTGGTTTACTGGTTGGTTTTTCCCAGTACCCCCGACTCTCGCAGTGGACCTGTCCTCCCTCAAAAAAATATTGGAAACGGGGGAGAATCTGGTGAAAGCTTGCCTAATGCTGCACCAAGTCGGTTACAGAATCTCATTCGCTCAATTCTGGACCTGTTAAGGTGTGTCTCAAAAATGTATTTTTTTCCCATTTTATTGGAGATATTTTCACAAAGATTGTGTTTTTTGTCAAATGGAGGCTGGAAAAGTTGCACAAGAACAAGTGTGGTATATCACTTTTTTTTTTAAGATTTTTCCATGAAGGTGATGTTTGGTCAAATGGAGGCTGGAAAATGTAATACGGAAACAAAAAGAAGGTTAGTCAAGGTTTACTGCTTTCCTCGTCCTTAAGGCTACTTCTCCCCGTGTATCTTAAAGTTGACCTTGGAAAGTTCTTGTTTGTAGGTGGTTTGGCCCAGTCCCTCTCGGGGAGGAGGAGGATTAGGTCCAAATAACTGGTTGGGACTTTTGTCGGGACGATGGTCAAGAATGTTGGCCCCCCAGAAAACTCTGTAGGCTCTTCCAAGAGGTTTTCAGGACCCATAGACATGGCAGCCAAACGATTCTCGGGACCCATAGACTCATCGACTCCAAGCAGTAAGAGAGGTATGTCCCTTCCGCCTATACCCTTAGTGCCCTTATTTATCTTTACGAACACCTCGCCGCATCCTTAGCATCTTTATTTTTCTTTACGACCATCTCCCTACACCCTTAAAATCTTTATTCATCTTGTCGGACCTTCTCCTGACACCCGTAGTATCTTTCTTTTATCTCATTGGCGACCATCACTCTGAGTGTCTTTATTTATCTCCTTTACGGCCAAATCAGTACACTCTTAGTATCATCTCCCTATACCCTTAATATCTTTATCTCCTTTTCAACCATCTTCACCCTTGGTATCTTTATTCATCTCCTTATGACCATCTCTCTCGTTATTCCTTTATTTGCCCCGACTTGTAGTCAGGGCTTCGTCTGGCTACTGTTCACATGTCTAGGTTGCTGTTTTTTTTTTTTTTTTCAACGATTTGGTTAAGGCAGATGGATAATGCATTTGTAACTCTTCTATCACTGGTGAGAGAATTTTCCAGAAGGGAACTTCCTTGCTGATGCAAAATTGTTCAGCAGTAATATTTCATGGTGTCCCCAGTAAGGTGATTCAATAAGCGGTGTAAAATATTTATGTAAAGCTCCTGGAATTTACCCGATTCGCCTTCAGATGGATTATAGAAAATGAGCGTGTATCTAGATGGTGGACTTTTGGAACGCGAAATTCCATGTACCATTTACTATTTCCATCCTTTCATTCCCGTGTTTTGTATTTTTTTTGTCATTGGCTGCCTGCCACGTTTCTCAAATAGTTTTTCGAGGGAATTTCAATCGTAATATTCTGTTGTCTTACTTCAGCAAAATAATGGCTGTAGTTTTTGTTCGAGGTTATTTTTACAGGTGGAGTTGTAGGAGATGTGAGGGTTGACGACTCTGATAAGAGTGTGGCTGGATCAGTAACAAAGGTAAGATTTATTTTTTGTCCTTTTTCTCTTATTGCACAAGGCAAAGACTCGTGGAGAGTTTTGAAACTTTCTGAAACGGATTCGACTACGTTGATTCTGAAACAATTGAAGTTTGCGTCATTAGAGGAGTTGTTGAATTATATATTCAGTTTTTAGATGTATCTGTCTCTTTTCCTATTGTATTCGTCACGACTTGTGTACCTTTTCCTATTGTATTCGTCACGACTTGTGTACCTTTTCCTATTGTATTCGTCACGACGTGTGTACCTTACTGTACGATACAGTCCTCTGATTGGTTAGGTACATCAGTAATGGAGGGTTTAGAGAGGGGTTTTATGACTTAGGAAGTTCCGAGGCAGCCGCCTCTCTCCCAGGGAGCTTGTATACAAAAGGCCAACTTTGACCTCAAATAACTAACTGCTCAGTTGAGCAAATTCAGAGATTTCTTTTGCGTTTGACTCATGTGACTCAAGCCCTCACAGGGGTGAGGCTGGATAGATCTGATGTGGTTTAGACTGTTGATTATTGTTGTGCAAAGTAGGAAATATGTTTTTATCCTAGAGGGCTTCTAATAGTCTGCCAATTCTGTGGGTCAATGGCGAGCATAGAATTATAGATTCACAGTGCAGTATTATGTATCGGATAATTTTTTATCGCGATAAATCATATAATCGCTTATCGAGCAATGAGCGGTACCCATAATTCGCTCTGGGGCCATAAAAAAAACCGCCGATAATTATCGGTTACAGTCCGTGCGAGAGTCGGAGGTCACAATCAGGTACCTGCATCCGTACACCACCTTTACCCAACCGCCCGCGTTGGATCCGGAACAGATTTGGGTGCCAAATTTTGGGGGCCGATCAGATTCGGGCGGGTAATTCACAAAAAAAAAAAAAAAAAAAACGGGAACGGTTGGGTAAGCAAAAAACGGAAAAAAATTGAAGGATTTGTACCGTCCATACTATCCAACATTTTTGTTTTTTCTTACTCTTGGTATCGGGGAAGGTATGAGAGAGATGTACCATTAATTTTCGATGTATTTGCGTACGGGCAGGTATGGGTAGTCGAGAGAAATCAAGTTTTGGTTAACTTTTATTTTTGTAAACGCGTATTGGGTAACGGTTAACAATTTCGGAGCGTGACATAACCACGTGGGGTATCGGGTGTTCAGATTTTGAAAAAAAAAAAAATGTCGGTTTCGGGTATCTAAAATTTTGACTTTTGCGACCACTGGCTAGAGTACAATTTTTTTGGATGTTTAATATAGTACAAAATGAGTACGTAATTATTGCAATGGAGGGAGAAGGGGTAGAATTTTTTTCATAATCCATACCACAATATGGAGTTATCGTAAATAGTGATCGTTCTGATTTCTATCGGTAATCCACAACGATATATCGTGAATTCATCACCATAATTCCTTTACAAATATATTGAGCCAATGTATCAAGAATCTCTAGGTCTAAAACATGTACATATTGGCTGTCGGCAAATGGCTACCGATACACAGCACTAATATTTACGGACAATTTGTAATATCGGCAGCATTTTGACAAAGTTGTGATTTGAAGCAATACGACAGAAAGAAAACGATAGGCAACAACAAGAAAATGATAGGCAACAAAAAGACAAGACTTTCAAAGAAATGGTAGACACTAAAAAGACAGCGAACGAGAAGTGACAAGAACAGAAAAGGATGACTAGCCCTGCGAACATCAAAAGACTCATAGGAGAAAACGTACGAAAAATATCAATAAGTGTGTTAGGACGACCAAATAGGAAAAGGGTATTTTCACATGTGCTAAAGTTACAGTTATTTTTTGTCGTTTTCCTCCATAAAACGAGAAAATTCGCAGCCGTACCAAAAAATAGAAATTACCACCGTACAAGTTGCATTACCTTGAAACTTTATACGTACAGTAGATTGTCATCTAGCGTGATACAATTTGTCGTTTATCGCATTTCGACCCACTTTCGCGTCCTTTCAACACATGTTCGAACTTTACATCAAATCACCTCGAGGTGAGCGAATAGGCAGACACTATCGCACGTGTCTGAAGTTTTTTACAATTTTTGTGCGTTGAGTATCAAAAAAAAAGCACACTGCATGTTTCTAGCGTGTGCGTAATTTTTGGCGTGCGTTGATTAGTCTCTCTCAAAAACACATGTTTTCACACACGGCGTATGAAAAATGTTGGCCACCTGTCGACAAGTGGGAAGACGAAAAACCAAACCGCAAATTCTGTGCGACAGAGAAAGGTATTTTAGGGTTTTGACACGTCGACAATAAGGCGTACGGACATTACAAAGTCACAAAAATTGTACAGCTTGCGGAGAAACGCCTCAAATTGAAGCCGAGTGGAAGTTTCGCCTCATTTTATGTACCACTTCATCTGTCACAATTCTTCGTACACATCTTTGTAAGTCACTTTTTTAAGTGACAAGTTATTTCCGTTTACATCCGAATGCTCTAAAAGTTGTACGAGAATCTTCGCTAAAAAACAAAGTAATAAGACTAAGTTTCGGTTACATGCGAAAATACCCAAAGACAGGATTGCTAAGTTAAAACTTAAAGACATGAAGGTGGAAAGTAGAGTACTCTACTATACTGAACTGTTAGTAATTGTACAGAAAAGTACGGTAAAGATACGCTACGAGTACTACTAAACAGAAAAGAATTAGTACAAGTAGGACAAACGAATCTATAATATATAGCGAGAAGTATCCCTCTCATTTTCAATCCGCGGGTAACCATAGACGTCCTATGCGCATAAAACGCACGGAGTAAACTAACGAATACTACGTAGCGTGCGCATAAAACAATTTCAAACTTTTAAAATTCGTTGGTAAAATTCGTACTTTTTTTGGACTTTCAAATTTCAATTTTTTTCAATATTCAATGCCCTTTAAAACTGAAAAGTGCAACAAACTCGTGGCGAGCGCTGTAATTTACAATGTCTCCAACGGTGGCTTCCTTCTAAAGACGGAGTGGAGGACAGATGAAAATGCGCGCGCGCAAATGACGCAAAACGGCTCAAGGAAACCGCCGTTGGAGATGCCATAAATTCCGCCGCTTGCTACTCAGCTAAATTACGCGTGCGAGACGTCATAAATTCCGCGGCTCGTCGCTCAGATGAATATACGCGTGCGAGACGCCATAGATTCCGTGGCTCGCCGCTCAGATAAAAATACGCGTGCAAGACGCCATAAGTTCCACGGCTCGCCCCTCAGATAAAAATACGTGCGCGAGACGCCATAAATTCCGCGGCTCGCCGCTCAGATAAAAATACACGCGCGAGACGCCAAAAATTCCGTCGCTTGCCGTTCAGAAAAAAATATGCGCGCGCAAATGAAGCGAATGTGCAAAACTGAAAAGTGCAACGAACAAGCGACGAGCGGCGAAATTGACGGCGTCTCCAACGGCGGCTTCCTTCTGAGTGGAAGACACAAAAAATGCGCGTGCGCAAATGATGCAATTTTTTTAGTGTCTGTACAATTTTTCGTACAGTGTGAGACGTACAAAATTTATGAAAGCTACGAAACAAACGAATACTACGTAATTTTCGTTAAAAAGTCCAAATTCGTACGAATTGGACGTCTATGCGGGTAACTACAGTAGCGTGACACTCGGAAATTTTATGACGTATCTGATTGGCTGCACGAATCTAGGGCAATAGATTGTTTTTTTGCCGGGCAATCTTTCTATTTTTTTGACCGTTGCAGCTGTGAGTTTCATGATTCATTAGACATTTAAACGTTTGTGATTGGCTGCATGAGTGCCGGACAACAAGTTTATATTTTTTTCGGGCAGATAATTTCTATTTTTTTTGGCCGACGCCTTCTTGAGTTTGGCGATTCTTACGATGTTTTGATTGGGTGCTTGACTGCAGTCGGTTTTATTTTTGCCGGCAGTCAGTTTTGTTTTTTGCTGCTCGTAGCGCGTCATGCATAGCACGTGCATTGAACCGCATTAACGTTAATTCGGTGGTAACTTTTTTTGTAGTGTTGTGTATCGGCAGGGTTTTGCCGATAATCAACATGTAACTTTTTTGGCTTGCCGATAATCGATATATTGGCACGATAATTCGGTGGTAACTTTTTTTGTAGTGTTGTGTAATGGCAGGGCTTTGCTGATAATCGAGATGTAACTTTTTTTGGCTTGCCAATAATCGATATATTGGCACGATATATATCGACACCGGTGTTATTGCCGATAAGAAACCAATAGTACTGTTTTTATCGCGATAACACCGGTACAGGTAACTATCGGCGATAATTGTACGGTACGTACCGTACAATTGTACGGTTTATTCCGTCGTACTGAACCGCCGTTATTCCGTTACACAGAGTACGCAAAAGATTGTTACACGTGGCATGCCACACTATATACAGTGAAAATATAATACAGTATATTATAAAGTACTATTCGATGGCGCACTATATACTTTTTCACTTATCACCAAAAAAAAATTTGTTGGTCTCGGAGTGATGTATCGAGAACCTTAACCGTTCGATAACTGATAACGATAGTTATCAGTGTTATCGCGACAAACTTCGTGCCGATACACAACACTATTTTTTTTGGCAAAGTAACACAAAATAATGTTATTAACACTATTTATACTGTGGACTACAATCTGCCACGCTCCTTTGCACTAAATTAGTATTATTAATTCTAATCTCGCATTAAAAGTTACAAATCCTTAACGCTAACAACGATGGTCGGTGTTAATTAATAAAGTATATTTTTCAACGCCCCATCGTTCCTTAATTGTGATAAAGACAGTCCAAATGAGGGCGATCTAGCGTTTTGGTCAAAAAATCATTATATTAATTGACACCTGGAATGTAGGAGAAAGTCAACGTGTCCTCAAATTTTCTTATGGGTGAAATGATACCACGTTTCACGCGAAGCTAGTAAACACTATTTATCGTGTGAGCAAAAGCACCTTGTAAATCCAATGTAACCGAAACTATGAAATGGTACTCTGTATTTTAGTGAAGATTCTAAGTCCTTCGCCGTGTATCGCTATTCGTGTTAATGTTTTTTCTCCACCCCACTCTTTGTTAACAACTTTTATCCACACACACATGTCCTATTTTTGTTAGGAGACCGCCAATATGAAGGTGAGACTATACCGTTCAATCGGAACAGTCCGATTAAGAATTTGACGACTGTGCAAGGAGAAAATATGTTTTAAGTTGGAAAAAAAACAATGACACTAATAGCGGTACACGGTGTTCTATTCAAAGCATTCCAATGTGCAAAAATGAACTCGTTACTTTGAATTGTGACGGCTGTAGTCGTGGGTACAACTTGTGACGTTGTAGACGTCTACTTTTTGTGACATTGAAAAATAACTGGGGTTTTGTGACATTTTTACGTCATGCTCACTTGGGACAATGTCGACGCCATTAGAACCATAACTTTCAACCATGGCTTCCCTATTTCCTTTTTTCATCTTTCCTCACTCTACTTGCCATCAAACTATGCCCAAAGGTAGTCAAAAAAAAAGTTTTAGAGCTCTTTCATTTCATAAAAATATTGTCGCGTTTCATTGGAGGACGATGGAGAGAGGAGCGGCAACATGAGATGGAGGGGGAGAGGCGACGAGTGCGTAGATTTTTGCGACCTATGAATAAAAGTGGATGTACAAGACCCTTGCAACCTTTTTTCCGTACATGCGCGTGATGGGCAAGAAAAAAAATAACGTGTACTCTCCCTCATGTAAAGAATTTCACATTCATGTGGCACGTGCGTAAAGGTTTTAGTATATCGTGTCATGTGATACTTTAACTAAAATAAGATCTCAAGGTGATTTTGGTTAAATTTTCAAAATAAGTTAGAGTCACGTGCCTATGGCTCAAAAAAGAGGAAGACGCCAAAGTTGGAGTAGATTTCAAAACTGTAGTACATTCAAATTTTTAAGATGAAGTTAGGAGAAAAGTTCGTTTATCATATGCGTATTCTGTTGAACTCTTATGGTGAACGTGTATGTGTGATTGAATTCATGCTTTCGCGTGTCAATGGCTGCACATTCTCCTTACTATGTTTGTGAAGTAATCGATCTTATCACTTAGTATCGGAGAGGAATATTGTTCCAACTAGTAGGTAAATAAAGTAGTTATGGGAAGGAAGATATAAATACACCTTCTCCATCTATTCGTTTGAAAACCATATCAAAGTTTGGGAGGGAATTTTTTTTAACTTGATGTATCGGTGAAACAATGTTTTGGTCTAGGGTTCTGTCTAAATTCTTCTATCAATCAATGTTTGTTCTTTGTTCGATACATTACTTTGTTTGACGCACATTTTCTTTCATTCGGTTCCTTGTGTTGCGTTGAACCACACTTTCGGTCCTACGCGCCTTGTTGGTTCGGTCAACATTTTAAGGTTATGGATATGGGAGAATCGAAACATATTTTGGGAATTGAGATTACTTGTGATGGTTGAAGAAGTATCACGTTTTGTCGAGAGCAATACTGACGGAGGTATTGGCGCGATCCTTAATGACTGATGTTAAGCCACTTTCTACTCTTTTGGATCCGAAAGTTTAGCTTTGCAAGACGAAGGATCTTAAGATAGTTCGTTCATGTCCGTATAGAGAGGCAATTAGTTGCCTTATGTACTTGAGTGTCTGGATAAAGTTGGACATTTTGCTGCAGTTTCAATCGTCAACAGGTATTGTGAAGCACCGAAGAAGACTCATTGGGAAGCAATCTTTCGATATTTGGTCGGTACTTTGAGCATTTGGTGTTCAATGAGTGACAAATGGGAGTGTTATGCTAATTGTGATGCCAATTGGAGTGAGATTTTGACATCGGAAATTCCACTCCATTGTTGGATTGGCATGTGAAGCCGGTCCAATACGGGGTAGAATATGGAATATCCATACTCGAGCCGCTCGTAATAAATGGGTGCGGATCCGCCAGTCTCTACATCGAGCTGGTGTCACAGCGGTAGTCGTTCGCACCTGAAGTGAAAGCTCCCAGGTTCGAACCCTGGCCGGCTCAGTTTTCCCAGGTGTGGGACATGCCGAATCCCGGATTTCTAGGAAATCTAACATCCATGATATGCATTTACTTGTTTTCGAGGTGATTTCGTGGAGTTCCCAGCCGTGGCCAACAGTGTCACTAAGTTTTAGTGAGTTTAGTACATCGCGACATGCCATATTCCATGGTAGCATGCCATACTACGAAGGCTTCAGTTTGGGTGAAGGAAATGTTAGGAGGATTACGAATTAATGTTGGATAAATGAAAATATTTCTAGATAGCACGAGTTCTATGGCGTGTTTCCTAAGAGGACAAATCACATTCGGATTTAATGGCATTTTGTGATACATATTGTGATAGAAAAAGGATTCTTTTGCGCCACTATTGAGGAGGTGGCAGATATGCTCACAAAGTCAAACATGTATTTCTAACATGAAGATCTAAATTAAGCTTATTATAATTTTTGTGTGAGGATTCCCACAACGAGAGGGGGAATTTTAAAACATTCTGTGAATTCGTGTATTGGCCCATTATTGTAGTCGGTTTCTATGTGTCAGTGCAGATTCGTTTGCTCGGTTCCTTATGTTGATCCTTAATTATTTCTTTTGCATTCGTTTTGTACAATGTACATGGTACCGTGCGAATGGCCGTTATTTTTAGTGCTGTTTAGTACGGTTTGTGTTAGACGTTTCTAGAGACTAAGGGTGTGTCCCCATGTGCATAAGTAAGGGTTTTTTCCTGTCGTTTTCCTGTAAAACTTAGCGTCGTACTGCCTAAGTTCCAACCGTACGAAGGAATCGCAAATTTGTAGAGTACAATTTGCGTCACCCTCGAACTTAGGATGTACGAAAATTTGTCGTCTTGTGTTTTTCGACCCACTTCGACGACAAAAAACGTCATCTTCAACCTTATCTTTAAAACACATGCGCGATGTGTTTTAAAACTAGGGATTTTGTATAAACAAATAGGAACACATATTCGCACGTGCCGTAATTTTCGAAGACAAAGGAAAGTACGGAAGTGGCTATGTTTTGTCCGTTTGCATTTAATACGACAAAGAAAATTACACAATTTGTTGGGTTTTGTCCGTTTTCGTCCAGTACGGATTTTTTTTTGCAGGGGTCTCGAGATTCCGATGCCATTTCACGTCGACCGGATAGGAGACGCAAAGGCAAAGTGCAACTTCGTCAACCGTGAAACGGTACAGGGTGGAAGGCGGTACGTCTACAATGTCACGGTAAGGCATGCGACGTCACACAAGCAGTTCCAAAAAACAACGTCCGACAACACAGATTGTAGACGTTGACAACCGTCATAGGTATTGTCGACGTATACAATCGTCACAAACGTAACTTACGATACGTTCTTACACATAGGGACACTTGAAAAGCGGGTCCGCTGGATCCGCGTTAAAATACAAAGGAAGTTCGCTAAGTTACAAGTACATGGGGACATACCCTAAGTAGTGAGGAGAGATTTTTGAGTGAGTGAGAAGAATCAACATTGTATGTGTATTTTGCTCAGTTAATTTGCCTTGGAAATGTCAATGTGAATGCTTAGGAGAGCTTGTTTATGCTTCCGATTTTGTGTTGTGCAGTATGTGCTTCGTTTTGACACTATCAGCACATAGATGTGAATCATGTAAATGCTTACTTTTGTTTGTGTGTGTATATATATGTGGGTACAACCTTACCTCAGAGCAACTTCCATACAGATCAGCCTTGCCAAAAACAATAAAAAAAATTCAACTGAAAATGTTAACAAAATTAACTATCTTTATTTCACTTTCAAGGGCGAATGATATGCAAGCCAAACAAAAATATTTACTCTCAAGGAGATTTTGTCCGATTTACTTGGCTTGTAGTGAATTTAAGGAATAAACCGCATGTAGAGAGAAAAAAAATCACAGAAGCATGGCAGAAAAAAATAAAATTCATGTTACAGAGACAGTATGTTAATGAAATATCATTGTTACTATTTGGAGTTCACTTCAAAAAGATGCAAATGTGGTAGCATTAGTGTAAAAAAATAAATTTGGCCAAATAGACAATAAAACCCTCAATAGCTACTGGGTTTAAACTAACTTAAACCAACAAAGTACATGAAAGTATGTAACTTACTACAAACCTTTTCAACTGGAGAAAAAGACTAGAAACATTTTATGATTTGGATGAAATAAAAACTGTTTTTTTCTTCCAGTGTCACATTAAAATAGTTTTTTGTCGATATTCCACGAAGCAATGCAGTCACCTCATGGGCTAGTTATGGCCTGAAAACAAAAAGAAAAAAAGTAATTTTTTTGAAATACTACTTTGTTGGAATACCGGTGAAATTAAAAAGTAAACAACATTAATCATTTACCAAAAAAACAAACCCCCTGGTAAAAGACAAACAACCAAAAAAAACAGAAGGAATAGAAAACGTGATAATAGTTTAGAAAAACTCACATTAAGGGACAAAATGGAGAATGAATTACAAATCGGACCACGTAACACGAGTACATACAGTTTGTAAACTGTTCCTTGAAAAGTTTATCCAAGTTTTCCACACTATTTCGTAAGCACTGCATTACAGTGGTTGCTGAATTCGCGCAGGCGTCTCTACAAGCAAGTACATTTAATCTACACGTCCTTTTTCTTCCAGGAAAAGGACAAGTTCCCGGACATCTCGGATCGTGTTTTTCGGCCGGAGGAAGCCCTTGCCTATTTTCACAACCGTATTTACAATAATTACAGAACCCTGGGATTGCTCTGGCACAATTTCCGTAACATCCGGCGCATTTTAAGCCGCATCTTGACTGAATATTTATGTCATTTAAACACCATCTTGTTCCATCGTCTTTACAACCACATGGGGCGAAAGGTTTTTTAGCTCCGCTGCATGGAATTTGAATAATTTGTCCCGGAACTAGTGTGGTACGGTGGGAATTTAGGAAGTTGACTTCTTTGATGGATTTCTTGTTCAAGTTTTTGCATCGAGTCGAATACCGGTCGACTATTGTTTGGAAAGTTTCATTTGGGGAGATGATGTATGGGAGGAAGTTGGATAAGGTAAGAGAAGAGATGTTTTCGGGTGGAGGGGGAGAAGAGCGAGGAGATGGAGGAAAGGGAGGAATAGGAGGGAAATATCTGTTTTGTTTATTTAAAACAGCGTTTGAAATACAGACTTTCATGCCTTTTTGAAGGTAGGGTGGTTGGCACTACATTATGTTAAGCAATAACATATATATGATGTGTATTTGTAAAAAAAAAGGGAAAAATAGAAAAAAACGAAAAAACAACAAGAAAAATTTGTCAGAAACCGTTAATGATGAGACATTATTGTGTGTAATTATTAGATTTGGCACATTTGATATGGGCATATTAAAAAAAAGGGTTTCTAACATTAGAGTAATTCAAAAATAGAAAAAAAGAAACGCAAAACATCCGGCGCTAGATAAACAGATGAGATAAATACAGCATAGATAAATAGAAAAATGAATCCTCAGATTTACAAAAAAATTATAAAAAAAATGTTAAAAGAAAAATGAATAAAAATGTATGTCACACCTGTAAAGAGGGATTTATATCGTAAAAATATGAAGAGGAAATGTTATTCTTCACCCAAATATCCGGACAAGATTCGTCCATTTTTACTTCGTGCCAAACAGAACAATTGGGATTTCTTGCAGAAACTGTCTCATTTTTTTTGTCGATACCAAAAAGATTGAAAAGAATCACACCTGAATCAAGAACCGTAAAAATATACAAATATCAAAATTTTATGAAGAAGTGTCAAAAACGGAATTTGTTACATTATTGTGTTCTTTTTGATCTTAATGGGTATTTATGAAAACAAATATAAAAACAAAAAAAATTATCATTTTGTCATTTTCTTCTTTTAATTCTTTTTGCTTACTTTCTTTCTTCTTCATAAAAAGAAATAAAGTTCCTCTTATTGTATTTTTTTTTTTTTCGTTCTTCTCACCAGGAAAAAGGGGTGACCGACAATTCAAGCCCTTGTTTTTCTGTATCAGTTTTGATTTTTTTATGTTAAATCTTGACCCAATTTTCTGCAAGAATCCAAACAAAAATATAAACAAAAGTATTTATGGGTAATTCTAGTTTTTCTTGTGTTATTACATTGTTTAAGGCAAAAACTGTGAAGAAGTATTTTAAAACTATAAACATATAAAAATGCCAAGAACTAAGTCCACACTAAGAAAAGTTAGAAAAACCATAGCTGTTTTTTTTACTCTGTCAAAGACGTTCTTTAGGGTTAACAAGACAAACCGTGCTTCATTTTTACCTGCTTAGAACAGGCCTATAAACCCACTTCTTATTGTAAAGGAGAAGTATAAAAATGCTATA
>JBBHKE010000584.1:0-118449 GCA_037447655.1 Zygnema cylindricum | reverse complement strand
TGAGGGAGAGAGGAGAAGGAGAGAGAGGGGGAGAGGAGAGGGAGAGGGAGAGGAGAGGGAGAGGGAGAGGGAGAGGAGAGGGAGAGGGAGAGGGAGAGGAAGAGGGAGAGGGTGAGAGGGGGAGAGAAAAGAAGGGAGAGAAGAAGAGATAGATAAAAAACATTAGAGGGAGAGAGAAGGCCACATAATCAGGAGAAGAAGGCAGAAAGTAACCACCAAGGATTCATCATTCCCGACAATATTCAGTAAAACAAAATTGCACAAAGAAGTTTGATTTTCATTAATCCAAAAGCAATTTCTAAAGTCAGTGGATACATAAACAGTTAACCCAAAAACATACCTGAAAAAAGATTAATAGCAACAACGATCTAAAAAATTGTGCAGAAAAAAAAATATTTTATGAAAAGCTCAAGAAACATACCAAGAAAAAAGAATAAAAAAATTATCAGAAAACCACTTCGGAAAAAAAAAGAAACTTACATGAGGACAATTGCATGAATATCTTATTTCTCCAGGATTCTCGATAATATCAATACATGATCCTTTCCCACAAAGAGAATTTCCATACATCTGACAGCTGGCATTCCTGGCACATCCTGGAAGTACGGATTTATAACTGACATATCCCATGGGACAAGTACAATTTATAAAATTGTCGCCATTTTTGACAAATTGATTGCATTGACCGACACCGCAGACTGGGGGGTAAAATTCTTCGCACATTTTTCCGGTGGTGGGTATATAAATGGGGTAAAGGGCCGGCATCCTATATGTGGAAACAAAACAAAAAACAAGTGATTATTAGATACAAATGGTGGATGTATGTAAGTATGTTCATATGTCTCAATGTATATATAAGGCAAAGAAATAGTGAACAAAAAAATGAAAAAGAAAAAGTTCTGATGATTATTACTTTTTTTCAAAGAAAAACCACCACCCCATTCATCCTCCTCCCTCCCAGCGCCCCACCCCCGCCCCCCAACCAAAAATCGAGATAAACAAAAAAAGAATAAATAAAAAACAAACCCACTTATTGATTCCACATTTTCCACCCGGTTCCCCATTCATCGCGATCCTCATGTAGCCGGAATCCCCCCACTGAGTGCCACGTGTGTTCTTTATTATCCAATGACGTGGCTCGGTCAGATTGTACCCCACAATAATAACCAAATGGTTGATTTCCGTACTGCAATTGCCGTCGTACACAGCGGACATGGGAATTACGGGGGAGCATTTTCTGTTGCAATCCGTACAATTTGTTTCGTTGGAGACAATGGAGGATTTCATCCCAGCTTCTGTAGAGAAGGGGTCGAAGGTCTGGAAGGAGGGGAGAATGAGAGGAGGAGAGGGGGAAGTGAAAGAGGGAAGGGGAAACCGGAATTAAGGTGGGTTTTTAAGGTGTGGAGGAGGAAGGAGAGAGCTCTCTGGTCTCGCTGAAAGGGGTAAAAAAGGTATGGAAGGATTTGAGGCGAAGGAAGAGGAGGGAAGAGGAAATTGGAATGACTGAGGGTTTTGGAGAGAGGAGGAAACCGGAATTGAAACTGTCCTTATCACAGTTTTTCTTTGTAGGAACCAAACTTATTGTGGACTCGAAACAACTGGAATATAATCTTTGCTTAGAAAGTCTTCCTGTACATTTACTTTGATAACATGCGTGAGTTAAATGCTTGAAGAAATAAGGATGAATTTTCTGGTGGGATTTATTCAAATATTGAAATGCCAAAAAAAAATATGGGTACTAAAATAAAAACATACATCAAAATCTCCAGTTGCGGAAATAAAACTCAAAACAGGTTGGACTGATACAGCCTTCATTAGGGATAGTTCATCGTCTGCTGGGACCTGTCCCCAATCAGACACCTGGAAAATCAAAACAAAAAACTTAGTATATGTGAGTCCAAGAAATGTAATTAAGGTTCAGATTCAAAATTCAATGAGGAATGAATTTTCAATTGAATTTACTTGTATTCGTTGTTTTTGTTTATTTCTGCTTTTGCTAGTTCGTTTTTTTTTTCTAGCAAATTCCTAACATTCCTATCAGAATCATTGTTTTCATTCATGACTTCAAACGTTTTTAAAAACCTATTTCATTTTAGAAAATCAGCTGAAGTACTGTTGTGGGTGTTAGAAACTAAGATGTTTTCTTGAATTTAATCACACAATCTTTTTGGTAAAATGAAGAATAGAAAACTTGAAAGAGTTAAAAAAACAAAAAGCGAACAAAACAAACTTTGAACCAAATCGATTTTGCGTCGTCTTTCCGACACGTCTGAGTTTCCCCGAACTGCGATTCGTCGACATATGGATAACTGTTTTTCGTTGTAAGACCTTTGTTAATAACCGCGTATAGAAGAGCCCATTCGGGGTGACCTCCATTACAAATATTTACTCCGAGACAATCGGCAATTTGTTGAGCTGAAGCCGAAGGAGAATAATCCGGATATTCCGGACATTTGTGTTTTATATTTCCGTTTCCTTCAAACACGGCCCACATCATGGCAATAGCGTCTGCTGTTGCAAGAGCCCAGCAACTGCCACACTGGACATTCACAAAACGACAAAAAACGCAAAAAGAAGTGAGAAGAATACGAAGGGTGGGAAGGGGGAAAGAAAGGAAGGAAATAATAAAAAAAACGCAGGAAGAGATTTAATCAGGAGAAGGTATTTGCGGAGATTCAAAGGATAAAAAATAAAAAAAAGTAAAGAAAGTTAAGTAGGCAAGAGTAAAAGAAAAAAATGCAAAAATTGTAATGGCATATTATTGGAAATTAACTTAACATGGGAGAGGAGGGTGACAAATGGGGAGAGAGGGGAGGGAGAGAGGGGGAGGGAGAGTGGGGAGGAGATAGAGGAGACTTGCTGTTAATATTTTGGGGACCAGTCTACTCGTTTTTGCTTCAAAGAAACCTTTATAGTTCAATCATCAACAGCTATACAGAGAATCTGATGTTTCTTCAAGTTTTTCGGTGGCTTCTGTTTTATATCTTGACTAAGCGTCGACGATTACCCCAAAACTGTTAAAAATTTGCATATCATAGATTTTCACTTATTACTAATTCCATGTAAGTTTTTTATCCTTGCGTTCTTTCGACTCAACTTATTCTTACCTCTCCGGCATCTTCAACTCTTGTCGTGATAGCTGTCAGCCGCCAGTCGACTGCATTTGAATGGTTGATATTTTCATAAAGGTTGAAGATATTTTTTTTTCTTAGCTGGTAGAATTTCTCGGAGAGATCCCATTTTTTGGGAAAAAAAAGAGGTGGCTTTGGGAACGATATTTTTTCGAATGTTTCTTGGTTAAACGAGTTTTTAGAGACGAGACGACGATTCAAAATGAACCCATTTGCATCCAATTCACTCGAAGTCTCCTCATCTATTGTAAATTTTGTATCTTTAAATGCAATTGTCTTGCTTACCAAAAGGAAAAAGAAGGTCAAAAACAAGAACATAGATTTTTTTCTAGAAAAGAAAGATGCCATGACGAACAACTTCAGATCGGCGATCTTGTAGCGTAACTTCTTTTCTAAATCAAAGACACCTATTTGAAAACTTTTTGTAATACTTATTTAGATGTATTTCATGGGGAAATCGAATTCCAAAAGTCAACTGCCGCCGGTGATCACTCTTTCGGCGCACCGCATTTCCCGCGCGTAGTTTTGTCTATTTGTTGATGGGGTCGGGTTTGTCATGTTCGTCATATTTTGTAAAAATACGAACCGACGCGCCACGGTAGATTTAATGTGCACCCGTACGGAAGCCGATTACTGTGCTAAAAGTGATAGTACATTGTGTACGGATGACGGCTGATACTACATTCCAAAATTGGTGCATACAAAGTAGCCTGATTTTTGGCGCTTTGCTGCATGCGCCACAAATACGTATTGCTTATCGAATTGGAACCGCCGGCTTTTGGCTTCTGGAACCTGCAAGGGTCGCGGTTTAAATAGTGATGCCAGTTCGAGTAAAATAATATATTTTATCGTGAAAAATGTGATGGTGAAACCATCGAAGTACAAAACATGATTGAAATGTAAAATTGTTGACTACCATTAAAGGTAAGAGATGAAAAAACTCAAACAAACACTACAAAATCAAAACAACAGTAAAAGCATGAAAACAAAAACAAAACCATAAAAGCACTAAAAACTACTCTATCCACTAACTCGGATCGTCAACCCAAAATCTAAAACAATTCCACACTAAAGGTCAAAATTACAAATATCATCTACGTGCGTCGGGTGGCGCGGAGGTAAATCTCTTAGTCTACGACCATCATTCACCACCGCGCTCTGTAGGATGAGGGCCGAACCTAAGGGCCAAACATTGAGAGAGCTGAAGGGCAATAGGGATACGTTGTCGATAGAAATCTAACATGAGAGTTGAGGACCTCCCCTTACTTTAAAAGACAACCGAGCGCAATCAGGTAAGGAGTTGTCCGAGGAAGAGGCCAAGGTTCCAAAACTTTCCAAAGCAAATGGTATGAGGTTGTCAGCTAGGCCTCTATGCACATTGTCACGTACTTTGAAGGTCGCTACACCTCGAGCCGCAACACCAGTATGTAATGTCGTGCGTGAGAAATCGTGGGATTTCTTAGGGCCTCTGGAGACCACATGACCTATTATTTTTCTTTCTCTATGCGAAAACACAAGATCCATGCGAGGGCCGCGTATTCCTTTAGATTTTGAACTTATCGAGAGTATATGCGAAACCTCACGTTGATCATGCTTTGCTACCCACTAAAGCGACTGCATCGCAAACCATTTCGTGTGTTGTTGTATGCTCCCCACCGTGTGAGCAACGTAGCAAATGGATCCCTTGCTCATCTATAGATTGACCACAAACATATTGGGTATGGCATAAGGGCAAGGGGTGTAGTAACCCGAGACGTAAGCGACGTGTAGAAGAAAACTGATAAGATATACTCTAGGAGGCAAGAATTGGTGTAACAACAAGCCAAGTCCTAGGTATCGTTTTTTATGAGATTTTGGGCAATATTTTTTTTTGCTTTGGCAAATCATGCAATCTCGACATTTTTTTGCAATCGTCTCAAGCGAAATCACCCAATCTTTAAGAAGCTTTAGGTTTAGCTTAGTACGTGTTCTATGACTCCTCTCATGTTTTTATTATGAGCGGTGGAATTAGGACACGTGACATTTCATCATTTTTCTGCCACTTAGTTTGATATTTATTCATTAAGTACAAATAAAGTAGGGAAACACAAAACATGTTGTATCTTCCATAGAGAGTATTCAAAGCATACATGACAAGGCAGGATCAGTATTATTACTTAGACAAGGTCCAAATTATACGCTTGTACTCAATCAACATGCAATAGATTCATTCGCTAAATTGCAATCTGTTATATGGCCTACTTTTTGTGAATCCATTTTCCTTTATGACTCCAAAATTTGATTTCCTACTACGTGAGTTTTTCAAGAGAGTTGCTTACGCGAAATCGCATTATAGAGTTAGGCGTGTGTGGCTCTAGACATTCTTCTAATAGAAGGAAATGGCAAACACGATTGTAACTAATGAGCCCGGTTGGCACCAATTCTCAATTGTAGAGGTGTTAGGTCGAGGCAACCCTCGATGAAAGAAACTGTTGGGGGATCCTTACCTGACGATAATTGCATCCAATTTGTCGTGCATAAGTGAGAAGCAAGGTGAAATATGCATCCTAACCAGCCAAATCATGCTCACAACCATATATAAAAACGAAAAATGAATGAAAAGGGAAGAATGGATATACATCGTGCAAAAGAATAAATGTGAATATGACATAAGGAAAAAGAAAGAATACTCCCTTGTGGTGAGATGGACCCAATAATCAATACTAAGCCACGAGGTAGCCACTAGGCTCTCGGGTCTCTATCGTATTCTCTACAAGAGTTATCTCAAAGAGGCAGCAAAGCTAATGAACAATTTCAACCAAACAAGGAAAATTCCCAAAATCCGGCCAAAATGCACTTTCCCACTCCAAACCGAAATACAAGCAAAACAAACAGAAACACTCCAAACCGTTCCGCTGCCCGTAGAAGGCGCAGCCAGATCTGGATCTGGATGCCTCTCCACACGAACTTCACTCCACCACTTCCCAAAAAATAACACAAGTTGGAGGGAAACCTTCCAGACTTAGCTTTGAGCCATGTGGATTAAAAAGCGTGGGCAAAAATACAACAAGGAATAGTCTTAGTCTATCTAGCCTCTACAGCGAGCTAGCAATAAGAGAGAAAAACGTGAGAAATCGGTGAGAGAGAGCAAGAGAGAAGCTCAGTCGCCAAGAAAATGTTTTTGTCCAAAAACTAAAATTCTCTAAGTCTGAGAATTAGCCTAAGTAGGAGCTACCCTAGGCCAAAGCGAAACTAGCCTACGTCTAGCCTACTTTACATGCATGAAACTAATTAAGATGTTGGCTAATAGGCAGCCAACATCGTCTGCCGTACACCCAACAAAGCCCATTGTCCGAGGGTAAAAACCCTCCCTAACTACATGTACGCACGAACCTACATGGGTTCGTGACTTAAATATATAAGGTGTATCGAAGCGTCGCCCGGAAATCGCGATTCGCCTCCAAACGGTACTCCGCGTCTAAAATCCAAAATCGCTTGCATACGCACGAAACAAAACATATCGCATGAAATACTCTCGGAAATCGCGCTACGTCACCCAATGATATTTCGCCTCCATACTGTCGAAATCACATACCTACGCACGAAATGAAACATATCGCAGGAAATTAGTATATATCCAAACGAAACGTGCACGCGAATCGCGTACACGCCACAAATAAGTGAATCAACGATATGATACTAATGAAACTACGAAACTCAAGCGTGCAACTACAAAGCATGCGTGCGTGCGGAATTCGTGCATGCATGCATAATATCGTGCGCGCGCGTCAAATATCGCGCGTGCCAGCCAAAAATCATACATGATGGCAAGCGATACGATGCGGCGTGACACCTGTTGTGCATAAGTGAGAAGCAAGGTGAACTATGCATCCTAACTAGCCAAGTCATGCTCACAACCATATATACAAACGAAAAGTGAATGAAAAGGGAAGAATAAATATACATCGTGCAAAAGAATAAATGTGAATATGATATAAGGAAAAAGAAAGAATACTCCCTTGTGGTGAGATGGACACTATAATCCCCCCCCACCTGCTCCTTAGCCTGAAGAGGAGCAGGCCGACACAACCGGGAGAATGGGACAGCCATGGCGGCAACAATGGGTGGTTGGGTTTAAAGATAATGGAGGGGCGAGGCACTCCACGTTGAATCCTTGATCACCCAATTCTACCCATATACAAACTCTAAACACTCAACATCCTGTTAGTATCGATGTCCATCGCATGGAGAATGTGTGGAGAGACATTAGTGTCGAAAGTATCTAAGAGATGACGCGAGTCAAGGAGAAGACCAGGCTCACTAAAAATATCTAGCAATGATGGGGTGTCTGGTAAGATCTTTTCTTGGAAAAGAGAGTCGAAATCGTCGTCCCTAAGGTCAACACTGGATAATGCAAGGAGAGCGGAAGCCAAATGCGCCATAGTGGGCAACAGTTTGCGGGCAAAGACAATATGAAGGTAGATTCTCATTCCGGGAAGTTAGAGGGACGGTGTAGAAGGTTTGATCATGCATATCTACTCCTCCACCGATTTGAAAGATAACATGTTGTCCCACTAAGCATTCGTATTCATCGCATTTAGTGACCAATGCTCGGACAAAAATTTCCATGGACTCGCTCTCAGTTGTGTTTTGGAATCAGAAGACGAGCGGGTCCTTGGTGATTCCAAGCACCGGCTGTGTAGTACCGGCTGAAGGGAGAAGCCGTGTAGCCGTGGCTTGGAGCTTGTCTACGGTCAGACCAAGCTTGAGCGCTAATCCGGATCCAAGGATCACGGGTTTGGTTGCGGTGTCCATGAGAGGAAGAGAAAGAGCAACACCATTATCAGAGAAGGAATTTTGAGATTTGTCGAAGAAACTGATATGAGGGTTAAGGTTACGACCCTCTTCCGCAGTAACCGGCTGAATAACCGAAAGACTACGTTTCAACTGCAACGCCCTCAAAGCGGCGGATGTAGCGACTTCGTTAACTAGGGGAGAGGCTTTGGGAACCTCATTAACAAGAGGAGAGGCTTTAACGTCATCCATCATGGCACACAGGATACTTAGCCGTTCTTTGACTCGATGCGCATCATGAATGGTGCTATCAAGGATGGTGAGTGCTTTAGCCAGAATGGGGGAAGCCTTGTTTGGTAAAGAAGAGAGAGATTCTTTCTCGAACGAAAGTGGAATTCGGGAATTCTGTAATTTACCGTCCCGATTGTGATCAGGCGAGCCCTTATCGAAAATAGTTGCTTGTTGTTGGACGGTAGAATCTCGGAGGATTCGGCCGGCCAACGATGGCATGTGGATGACTGTCCTTGCCATCCCGTGAATTGGGGTTTCATTTCGGCCATGAAGGCAGCAAATTGCTCTTTCATCATAGAGGCCATCATGACTTGCAACTGGGCGTTTTCCATCTCTCGTCGAGAGATTTTAGGGGGAGTAGCCTCTTTTTTGGTTTCCGTAGGAGTGACCGGCTTTGCCGAATGGGCAAGAATTCCCGTATTCTGAATCTGATTCTTATACGAGAAGTTGGGGTCTTTAACATGCTAGCGGTGGACCTAATGTCCCTTCTGCTGGCAATGGGTGTATGTGGTCGACTCCTAATGTCCCTTCTGTTGGCAATGGGTGCATTTGGCCGACTTATCAGGGCACATGCGGGCATCATGCCTTGTGTTTCAATAGCGCAAACACAATCGGTCTCCAAAATTAATTGGCGGGTTTCCCCTGGCGGGCGTCTTTGGAGGCCTATTAGGAGGCCATGGGTTCCTCGGAGGTGGTGGAGATTGGTCAAACACTTCCCATTGAGAATCGGGCTTTTCGTGTGCATCCCACCAAGATGATTGCATTTCATACTTCACCGCGTATTCAACCGCTAACTCAAAGGTAAATTTGAGTTCGTATGTTTGACTGAGATGATTCTGAATAAATATTATTGATTGAGGAGGAAACTGTCCCACAAATTTTTGGACAACCTCTGCATCGGCGTCTCACCCGACTTGCGTTTCCAATTCATGAACTCCTTAACGTGATCTAGATTCTACATCCAATATTCTTCTTGAAGTAGATCCAACATGACTAATAGCGGGTCACGTAAAAGAATTAATCCTCTCGGTCTAGCTGGAACCGCCCCACGGGCAGCCATAGCATAATGCGGAGGAGTTTCAGGGATGGCTGGATATAGCTCATCCCCATTAACGTCGAATACTACCGTAATAGCGGCCTAGTAAGGAATTTCTACTTGGTCAGAAAGAGCTGGAGTCCTGCGAAGGGTGGAGAGTGTTCCGTCATCTGATAGATACTCTCATACTTTTGTGTGTATAAGGTGAGAGCCAAACCTCCAAGGTATCGGCCGTGGAGAGAGAAAGCAACCCTAAGGTCGAACCAATCTTGATATCGGAAAGCTAAGTCCCTTATTTCCGTGTCATAAAGCATACGGAAATGAGACAATGACATAGTGTCCTTCAAACAAGAGAAGCAAAATTGCATCCTCCCCATAAACCCTTCCGAGGAGGAAGCCATGTCATCAAAGGATGAATGAACCGGTCGTGTCAAATTTGGACTAACCGGAAACTGAAATGTGAGAGGATGGAAAAAGATTTCCTCCGAAAAGTCTTCTTCGGTTCTATCTAGGTATGACCTAGAAGAAACCGAGGATAATGATGAGACTGTGGTCAATACTGACCAAAATGACGGAGATCTAGGGGCCACAACCGAAACTAGTGCGTCTGTAGACTCAGTGAAACTAGAAAGATCTGACTGCGGTGGACGGAAAACTGTCCCGCCGCGGGTAGATTCGGATTGATAAGGTAAGTTATCTGAATCCGTGGGCATAAACGAAGAGAAAACCTTCGATTATGACCAGAAATTTTGGGACGGCCTAACGGAGGAGCGTCAAATGACAGACCAATCCACACAAGACAAGTCAACACACAAAGTCTCTAGTTGGACCCAATGGTCAGATCTAGAAAAAGGTCGAAATACCAAAACCTCTACCCTGCAAACAATGCAATGGGGCAAGGCCGAAAGGCCAGATCTATAAAAACAAACAGAGAGCTACAGAGAGCTATCCAGGCACCTTACGATGCAGATGTACAGCAGCACAGATAGTAAAGCGTCTATACAGTACCACCTATGGCAAGATCTAGGAAAAAATTTCACTCCAAATAGATAGACAAAAACCTCAAGGCCACTCACGGCCAGATAGCATGCAAGGAAAACAGAGAAAATGCAAATGCTCAAAAGAAAGGTTCGTAATTGAACCAATCCACACTGATCCCCTACACGAGTGTCCACACAATGGCCTATTTATACAAAGCACTCTCAAAGAGAGGCACCCCCAAAAACTTTCTAAGTCCTACATCAAGTCCTACATCCTGAGTCCCTCTCTAAACCACCGACTACTGTCGTACCTATTCAATCAAATTACTACTGTCGTACCTAAACAATCAAATGTACATTCAATCAAATTACTACTGTCGTACCTAAACAATCAAATGACTGTACAGTATAAGAAGGTACAGATGCTTCAATCAAATTACTACTGTCGTACCTAAACAATCAAATGACCGTATAGTATAAGAAGGTACAGATGCCGCTGTACTTCTTTTGTTCGGCCATAGTACGGCATGGCTGTCCCGCTGACTCTTGTCAGCTTTTGAGCCGTGGTTCCTTTCTCCGTAATTTCTGCTATCCAATGATATCTTGCCACATGTCATCTGATGATGTTTCCTCCATAAACTGCCAAATGTTGGCTCCAATGTGCGCCGTATGATCTGAAACCAACATTTAATTCTGGCCGTTCAAATAAATGTTGTTTTGTTCATTTCGTGCGTCCCGTTAATTTCGTGCGCATGCGGTGATCCCATGTACTGTCTGTTCCATAATCCGTTAAATGGAACATATCCAGCAGTACGTCTTTAAATGCGTATCGTACCCCATGTGTGTAACGCTTTATCAAGACCAAATGGATACGCTGGACGACTATTCTGTATGGCGGTCATCCCGAAGGACTTAGGATGAAATCCTTGTGTGGTCACCTACCTTTTGCAAGGGACTGTTCTTCCTGCTCCCTTGTTATGTCTGTCTAAGGAAACCATGGCTAACTTCAGTCTTTAGTGGCTTAAGACACCCATACACAGACTGACAGAAGTAGAAATGTAGAAATTATCTTTTCTTTTTCAACACGCCGTTCATTGTTGTAAATTCAATTTCACGCGCTTGTATGCACATCGGCCGGGTAGCTCATTTGGTAGAATTCATGTACGGCTAACACAAGGTTCCGGATTTGATCCCCGGCTTGGCCATTTTCTAAAAAAATCACTTTGGCGCCCATGCGATACGTAGAATATTGCCGATCCTCAACAGGAAGCAAGGTCAATAGGGGGCATATAGAGGTAATCATAGGCAAATATAGGCAAAGGGAGGGAAAGGGGTGCAATCGAAAACAAGTAGAGAGGATTGAAAATACAATGAAAGTAAACGTCGGTAAACGGGGGCAATTGGAGGCAAATATAGCCAAACGGTGGCAAATGATGGAAAATAAAGATAAACACAGGCAAACAGAGGTAAATGGAGACAAAAGGAGCTCAACGTAAGAAAAATGAAGGTAAACAAAGGAAAACGGATTAAAAATAGAAGCAAGCCAAAACAAACGGATACAAACAGATTTAAATCGATGCAAACGTAACCAAACAAAGGAACACAACGGCAAATGAATGAACAAGGGAGACAAAAGAGAGGCAAACCGAGTCAAAAAGAGTGAATAGAAGGCAAATACTGTTAAACAAAGTCAAATGGAGACAAACAGAGGAAACACACTCAAACGGAGACCAAAGGAGGTAAACGTAGACAAACATGGGCAAACAATGACAAAGGGAGACAAAAGAATACCAAAGGGAGCAAAGAGAGAGGAAGAGAGGCGAACACAAACAATCACAAGTATTTGCAGGCAAACAAAAGAAGATGGAAGAAAATAAGGTCGACGGAGGAAAACAACAACAAATGAATGTTAATGGAGGCAAACAAATTCACACGGGTATAAACAGAGGAAACATAAGAAAGCCACACGGAGGCAAAAAAAGCCAAACAAAGCCCAATGGAGGCAAATGAAAGAAACTAGAATCACTCAAAAGACGAAATTTAAGGGAGGAAAAAGAAGTAAATAAACGCAAATGGAGGCAAATAGAGACAAATGGAGTAAAAGGGAACTGAGGCAAAAAGAGGCAAGCGGTAGGCAAAAGGAGGCAAACGTGAAGTAAGCCTGGACAAACAAAGTCAAAGGAAGGCAAATGAAAGGAAACGAGGGCAAACATAGGCAAACGGAGGCAAATAGAGATAAATGGAGGCAAACCGTGATAATCGGAGGCAAAAAGAGGCAAACAGAGCCATTAGGAGGCCTAAAGAGGCATTTATGCAAAGGGAAGCAAAAAGAGACAAAAGGAGGTGGAATAAGGCAAATAGAGGTAAACAAAGGCAAACGGAAAAAAACAGAGGAAAGCAATGTTGACGTACGTGAAACGTGCCGATCGACACCCGGATTAGTGGTCAAATCCACATTAATACCTAATAAAATGGACCCGCCATCCTCAAAATCTGAGATGGAGGCATAGTGGTTAGTGCATTCACAGCTAAAGTGAAGGGTCCTAGGTTTAAATCCTATCCAGCTCATCATTCCCTTTATTGGGATCGTCCATTTTATCCGTCGATTCTACGAATCTTAACAAGCAAATGTAAACAAGGGCAAATGGTGGCAAATGGAAATTAAAGGGAAGCAAACGGGAGCCAACGGAGGCAAACGTAGGAAACCGCAGTCAAATGGAGGTAAACGGAGGTAAGCAGAGGCAAGTGGAGGCAACAGAAGGTATGCGGTGGCAAACAGAGGCAACCAAAAGTAAAGAGAGGCAAACGGAGACAAACGGAGGCAAAGGTATGTAAACGGGGCAAGCGGAGGGAAATGGAGGCAAACGGAGGCTAAGTCAAACAGAGGGAAACAAAGGCAATCAAAGGCGAACAGAGGCAAACAGAGGTAAATGGAGGCAAACGAAAGCAACAGAGGCAAACCTAAACAAACGGAGGCAAAAGGTGGCAAACTAAGGCAAACAAAGATATAGAGAGGCAAACGGAGGCAACAATGAGAGGGAATGTGAGGGTACAATGTGGGAATTGGCTGATCTGCCGAGGTCTCGTCATTATGTTGTTTTTTATGTAGTGTGGTTTGTTATGTGTGGAGTACTTGGGACTTTGTCTTTGGTCCATCGCAAAATTACGTTCCAGTGGAATTTTGTCTTTAGTGTTGAGGTGTCCGTTTCATTGTTACGTGTTCGTGTTTGAGTGTTTGTAGAGAGTAGTGGAGATCGCCTTGTTTGGCGGCTAGGCCTTATACAGTTTGTGAATGAGTAATTGTGTAGGAAATCTTGTCTTTGTAGCGGATTTCTAAGAGAGAAATTCTTATGAGTGTTGTAAGAAAAGACTTTGACTAACATATGGATATTGGACGAATGCTTTTGTAATACAATGGTGTATACAAGTGGTTTACATATTGTGATTCCACTAATGAATCATTTTATTGCTGTGCACTTTTATTGGGTGGCGATCTTATGATTTTGTTTGACCCAAACACACCCCCCAATGAATCTGAGCATTCCTAAGTATGTGTGAACCATAAAATATAGCACACGAGATGCGAGATAGATTGACATCTATTGGAAATATAGACAACAAGCACAGTTAAAGTAAAGTCAGAAAACAATAACAAACATCATAATAACAATGGCTATAACATTAAGCAAAATAGTAGTAATAACCATCGAAGTCAATAAAAATGTTACCACTATCATAATCATGCACATGATCAAAAAATCATAGCAAAAGAAAAACTCATCCTGTCAATATTCAGTATTAATTTACATTCCTAAACCGAGATCATAACTATAATACATTGAAAAGAATCAAAGCATTACAAAAGCAAAGGAGTGCTTGCCATCATGGGAACAAAAATAAATTAATACTTATTGCAGCAGCGGGCATACAGGTTTTCCACATTTTATTACTAAAATAACAAAAAATAAAAGAATGGAAAATAAATGAATATTTGTTGAATCGAACTAATGTCAACATTGCTTCTCGATAATGATAAGCAAAAGTGGAAATTAATCTATATCCCCTCTCCATCTCCCTTTCCCTCTCCCTAAATGTTTGCATTTCTTCTCTATCTTTCATGGAAATCGACAAAAAAAATTGGGTGCCTAATCGAATCTAAACTGAAATAAAAAATTACAATAATGCCCTAAAAGGTATAACAACCTACATTAGCGATCCAATCTTCAATTGAAAAGGCTTTATTTCATTCCTCTTGTAACTCGTTCAAAAAAATATTTCCCATCATGAAATGGAACTCGGGCGTTATTTTGGTTCTGTGCTCCTTTACGGAACAAAAATGCCTCATATGTTTGACAATATGTCATGTTATGTAACAAAAAACTACAAAAAAAAAAATGACTAACTTTGAGCATAATTCCCATTTGGTTTGTTAAACCAGCAATGATTTCTATGATTCCCCCCTTGAAGCTCCCGCAATTATTCTGCATAAAGCGCCCAAACAGCTTTTTAATGGAAAGTAATTGTAGAATAATAACAGAAAAAAATAACAGTAAAATCGTGACAAAATTTCCCCCTCTCTCTCCCCCTCCTCCTTCCCAACCCCTCCCTCCCCCTCCACTTCTCCCTCACTTACCAAATGCAGCAGCAGTGACACGTGTCTCATCTTGATTTGTCATCAAAAAGACAACATCCATGGGAATTCGGTTTTTCCGATTCGAAATTTTGACAAATAGAAAGTCGGATATGTGATGGAGACGAAAAACATCCGACGTTTTTTTTTCCGATTTTTTCAGAGGAAAAAGTACGAAGCGCACATTTTGCCAAACAAAGAGAATGAGGATCCGTACTCGAATTCACATTCGTATTAACATCCACATTAAAAAACGGTAAACGATTTTTTCCGATTCCAAAAAAACTGGTCGAATGTCCGGAGGACGACGAATAATCGACGTTGTCTTGAAAATTATTATTATTGTTTTTAGGATTAAAAATTTCAATGGAAGTGGGAGAGAAAGAGGGAACACGAGAAAATTCTTCTTCGAAAGAAAAATTTGTACTGGAAGAAACGATTTCCGAAGGTTCCGGGAATAGTGCATCGATCGGAAAATCAGGCGGTCGGGCATCAATGGAGGGGGAAATCAATCAGGGAATAGGCCATGTGAAATCTCGTTTATTTTTGAGTAACCAAAGTCAAATGGGGAGGTTTGAGGACGGAGAAAGAAGGGGCGGGGGAGGGAGCGAAGGAATCCATTGCTGTAGAAAAAAAAAACTTTGGTTATTTTATTTCGTTTTCAGCGCTTACCTTAGTTTCAAAAATTCAAACATTATCGAAAATGACAAGGAAAAAAAAAATAAGCAGAAAACCTCAAACTGCAGAAAATCTTCATTCAAGAAATTAAAAAAAAAAAAAAACAAAAAAAAAAAACGAAAAAAAAAAAAAAAAAAAAAAAAAAAAAAAACGCATAAAATTACCTTGTGCTTCCTCAGCCGTTATCCGTTTTTTCGGGTCCCGACAAAGCATCCGACTCAGCAAATGTTTCGCGTTTTCAGAAATATTTTTCCACTGCCCGTGTTCTAAATCAATTATTCCTTCCCTGATTTTCCGGTACAATTCCATATCCGTTTTGGCCAAAAAGGGGCGTCTTC
This sequence comes from Zygnema cylindricum, assembly GCA_037447655.1. NCBI lineage: Eukaryota > Viridiplantae > Streptophyta > Zygnematophyceae > Zygnematales > Zygnemataceae > Zygnema > Zygnema cylindricum. The sequence goes on along the minus strand of JBBHKE010000584.1, from coordinate 102,592 downwards.
CGCACAAAAGGACGTACAATGTCACGCCCAAACTCCAAATATCGGCTTCCGGGCCGTAACTACAGTCCAAAACTTCCGGCGCCACGTAATACCTAAAAAAAAAAAAAGTTACCGGTGAGATTTTGGCGCGCTTTGAAAACGGCAAAGAAATGTTTAAAAATAACAAACTAATAAAGTCATACGCATATAGTGTCGAATTTAGATATACATTATTGACGTTACTTATGTATACGTTACATTATAGATATACCAATGTAATAACAAATAGTAAATAACATACACACTCATACACACACACACATACATATAAAATATCTCTCTCTATATATAGGGGAAAGGATGCGGACAGGGTAAATTTTTGCTTCGGGCAGGAAATTTCAGACTGTCCGTCGCAAATTCCAGACTGTCACTTCTTCTAAAGGTATTTTATGACGGCTGTGACGGCCAGCCGGACGACCGTCAGCTCATTCCGTCATTGTTTTCGTCACCTGTTCAACATTGACGGCGTTTTGGACAATAACCACTTCTTGGGATATTTTGAACGAGGGTTGAACGAGGTGAACGAGGGTTGAACGAGGGATCTGGGCCGTCCGATTCTCATTTTCCGATTTGGGATACATCACATATTTTGGACGTTGGGAGAAGATCCGCTTTTGCACGCTTCCAAACTCCTGAGTGACGTTTTAAGCCAATCACATTACATTTTGGCATTTTGCTCCTGTCCTGGAAGTACATAGGCGAATCGCAACCATATCGCTCATCTCCTTAGAGTATATCGTCAAATCGTGAGTATATCGGCGAATTGCGGGGGTGTCAAATCTTCCCTTCAAATCTTAATTACCAATAACAACAATAGCAATTGTCGACTTCACAAAATAACAAAACAACAAAACAACAAAACAACAAAAAAACCAAAAAATTGAAAAAACTTACTTCGATCCAACCGGTTTCGTCAAATCTTTCCCCGGAGCAAAAAAAGTCGCCTGCCCGAAATCCACCAACTTGATGTCCACATCGGACTCCCATGACGTCAGCATAACATTCTCCGGTTTGACGTCGCGGTGCATGATGCCCTTTCCATGGCAATGCCGTAAAACGGAAAGGAGGGAAGAACAAATCAGCGCCGTATTCCGTTCCGAATATTTTTTCCGTTGCTTGATACGATCGAATAGGTCACCTCCGTCACAGATTTCCATAATAATGTGCACATCCTGGAAGGGCAGGGAGAGGAGAGAGAGGTGGAGGAGGAGGAGTGGAAGGTCAGGGAGAGAAGAGGGGGGAGTGGAAGGGCAAGGAGAGAAGAGAGAAGAGAGAGGGGGAGAAAGAGTGGATGGGAAGAGGGAGGCGGATAGAAATGGAGAGATCGAGGAAAAGAGAGAAAAGTGTTACAAAAAGACGGCATTTTTTGAAAAAGACAAGCTGAAAAATCTGGAGAGATAAGTCTAGCAGAGAGCCGATCGAAGGAGGGAAAAAAAACAGGAGAGGGAGAGGGAGAGGGAGAGAGGGGGAGAGAGGTGGTCAAAATAATGAGGGGTAGAAAAAAGGAAGAGAGGGAAAATAAACACAAAAAAGGAAACACAAGGAGAGAAGCGTCAGCATAGAAAAGAAATAACTCTCCCTCTCCCTCTCGCTTTCCTTCCCTCTCCCTACCTCCTCATCCTCCAATACGTCCCAAAGAGCCACCACATTGGGATGCCCTTTTACCGCCTGTAAAGCACAAACTTCCAGTCTAACGGAATCGATAGCGGAACGAGAACACATGGAACGCTTCGACAGGGTTTTACATGCAAACGTTTCTCCTGTACGGAAATTCCTGCAATTCCGTACAATTGCCGTTGTACCTTCCCCCAGTTGCCACCCCAATTCGTAAATCTCCGAAATTTTGATGTACGGAATTCCCAAAATGTGATTTTGGGCGGACTCTTGCAATTTTATATTGTCGTGACGTGACAAAGAAGAGAAATTCTTTAGAGATGATGACAAAATGTGGAGTTTTTGGGGTTTTTTGAGTTTGAAAGAGTAATTGGTTTTTGGGTTATTTTGGGTATTTGGGTTATTTTGGGTTTTTTGGTTTTTTTGAGGTTTTTGGGGTTTTGGATATTCGGGAAGGTTTGGGGAATTTTTGGGTTTTGGGAAACTTTGGGTTTTTTGGAGCTTTTGGGGTATTGGGGTTTCTTTGATATTTTGACCTCGTTGAGAATTTTGGAGGTTTGGAGGTTTGGGGGGGTTTTCTAATCGGGGGGGAGAGGGAGGAGGGGAGGGAGGGGGAGAGAGGTCTCGTTTTTCTTTTTGTCGAGAGCGAGTGAAAGGAAAGACTTCATGGGGAGTGCGGGGACAGGAGAAGGAGGAAGCTGCTGGGGCGGAGGGAGAGGGAGTGGAAGGGGAGGTAGGAGGGGCGTGGATGCGGCGGTCGTTTGGGAGACTCATCGTAGGGGAGAGAGAGGATGTGGAGGGAAGGAGAGAGAGGGGAGGATGGGAGGGGGGAGGGGGGCAAGGGAAGAGAAGAAAAGTAAGGAAGTGTAACTGGAGAGGGAAAGAAGGTGATGGAGAGACAAGGTGGAGGTAGAGGGGAAAGGGGAGAGGGGAAATGTGCAAGAGGAGAAGGAGGAAGAAGGAGAAGGAGTTAAGTGGGAGAAATAAAGGGAGAGAGAGTGAAATATGAAAGGGTGAATAGTAGAAGCCGCAATAAGAGAAGTTAAAGGGAAAAAGATTGGAGATTGGGGAACATAAAGTGAGAAAGGAGGAGAGCGAGTGCGGACAAAAGGAGGGGGACAGGGAGAGGGAGAAGGAGAAGGAGAAGAAGAAGGAGAAAGAGAAGGAGAAGGAGAAGGAGAAGAAGAAAGAAAGAGGAGGGAGATTGAGAGGGAGGAGTGAAGCAACCAAGAGGGGTAAAGCAATCACGTGTTGGGAAAGAAGAGAGAGGTAAGAAAGGAGGGAGAGAGAGAGAGAGAGTTCGTGGGAGACTTAAGAATTTCGTCTGTTTTTAATAGCTACATTCTATATACATCTTCTAATCAAACGTTTTATGTAAACTTCCAATAAAAGAAAAATGGGTAAATCAAAGAAATTAAAATAGATTTTATAATGGAGAGTTTTGCGATGTTAGTGGCCAAACTTTTTAAAACGTAAAGAAGAATGAAAAACGAAAAAAAAACGTAAAAAAGTTGAGGTAAAAGTAAAAAAAAAAGGGAATTGTAGAAAGAAACGTGGGAAAAAAAATGTTTTTAAAAGCTATAGTTCGGACGGGAATTAAAAAAAAGAACGGAAGGACGATAATTGGGCGGGAAAAGGGAAAGAAAAATCTTGATTGGAAAATCTTGAAGGAAAACGAAAGTAAGGAAGCAAAAGTGGAAGAAATCTCGAAGATTTGGAGGAAATTTAATAATTTCGAAGGGAGACGAACCGAGAGACGCGACAAAAACGGATCTAAAAAATTTGGTAATTCAACGCTGGTTCGAAGACTGGGGGTTCATTGGTTTTGTCTTTTGTGTGTTTGTTTCAGGTGTCCTTTCGCACGTGTGATCCTCGTTTTGTCCCAACTGGCAGTCGGCTGTCCGAAAGTTGACCGAGAAAAAAGCATTTCCGTACAGTTCGTAGACTTGACGCACTAGCTCACCGGTCAGAGCCAAAACTTTAATGCGGGAACGGTAAATTTTAGGCCGCAGCGTGCAAATCTGTTCCGAAAAATGGACGGTCATTTTATTTTTTAGTATTAATCGGACGGTTAGGAAGGTCTGGTTGTGGAGTTTTTTTTTTTTTTTGTGGATATTGAGTAGTCGTTTGGAAAATATCGGTCCCGATGAGGCGGTTCTAAAAAAAGTCTTTTCCGCCGATTTTTTCCGGTCTGTCAGATTTGGGGTTCCATTGGGCCATAAAACGCCCGTTTACGGTTCATTAAACGCTCTTTTTTTGAGCGATGACGTGATTGATCCTATGATGCGTTTTCTATTGCAACTTGCATGACTCGGATCATAACTTTAGCCATTCTTATCTCGCCACGTGCACATTGTGGACAAAATAGAAATAGGTATGTGAAGATCAACGGATCAAATGTATGCGAAACATCTTTTTCTTTACGGTTGTTTTACGCGTCTCAAATATTTTTCGGGATCAGCTCCGACCTTTTGTACGTTAATTTCCTTTTCCGACGAGTAAAAGTGTTTGTCTAAATTTTTACGGGCAGTATAATTATTTTTTTCTACCCGCAACCGATTTTCTGCGGCGATCCCAGTCAATGACACTTCGCAGGTCTATTTTTGCGAATCCTGGAGATTTTCAAATCGAACGTTTTGTACTTTTGTGATCCGGCAGGGATCTTTCACGGCTATTCGCACGTGTAAAATACGAACACAAGGAACGACGAGAGATCTTTCGTACACACGTGTCACTGTTCATCGAGAGTTCAGCTGGACCATGACGGCTAGCAGAATGCTGAGAAAGACAAGCTATTTTTTGTCTTCAGCACAGAATGACGTCATAATTCATTGAATAAACCCGTATTTCCTGTGACCTGTATTGACTTTCTCTTGTGCTCTGTATTTTGGCGTTTATGAAACGACAAATATTTCTCACGCTTGCCATTTGGGCTAGTAGGTTTGCCCATCACGGTTTTGTACCAGCTGTTGTACAATATTTTCGTTACATTGACCGAAATGACAGGGTTTCCGACCATACAAGCGAAGTTACAGTTTTAGTGTTTCCAGCATATGATTTCCTCGACAGAAATTACAGTACTCATTTTTAGTGTTGGGTATCGGGTAAATTAATATCGCGATAATTTCGATATTCGATATATTGAGTATCGATCTAGCAGAATCCTCGATATATCGTACCGAGACCAACATAAATCATCGCGTTATATATATCGCGACGCATAGTACTTTTTAAATTTTAATATTTTATATTTTTATATAATATGTTATTTTATCGAAAACGACAAATTGTCTGAAACGCCACGTACGACGTGATTTTCGTTCCGTGACTTAAGTATACGCCGCAAAATGTAACCGACAAAAAAGTACTAATTCTGTAATTCATATAATTACTTATTTGGGTATGGTTACATCAGGAGGTCTCTGTTATAGTACGGGCAGCAAAGTTTCTGAATTACAGAGGCCTCGGTTACATCGCGTATCATCTGTAAACAAGTTTTTACATACGTGTTTTGATTTGAGTGGTTCCTTGAAAGTTGACGATCAAATCTTAAAAATCGTCAAAGATTTGGAAACCGACCATTTTCGTATAAAACTCCGTACTTGCGTATTATGTACGTGTACTTCGCAAGTGTACCGCGTCAATGTACCTCAGAGATCTCCTTTACTCTGCTGACTTTCAGGAAAAAACCGTATTTCTTTTCGGCAAAGATTTTAAGGTCACCTTGTCCGAAGGCACGTGACTTTGGAGACCTGTGAAAATTTCCTTTTCTTTTTTTTGAATGCCCCGGTATATCGGCGATACGATATATCGGCAATATATCGCGATATTTTGATTTTCGATATATCGAAGCGATATATCGATTATCGGGTACCTGAAATTCGATATATATTGAATATCGGCAAAAGGTCCTCGATACCCAACACTACTCATTTCTAAACGAAAAAAAAGGCCTTTTGCAGTGACGGATTCATATTGTTTTTTATCATGTTGTGTATCGGCAAGTTATTCATCGCGATAGCACCGATACCGATAGTTATCGGTTATCGAGCGGTCAAGGGTTCCGATATATCGCTCCGAGACCAACAAAGTCCTTATCGGCGACAAGTGGAAAAAATAGAGTACGCTATATAATGGTACTTTATAATATACTGTATTACATTTTTCACGTTTTATAGCGTGGCATGCCACATGTAGCAATCTGCTCCGTACTTTGTGTAACGGAATAACGGCGTTTGAGTACAACAGAATAAACAATACAATTGTACGGCACAAACCGAACAATTATCGTCGATAGTTATCGGTACCGGTGTTATCGCGATAAAAAACTGACATTATCGGTTTCTTATCGGCGATAACACCAGTTTCGATGTATTGTGCCAATACATCGATTATTGGCAAGCCAAAGGTACATATCAATTATCGGCAAAACCTTGTCGATACACAACACTAGTTTTTTATATTGTTGTGTATCGGGTAAGAACTTATCGCGACAAAACCGATGCCGGTTGTTATCGGTAAGCGAACGCTGAGGGTTCCATATATATTCGTACAGAGAGTACAAAATTTATGGTACGATAGTAATGCACGAGATGAGTATGGAGATGTCGTAACGGTGGGCGAGACGGGGGCTTCTGAACAAAATTCACAATTCGTTCCGTATTAGCGTACAAGATTATTGACGAAAGTTATAGAACTGGTGTTATCCCAATAAAAAACAGATAACCGATATTATCAGTTTTTTATCTCGTTAACACTAGTATCGATATATTGTGCCAATATATCAATTATCGGTTGGCCAAAAAGTTTTACTATATTATATAAATTGTTAAAATAAGGTAGCACTAAATATTTTCAAATGTATCGTGATAATTTTTGTAAGTCCCGTGGCAATACATTGAGCCCTTTGACTGTTCGATACTTCATACATCAAATATTTGAATTTATCACGTTAAGTTTTTCTCCGATACACAACACTAACGAACTAGTTTACGTAGTTTTTCCCCGTCTTTAATAATAGGGATCAATTATGAGTTTAACTTGTTGTATCGACGCCACTCACTTTTGTATGTCGACGCGTTATCTTACAGTTTTTTGTACCTTTGTGCTAAGTAACGAGCAATTTCAAGATGTAATGAGACATTTTGTTAGCGTTGTGTATCGAGAAAAAAATTGTCGCGACAAAACCAATACCTGTAGTTAACGCTTATCCGACAGTAAGAAGTCCCGAAATAACGTTGAAGACCAACAAAAACTTATCGCCGACAATTATTGGTGGAGGGGTTGGTCTGCACAAATAGTACAAAATCGATGGTACGAAAATGAAGTACTAAATGTGTACGGAGATATTGCGAGAGGGTTGGGGGGGCTTTTGAAACTGTTTTCACAATCCATTCCGTACCAGAGTACGAATTTATTGTTGATACTTACCGAACGAACTAAATCAACAATAATATTGGTTTTTTATCGCGATAACACCGTTGATGATATCTCGTGCCAATATGTTGATTATCAGTAGGCCAAGAAAAAGGACCTATCGGTTATTGTCAAATGGTTACCAATACACAACATTACATTTTGTACATAACACTATTTAAATAACTGTTGAATTAAAGTAATTGACACTAATGTAAATGTACATATATTATGTAGAGGAAAATATAGTTTTATTAATTCAATTTTAGGTTAATTCATAGTTATTCATAGCGATTAGTGCGAACGTTTCAATCGTGACGAATTATACGTAGCGAACGCATTGAACCTTTTAAACAAATCATAAAAAATCGTTAATGAATTGTCATCCGTACAATTCCGTACAATTAAAAAAAAGATTACATATAGCGCAGTTTGTAAGTTTTCTGTTAAATGAGCGCTAAAGTATTATAAATGTTTAAATATATATGACACTTCTTGTCGCTATCGGAGTTCTTTCATCAACTGGTAGCAGGGAATTTGATAGAAAGATTTTGACACCCGCGGGTTCGAACGTCCTCAAGGGCCCATTTTTATCAAATGGGTTCGAACATCCACAAGGGCACATTATTATCAAATTCTGTGTGTCTGAGCCTATCTGACACGCAGCCATGGCCGCCTTCTCTTTGCCTTCTCTCTCTATGTATCAGACAACACACGACTGTAGACAAATAAAGTACAAACCATGTACAAATGACATTTTTCACAATAAGCATTGCACGACATAAAAAAACGCGTGTGAAAATAGTGTGACGTTTAACCGTCTCTTTTTGAAAATGTATGTACATTTTCGATGAAGAGACGTACAAGTTCCGTGATATTTATGTTCAGTTCATTGAACAGGAAGTACCAATAACTACGACGTTTCTTTTCTCGAACTCCGTACATTTTTGTAAAAAAACCGTACATATTACGATAATTCTTGTAATTTCCCGTAACTTGTCTGTTTCAGTTTACAGTAGATGTTTTATTGCGATTTTCAAAATCGTCACGAATTATACGTTTCAATCGGAAAATTTGAAAAAATCACATGATTTGAACAACATTGGGTTAAATGGTCGAAATTTAAATCCGCCGATATAGCGTTATTAACACTAATAGAGATCCACAGTGTAGCTGTTGACAATTAGTCAAAGTATGTATGTATTCACATTAATTTCTCAAGTGTGTATGCGCGAACATAAACTCTTAACTATTTCGCAGATGTACGACATAACGTTTTCTATTATATTCAATACACCTGTCTCTTCCCTTTTTGGTCGACGGGTTTCAAGACGCTATGATCCGCAAAAGTACAGTACACCGAGAATCGTAATTAGAGTAATGAAAAAATTAGAGTAAAAAAACCAAAAAAAACAATTAGAGTAATAAATTCTAATTTATGAGATAGAACTTTTTCGTAACGAAAATTTACTCTAATTTATTTAAGTACTCTATATTGGGTTATGTCGGCAATAATTATCCGCACTGAAATTATGAACACCAAATTACGTAGAGGTACAAAATATGTCAGTCTGTATAGTTTTGACGTCATTATGGTGTTAGTATTATTTTTCGCGCTGAATGTCATTTAATTCCATAGTTAAAAAGTAGGCGTTTCTTGTGTAGGTCTTTTGTCCTCGCCTTCATCATAAGTTGTGTTATGGGCTTTTCATATGATCGTCTTAAGTCGCTACTTTGATGAGCGACCGTCCGATCGTCCAAATTTGACGATAATCCTATCGTAAGTTGTGTTATAGGTTTTTCATGTGATCTTCTTAGATTGCTACTTTGATCAGCGAACGTCCAATCGTCCGAATATGATGGTTTAAATAAAAAGTCACTCAAAACTCACAGAAAAATATTTTTTTCTCCGTTTTTTTTTTTCAAATTTAGACATGACGTTTAATTCTCTATCGATCCATGCGCAACTCAACCCTGTTACTATTTTATTTCATTTTGCGGCAAATACAATATGGATCTTAAGGGTATATTGTATTTTTTGAATACAATAGGTATATTGTATGGGTGTACTCTCACCTACTTTTGAACTATGGTTAATTCTCACACTGACAACGATGCTATTGAAGGACGAGAGCTATGCGAACGGCTTTTTCTTGATGTGATTGATTTTTCGTTTAGTGCGATTTCACGTGCGAGCGCGATTGAATTAAATCATTATTTGTACTTTTTAATTAAAAAAGTAAAATTTTGCACGGTCGAACGTCGTCCGTACTCCACACTTTTTAAAACAAACCTATATTACAATATTTTACGCTAATTAAACTTACCTTGAAATTTTGTGGTCTCCATTAACCCACGGAATTAGCAGCCTATGTAAAGCCTCAAGGATGATATTTGCCCCTTCAACTTTCCCACTATATAAGTGCCGCCCAGACACACATGTATTTTGACCACCCTAACCACTGTGAGGACAAGACTCCCATGAGTCAAACGCAAATAGAATCACTGAATTTGCTCCACTGAGCAGTAAGTTATGGCTGGTCAAAGATGACATTTATAGTTACAAGCTCTCTTAGAGAGATTTGCCTAAATACTACACACGACTACCTACTACTAAACCCTAGTCCAATAGGAACACTATATAGTACAAAAAGGTACAATGGGCGATGTACTTATTGTAGGTCCATTTTACGACATGGTCTACAAGGTGACACCTCTCAAATCGGGAGCCATGGTTCCTCCTCCCATCTTCTCCCATATCAAATAATGTGGCGCCACGTGGCACCTCGTGACGCAATCTTCGAATGCCGCAAAAAGCTCAATTTGGGTGGCGGCTACAATGTTGGCCGTCCGATCAAAATATATTTTACACGGTTCAGATTCACGTACTTGCATGAATTGTTCCTCTTCATTAGTTTGGTGTTAATTAGCCGTCGCGTTAATGTTTATATATCTTTGAAATCCGTAACGTGTATCGTTTTGTAGTGCCTTAATGGTTAAGGCGCCCGACTATATAGAATTTAGAGATCGCACGTTTAAACCCGGATGAAGGCAACATTTTAGTAAAATATCCTCTACTTCAAAATCTGCCACTTTCTAAATATAGCGGCAGCCGTGGCGTGCCTGTGATCCTCACTCTCTCTCTTTCAAGTATAACTAAAATAGACAAGTGAACTATCAATTACCTCTTTTGAACACTCCCTTTAATTCTTAATCACTTTTCAATTTTAATCCACAGTTTTCTCTACAATAAATCAACTTAGGTGAAGGTAATGGTTTTGTCATCATGTCTGCAATCATTTCTCTATCAGTTTTATGAACCTGTTTAATGATTTTATTTTCAACCTTTTTCTCTGACAAAGCTTTGTCTAATATTCATATGCTTAGCTTTGAAGTGATGTTTCGGATTAGCTGCAATAGAGATAGCAGCTTGATTATCACAAAAAATATTTTGAGTTCCAGACTTCATGAACCCAAGTTATTTAAGAAGAGATTTAACCCACATTAATTCTTTGGTGGCAGCGCAGAAAGCCATGTATTCAGCCTCCATAGTGGACTGAGCAACTACATTTTGTTGCTTGCTACTCCAACAACATGCACTAGATCCAATTTGCAACACATATCCAGTCGTACACCGCCTTAAAGGCACATCTCCATTATCGGCATCACTTCAGGTGGTGATATCAGTGTGCTCCCCTCCCTATTGCAACCACAATTCCCTTGTCCCCACCCGATACCTCATCACCTTTTTGGCAGCCTCCCAATCTCTCTTTCTTGGTTCATTTAGACTTCTACTACAGACCCTTACAGTTGCAGCTATATCCGAACGGGTACAATTCATAAAATAGATGAAACTTCCTACAATCTGTCGATAAGGGATATTTTCCATAAATTTCATTTCTATGTCATCCATCTCATCATTAATGATCAATATTCCTCTCTCTTCACTCCCCTCAAACACTTTTTTCAGATCCATGGGAGTAGTACATCCGTTTGCTTTTTCCATCTGAAATTTTTCCAGCATATTACCGATTGCTTCTTTCTGAGTAAGTCTTATAATCCTATTCCCTCTATCTCTCTCCATCTGAATTCCCAAAATGTACTTTGCTTCGGCGAGATCTTTCATATCAAAACGACTTCTAAGATCCCGTTTTAGTTTGTTAATCTTATCTAACGACTTGTTTAAGACCAACAAATCATCCACATAAATAGCAATAAATATCACTCCATTCTCATCCTCAAATAAATATATGGAGTGACCTGAACTAATTCTGATATACCCCAAACCGGTCAAAAATTCGTCTAGCTTTATATTTGATTGTCGCGGGGCTTGTTTAAGCCCATAAAGAGATTTTATCAGTTTGCATACCTTACTTTCTTCCCCACTTTCCACGAATCCTTCCGGTTGCCTCATGCAAATTTCTTCTTCCAATTCTTCGTGCAAAAATGTCGTTTTAATATCCATCTTGTGTATTTCCATATCCTCTGCTGCGGCTAAACTTAAGAGAATTCTAACAAAAGGAAATCTGACTACTGGTGTAAAGGTTTCTTGATAGTCTATCCCCTCGTTTTGAGTATAACCTTTTGCAACCAACCTAGCTTTGTACCTCTCAATGGTATTGTCTGGATTTAATTTAAGTTTCAAAACCCACTTACATCCGATCGGTTTTCGGTTCGGTGGGCAATCTACCAACTCCTATGTATTGGCTTCCATGATGGGGGGCATTTCTTCATTTATAGCAGTGATCCACCTACTACTTTCTGGGGTGTTTATGGCCTCTAACTATGTCTGAGGTTCATCTGGGAGAGACATCTTTGTGAGTTCGTTATTTAATTATCTTTCTTGAAGTAGTTTACTACTTCTTCTTCCCCCTTCAAAATCGGACGCCGATATGGAAGGCATCTTTGGGTTTCGTTTAGGAAGATTTTCAGCTCCCCTATCTTCCAATTCCGATGTCTCATCAAGTTCCTCATCCGTTTCCACTTTGTATTGTGGCGTTACCTCGGATGTTGTCCTTTCCCCCTTATCACTTGGTAGATTTGCAGATTTTTCTTTTTCTCCATCTTCATTCTCTTCATTATCAAAGTCAAAGACAGAAAATTGATCCGTTTCAAATCTGATTTTGACTTTCTTATTATATTTGAATAGATCAATGGACTTCTCTTCATTCATCACCACCTTGTGTTTTACCAAAATGATTTCTCTCTTTTTCAAGTCATGCACTCGGTACCCTTTTGTGCTCTCATCATATCCTACAATATATCCTGGTTTCCCTCTCCCCTCTAACTTCTATTTAGTCTTATCGGAATCCAAACCATAGACTTTACTTCCGAACACCCTCAAACCAGACAAATCAGACTTTCTTCCTGTCCACCTCTCATACGGAGTTTCCTCCTTATATGTTGAAGTTAGGACTCTATTTTTGATGAAATTAGCATAGTTCTTAGCCTAGGCCCAAAACTGCAACCATATCCTATTATCAGTTAACATACTTCTGCACATATCTCCTAAAGTTCTATTCACTCTTTCTGCTACTCCATTTTGTTCCAGATTATAGTGAACAGTTTTCTCATGATGAATTCCTTCTTCTTTAAGATATTCTTCAAACTCCCTTGAGGTGTATTCTTTCCCATTATCACTTCTTTTCTCTTTTATTGAGATATCATGTAGTTTTTCACTCCATACTTTATACTATTTGAAACATCTGAATACCTCTGACTTATGTCTGATAAAGTATACCTTAGTTCTGATTTCGAACTCTTTTTCATCTAGAACAGTTGTGGAGACTAGATTCTTGCTAAGACATGGAATGTAAAGAACATCTGAGAGTGTTACAATTGAAGCCTTTCCATCAATTAGAAATTTTAAATCAACCGATCCAACAAGACTTGTGGTTTCTACTCTACCATCTCCGTACTCTATCTCAACTGTTGGGATTTTTCTCAGTTTAGTGAACCACCTCTTATCTTTGCACATATGGATTGAGGCCCCTAAGTCTATCATCCACCCATCCTCGGGTGGATCCCTCTTACCTCCAAAAGCACACTTTTGTCTCTGTGGAATGCCGACATGCTTTTCAGTGTTTTTCGGATTAAGAAGAAGCTCCTCAAGCTCCTCTTCCGGTTCGGTTTCTTTGTCCTCTTCCTCATCATGAACTTGAGTTAGGAAAGCCTTTTTCTTTCCTCCATCCTTTGAGGTTCCCTGTCCATCTTTCAGTCGAAGATCTCCAAGTTTGACACAATTTGCCATATAGTGTCCCGATTTCTTGCACAAGTGACATAATCCTCCTCGAGAAGTTCCTCTTCCCTGTCTATCAGATCTGCACCTCCTTGTCCTATTCCACCAAATTTTCGATAGGGATCTTTCCCTCTCTCCTCATCAGGCTTTCGCTAATCAGCTCCTGCAGACAATGCTTAAACACTTGGACTCCCTCTCCTAAGCTCTATGGTGCTTTCTTTTACTAAAATCATTCCCACTGTGTTATCCCAATTCCAATTGTTATCTCCTATGTCCTGCAATTGGTTAATGATATTCTCATACTCTTCAAGTAGTTTCATCATTAATGTGTTCACTCTTTGTCTCTCAGACTATGAGTTACCTACACTTTCTAGCTCTCCAAACAATGCTCCTAAATCATTGCAATAATTATTCATGCTTCCCCCCTTATAAGTATAAGCAGCAATCATATTTTTTGCCAACTCTTGTTGTTGCAATGATCCACTCTTATATTTGTTAACTAGTGATATCTAAATCTGAGATGAAGATTTGACATGCATAAGGGGAATGGCAATGCCCTTTGCTACACTTTTAAGAATTAAGAGCTTAGCAACCTTGTCTTTGTAGTTCCACTTTTCATACTCTCATTTGTCGGTCTGAACCCTTATCACCACTGTTGGTGGTGTTGCTGCCGGTATCGCCTTCAACAATGGTGTCACTTGAGTTGCAACTCCTCCCTTTTCTCCTTCCATGAGAATCTCCTCTCCTTCCTCATCTTCATCCTTGATGATGATGGCAGCTGTTCTGGCTAGTGTAGTGGCGGAGGTGCCAGAAAAACATGTCCCTCCAATCCCAAGTGGAGGTGGGCATCGAATTTGTCTAAACACTATGCCCCATAGATGCTTCTCAAATAGTTCTCCCTCCATCATCATTTCCCAATATAAAAAGTCTTATCCATCAAATATGGGCACCCTAGAGGGTGGGCCCATAACTTGAAATTCTGTGGTCTCCATTGACCCACAGAATGAGCAGCCTATGTAAAGCTTCTAGGATAATATTTACCCCTTCAACTTTCCCACTATATAATTGCCGCCCAGGCACACAAATATTCTGACCACCCTCACCCCTGTGAGGAGAAGACTCCCTTGAGTTAAAGGCAAAAAGAATCAGTGAATTTGCTCCCCTGAACAGTAAGTTATGGCTGGTCAAAGATGACCTTTATATTTACAAGCTCTCTGAGAGAGAGTTACCTAAATATCATTAAGTCTTCGTCTGCCTACACACGACTACCTACTACTAAACCCTATTCCAATAGGAACACTATATAGTACAAAAAGGTACAATGGGCGATGTACTTATGGTACGTCCATTTTACGACATGGTCTACAAGGTGGCACCTTTCAAAATCGAGGCCATGGTTCCTCCTCCCATCTTCTCTGGTATCAAATAATGTGGCGCCACGTGGCACCGCGTGACGCAATCTCCGAATGCCGCCAAAAGCTCACTTTGGGTGGCGGCTATAATGTTGGCCGTCCGATCAAAACATATTTTTCACGGTTCAGATTCGCGTACGTGCATGAATTGTTCCTCTTCGTTAGTTTGGTGTTAAGTAGCTGTCGCGTTAATGTTTATATATCTTTAAAATCCGTAACGTGTATCGTTTTGTAGCGCCTTAATGGTTAAGCCCCCCAACTATAAAGAATTCAAAGTTGCAGGTTCAAATTCGGATATAAACAACATTTTAGTAAAATATCCTCTACTTCAAAATCTGCCACTTTCCAAATATGGCGGCAGCCATGGCGTGCCTTTGATCCTCACTCTCTCTCTTTAAAGTAAAACTAAAATAGACAAGTGAACTATTAATTACCTCTTTTCAACATACTTAAATTCGAATAATGAAAAAAATGGAATCGTTTACTCTATTTGATGTCATAGAGTCGAAATTTCGAGCGACCGAATTAGAGTAATTTACTCTAATTACGATTCGCGGAGTACTGTACACCGTCAATCGCTATCAGAGTACATAACGCCAATTCGGTGCCTTTTTTTCAAAAAAAAAATCCCGAAATACAATCCATATTTCTATTTTTTCCATTATTCTAATTAGGTTTTTTTTTCAAATAGCGTTAATAATGGAAGTACACTGCGATGGAAATAGTGTGGCGTACGGACAGGATATTTCCGTACGAAATGGTACTTTTTGAATTACAAAGGCATAAAAAGACACTTAACATTATTGCGTGTGCACTGGAAGAAGGTGATGCAAACTCGTTGACAAAAATCATGTTCTCATATGTTTGTCCATCGACTGTGTGAACAGCGCGACGACGTACGAATTGTGAGATTTTGTACGAATACATATATTACTGTAGACATTGAAAGGGCGGGTATTTATTAGTCAGGACAACCCAAATTATAGTTAGGGATTAATTAATATATTTTTTAAAAAAAAAAAAAAAAATCCCGATTAGTGTTAATAACACTAATTTTTTTTATGCTATTTATTTCTTTACTCTAATAGCGATTGACCATGTAGTCCTCTGCAAAAGCTCGATGATAGGTCTACCCACCGGGGATCAGCCGGACCTTTTATATTTCTGCGCGTGTGATCTATGGAGAGGAAAATTATAGGTCAAATTGAAAAAGGTGATAAATTTATTAAACTATTTTACTCGTCGCAAGAAGGAATTTGATTCGTCCGATTTGGGATTTGACCCCCAAAGGTGGAGACGTGTAAAACTGTTTGGAAGAAAAGTTATTTTCACGTGTTTTTGTTCTTCCCGGAAATTTATATTTTCGCTTTTATGAGCCACGTGGCAAATTGTGAGGGGTAAATCCTACGACCCAGTCAATGCAACGGGCCCACCAAACGAGCCAACGTGCTATTAAAGCATTTTATTAATGTTGTGTATCGGTAAAAAACTTATCGCGATAACACCGATACCGATAGTTATCGGTTATCGAAAGGTCAGAGGTTCCGATAAATCGGTCTGGGACCAACAAATTCCATATCGGCGATAACTTTTTAAAAATATAGTATGCATACAATAGTATTGTATAACATACTGTATTATATAATTTTCATTATATAGCGTGGAATGCCACGTATAAGAATTTGTTCCGCGTATCTATTTAACTGAAAATCTTTACGGACA
The DNA here is from genome assembly GCA_037447655.1 of Zygnema cylindricum. NCBI lineage: Eukaryota > Viridiplantae > Streptophyta > Zygnematophyceae > Zygnematales > Zygnemataceae > Zygnema > Zygnema cylindricum. The sequence goes on along the minus strand of JBBHKE010000584.1, from coordinate 86,152 downwards.
GCGCTGCACGTAAACGTCGACAAATATAAGTTGATACTTTATTGTTATAAAACTATACTATCGAAACGAAAAAAATAAAATACATTGTAAAATTTCTGAATCAAACTTTTTCCAAAAAAAGACGAACAGACTGAAAGAAGCAGTCGAACACACCTGTCAGACTGCCGCCATTTCCAGACGCCATATTTTGAAAATTTTGGCAGCAGGAATTTTGAAAACCCCCTTAAATTAGGAATAATGATGGAAAATTCGCGATTTTTTACCGGAATCGGGAGTAAGGGGGTCCGTTGCGCGTCCGGGGAATACGACGTACAGTTGCGTGAACAGGCCGTACATTTATCTGTACGGTCCGTACAGATATCGCCGATAGTTATCGTTATCGGCATTATCGCCGATAAGTACCTGATATTATCGGCTACTTATCGGCGATAAGACCGATGTCGATATATCGTACCAATATATCGATTATCGGGAACCCGAAAAAAGGTCCATATCGGTTATCGGTAAATCCTTACCGATACACAACACTACATTTTATCATTTTTATTTATTATTTGGAGAAATGTCGTTCGTCCAAATTCCGGAATTGATCCCAAGAAAAAGTTAAAAAAAAGTAACCAGTCGTCACAAAGCAGGTGAGAAAAAATATTTTACATATAATTCCTGTTCATTCCGGTTTTTTTTTCATTTTGTTTTTAGCAGCCACATGACTATTTGTGAGTGGCCGTAAATTCGACTCGCGCATTTTTTAAATTGGCCCTGAGGAGCGCAACTATTAGTTTGGAAGTATATTGTTATTTGTGGTGTACATATAGGATTTAAGCCATATACCCAGGCATACTATAATATTTCTATATAATTAAATAATTATTAAATATTATATTGTAACTTTTAAAAAGTGAGTACCAGTGGTCTAGTGGTAGAATAGCACCCTGCCACGGTGCAGATCCGGTTTCATTTTCCGACTGGTACACGGGTGGTATAAGATAAACAAATTTCTGACTCTATTTATTGGAAGGTACACCTTGAATCGTTATTAGCGTATAGAAATGATTAGTGTAAAGAAAAAATTAGCGTCATTCATTCTAACTTAGTGTCAGGAGACGTGGCAGATTATGGTCCACGTCCTTAAATAGTGTAATTTATTATATTTAAGGTATCAATGTCAAAATTTTGGGGTACCGATATAGCGTACATAAGGCTAATAACGATTCACGGTGTACCCTACTCTATTTATCGGAAGGTACAGTACCCTACGGTACAGTACACCGTGAATCGCTATTAGCGTACATGACGCTAATTGGGGTACCCCTTTTTTTGGGGCAAATTCTCAAATAGAATAAAGTACGCTAAATGTTTTTGCACGTTATTTGAGGTACCCCCGCTCAATACGGTTCATAACTGTAATTTAGTGTCTTTTTAAATAGTGTGGTGTACGGACTGTCAGATATGTACTATTTCGTACCTTTTTAAATTTAAAAGTACAGAAAATATAATAATATATAATTGCGTAAATATTTTACGGGATACGCAGATGTCAAAAAAACGCGACGGCGTACGATTTGAACAATTTCGTACATATACATGTTTTAGTATGGACATATTATGTGCCGAAAATTTTTACAAAGCAGTTTACAAATTAGAGTACATGATAAATTAGTATCATGGTGTACCCGAATAAACACAATTTACCGTAAAGTACGCTAATTGTTTCATTACGCTATATTTTTTATTACGGTAATAGCGATTCACGGTGTACACCGACAATCGCTATTAGAGTAAAGGAATAAATAGCGTAATTTTTTTTTTTTGTTATTAACGCTAATCGGGGTTTTTTTTTTTTTTGAAAATAAAGATATATACTTATTAATCCCTAACTGTAATTTGGGTTGTCCTGAATAATAGATACCCCGTCCTTTCAATGTCTACAGTAATATGTGTATTCGTACAAAGGCTAACAATTTGTACGCCGTCGCGCTGTTCACACGGTCGACGGACGAACATATGAGAACGTGATTTTTGTCGACGAGTTTGCATCTCTTTCTTCCAGTGCACATTCATATGTGTGCGCAATAATGTTAAGTGTCTTTTTATGCCTTTGTAATTCAAAAAGTACCATTTCGTACGGAAATATCCTGTCCGTACGCCACACTATTTCCATCGCAGTGTACTTCCATTATTAACGCTAATTGAAAAAAAAACCTTAATTATAATAATGGAAAAAATAGAATTATGGATTGTATTTTGGGTTTTTTTTTTTGAAAAAATGGCACCGAATTGGCGTTATACACTCTAATAGCGATTGACGGTGTACACCTTGAATCGTTATTACTTATTAGCGTATAGAAATTATTAGTGTAAAGAAAAAATTAGCGTCATTCATTATAATTTAGTGCCAGGAGATGTGGCAGATTATGGTCCACGTACTTAAATAGTGTAATTAATTATATTTAAGGTATCAATGTCAAAATTTTGGGGTGCCGATATAGCGTACATAAGGCTACTAACGATTCACGGTGTAGTACAGTACAGTACAGTACAGTACACAGCCAATCGCTATTAGTCAATTTTCTTTTATCTTTTTAACCCCTCGTTTCTTTTTGTCTTCTTTTCTTCTTTTCATTTTTTTTCATTTTTTTGTTATCTCTTTTTTATTTTTTTATTTCTTCTCTATTTTATATTTCGTAGCGATTTTTTTCAGCAGCCTGTACGGATACTTTAAAACAGTAATTCTTTTCCGTACAGTGAAACGTTGTCTGATCTCCCTTCTCTCCCTCTTTCCCTCTCCCTCTCTCCCTCTCTCGCTCTTTCCCTCTCTCCTTCTCTCCCTCTCCCCTCTCTCTCTCTCTCCGTCTCCCCCTCTCTCTCTCTCTCCCAAGGAACACCAGCAAGCGACAAAATAGTGTTTCCCTTAGTTTTGTCCTTTTTTGACACGTGGCATCATGAGAGTAATTCACGTGCCATGTCTCTCAGACAACTATGCTTATCTGTAAGTTTCCCCTCACTCCCTCTCTCCCTCCCTCCCTCCCTCCCTCCCTCCCTCCCTTCCTCCCTCCCTTTCTATCTCTCTCTTTCTCTCTCTCTGTCTCTTCTCGCTACCCCCTCTCTGCGCCCCCTCCCTGCCCCCTTTCTCTCTCTCTTTTTTTTGTGTTTTTTTGGTCCACCTTTTTTTGTTATTATTATTGTTTATTTATTAATTTTATTTTATTTATGATTTGTTAAGAATAATGACAATTTTTAAAATTTATTATTCTCTTTTATCTCTTTAATAATTTTTTGTTTCCCCTTTTTTTTCCTTTTTTTTTCCCTTTTTTTTCCTTTTTTTTCCCTTTTTTTTTCTTTTTTTATTCCTTTTTTTTTCCCTTTTTCTTTTTCTTTTCCCTTTTTTTCCCTTCTTTTTTTCCGTATTTTTTCCGTTTTTTTCCCCTTTTTTCCCCTTTTCCTTTTCTTTTCCCTTTTTTTTCCCTTCTTTTTTTCCATATCTTTTCCGTTTTTTCCCCTCTATTTTTCTTTTTTTTTAATTCCCTTTTTTTTCCCCTTTTTTTTTCATTTTTTTTTTCCGAGCAGGTTAGTGGACGAGGCAACAAATGAGGCGGCAGCGGTGGATCCGGTCGAACCCGAAAAAGTTTTGGCGGCCGCAAATTTTGAAAATTTAAAAATTTCGACGATCCTAACGACACACCATCATTGGTATGTCTCTATGTCTTTTTCATTTTCCCTCCCTCCCCCTCTCCTCACCCCTCCTTTCCCCTCTCCCTCTCCCTCTCCCTCCCCCTCTCCCTCCCCCTCTCCCTCTCCCCCCCCTCTCCCTCTCCCTCCCCCTCTCCCTACCTCTCCCTCCCACTCTCCTCACCTCTCCCTCTCCATCTCCTCACCTCTCCCTCCCCCTCTCCTGACCTCTCCCTCCCCCCTCTCCTCACCTCTCCCTCTCCCTCTCCCTCTCCCTCCCCCCCTCATTTCTCCCTCTCCCTTCCCCCCTTTTTTTGTTCCAGGGACCATGCGGGCGGTAACTCAAAAATGCGAAATCTGATCCCTAATTTGTCTGTAGTGGGAGGGGATTTGGACCCTATTGAAGGAAAGACAAAAAACGTAACAAATGGAGATTTGTTTTTTGTCGGTAAAAATATTATCGTAAAAGCGATTCATACTCCGTGGTAAAATATATCTCCCTTTTTTCCTCACTCTCTCCCCTCTCCTCTCCCACCCTCCCACCTCTCCCCTCTCCCCCCTCTCTCTCCCCTCTCCCATCTCCCTCTTCCCTCTCCGCTCTCCCCCTCTCGCCTCTCCCCTCTCCTCTCTGGCTGCTCCCTTCTCCCCTCTCCCTCTCCCCCGCTCCCCTCTTCCTTCTCCCCTCTTTTCTCTCTCCTCTCCCTTCTCCCCTCTCCTCTTTCCCCCTCTCCCCTCTCCTCTTTCCCCTCTTCCCTCTCCTCTTTCCCCTCTTCCCTCTCCTCTTTCCCCTCTTCCCTCTCCTCTTTCCCCTCTTCCCTTTCCCCTTCCCCTCTTCCCTCTCCTCTCTCCCCCTCTCCTCGCGTCTCTCTCATGTCCTTTCCTCTCTGCCCATTCTCTCCTCTCCTTTCCTCTACCCTCCCCTGTCCTCTCATCTCCTCTCCCCTCTCCTCTCTCCTCTCTCCTTCTCTCCTCTCCTCTCCTCTCATCTCCCCTCTCCTCTCACCTCTTCTCTCCCCTCTCCTCTCAAACTCTCCTCTCCTCTCATCTTACCTCTCCTCTCCTCTCTCCACTCCTCTCTCCCCTCCTCTCCTGTCCCCCGTCCACTTCTCTCTCATGTCCCCTCTCCTCTCTCCTCTCCCCTCTCCTTACCTCTCTTGGCTAACCTGCTGACCTAAGATATCATTTTCTGATTTATTTTTTTGCTTACGTGGCAGAGTTTATTTGCTGATTGGCGTCCTTTGTGCTGTCGTGGATTTTCTGCTGACTTGGCATCTTGTCTTCTGACATGACATTTTCTGGTCTAACTTGGCATGTTTTCTGCTGACGTGGTTTTTGTCTGCTGACGTGGCAAATCTGCTGTCCCAATCTTTTTTGCTGATGTGGCGTTCTGTTTGGGGGTGTGGTATTCATGCTTTTGCTGACGTGGCAACATGTTTTGCTGATGTGGAAATAGGCCATGAGGCAATATTTGCTGACGTGTACGCGCTTTGCTGATGTCGCATTATATGTCGCTGATGTCACAATACATTTGCTGTCGTGGCAAAATCACTTAATCTGGTAATTTGTGCTGATGTGGCAAGTGTGTGTGCTGACTTGACAAGTAAGTGTGCTCACGTGGCAATGTCTGTGCTGACGTGGCAAGTTGTATTAGCTGACGTGGCAAGATGTATGTCTTGATGTGCCTCTGTGTGGTGTATGTACATGTTCTGCTGATGTCACAATGTTTATATGCTGACGTGGAAATTTGTCTGCCAATGTGGCAACATCTTTTATTGTGGTAGTATGTGCTTACGTGGCAAGTGTATGCTGACGCCATGCTGACGTGGCAAGTTGGTGTGCTGACCTGGCAAATGGGTGTGCTGATGTGGCAAGGGTGTGTGCTGACGTGGCAGCCACACCAGGGGTCACATAAGCTACTTCGCGACATCGGTAGATGGCGGCGAGGCACCCGTGGTGTTCACGGGAGACACACTGGTGGGTGCACACTATAAACGGTGCAGAAAAGGCAGGGAAGGGAGGGAGGGAGGGAGGAGGGAGGGAGAGGGAGGGGGGGAGGGAAGGGGCAACAGGGTAAGGGGAGACGAGGGAAGGAAAAGGGGAACGAGAGAAAGGGGGAAAGAAGGTAACTGATTAATTGGAAGGAACAATTATGGTTTCCCTGCTTGATTATGAATTTTTGTTTTTGTTTTTTTGTTTTTTTGTTTTTTTTTCCTCTCAGTTCCGGATAGATTCGGGTGTTTTTTTTTTATTGCGACAGATAATGTTGTCCCTCTTTATGTTTCTGCCGTTCCAATTTTTTTATTTTTGCCGTTTCTTTTTTTTTTTCTCTTTTCTGTTCTTTTGTCTGATAAAATGTGAGTATCTTTTTTTTTCGGCCAGTTTGTAGCCGGCACGGCCGATTTTTTTTCTTTATTTTTTCTTATGTTTTTTTTTTTTTTTTTTTTTCTTTAACTCTCTGTCTAATAATATAATGAGTTTTTTTTTTTTTTTTTAGGGCAGTTTGTGGCCGGGTGCGGTCGATTTTTCGAGGGCAGCCCTGAAGAAATGTTCGACTCCCTCTGCAAAAAACTTGGGACTCTTCCTCCGGATACTAGAGTCTTCTGTGGTCATGAGGTCCTCCCTCCCTCCCTCCCTCCCTCCCTCCCTCCCTCCCCTCCCCCTTCTCTCCCTCCTGCCCTTCCTCCCTCCCTCTCTCCCTCCCCCTCTCCGTCCCCCTCTCCCTCCCGCACTCCCTCACTGCCCTCTTCTTTCACTCCCTCGCCTTCAACTTTCACGCCCTCTCCCTCTCTCTCCCTCTCTCTCCCTCTCTCTCCCTCTCTCTCTCGCTCTCTCCTTCCCCTCCCACTTCTCCTCCTCTTTGACATTCTCCCTCTTTCTTTTTTCTTTTTTTTTTTCCTTTTTTTTTTTTTTTTTTCCTTTTTTTTTTTTTCTTTTTCTTCTTTTTTTTTCTATTTTTTCCTCTTTTTTTTTTTCTTTTTTTTTTCTTATTATTATTATTATTTTTTTTTTTCCGGGCAGTATACGGTGAAAAATTTGGAGTTTGCGCTGACCGTGGAGCCGGGCAGCAAAATTTTACAAAAAAAATTAGAGTGGGCTCGGAGCCAACGGAGTCAACAGCTGGCAACCGTTCCGTCAACTATAACTGAGGAGCTACAGACGAATCCGTTTATGAGAGTGGAGCTTCCCTCTCTTCAGGTGACTACTCTTTCTTCTCTCCCTCTGTCCTTCTTCCGCCTCCACCCCCTCCTTCCCTCCTCTCTTCTTCCCTCCACCCCTTTCTTCCTCTCCTGGAACAAAGATGTTTTGTTCTCTCTCTCTCTCTCTCTCTCTCTCTCTCTCTCTCTCTCTCTCTCTCTCTCTCTCTCTCTCTCTCTCTCTCTCTCTCTCTCTCTCTTTCTCTCTCTCTCTCTCTCTCCCTTTTTCCTTCTTTCTCTCCCTTTTTTTCGCTCCCTCTTTTTCTCTTCTCTCTCTCTCTCTTTCTTACTCCCTCCCTGCCTTTCTCCCTCCCTTCCTCTACACCTCCCTCCCTTCCTCCCACCCTCCCTCGGCTGTCCCTCCCTCTCCCTCCCTCTCCTTCTCCCTCCATCTCCCTCCCTCTCCATCCCTGTTTCTCCCTCTCCCTCGCCCTCGCTTGCCCTCTCCCTCTCCCTCCCTCTCCCTCTCCCTCCATCTCCCTCCCTCTCCATCCCTGTTTCTCCCTCTCCCTCGCCCTCTCTCGCCCGCTCCCTCCCTCTCCCTCTTCCTCCCTCTCTCCTTGCTCTCCTATCTCTTTTTCTCCTCTCTCCCTTTCTGCCTTCTCGCCTTTCTTTCCCTCTCTCTCTCTTTTCCTCTCTTTTTGTTTGTATATAGCATTACTTTGCATGTTTTGATGAGTTAATAAAATGAAAAAAAATGTTGAAAAAAAAAGGAGAAAAAATGTTGGAAAAGAAAAGAAAGGGAAAATAAATGGGTATAATTTTCAATGACAATTGGTTCCATAAAGCTCTACTTCTTTTTTTTTGGCGTCCCTTTTTTTTTTTCAAACACGCCGACATCGGAAATGAAAATAAATAATCGAAGGATAAAAAAAAAAAAAAGATGTTATGTTTTTGTGTCTGTTTGGTTTTTTTTTTTTTGTTTATTTGATTTTCTTTTTTTGTCCTTTTCTCTTTTTTTTGTTTTGTCCTTTTTCTCTTTTCTTTTGCTTTCCCCTTTGTTTTCCTTCTCTTTTCTTTGTCCTTCGCTTTTTTTGTCCTTTCCCCCTTTTTTCCCCTTTTTTTGGGTCCTTTTCTTTTTTGTCCTTTTCTTTTGACTTTTTTTATCTCCTTTTTTTTTTTTGGTTTTAGAAAGCGACGGGGAAAAATTCTCCAATCGAAGTGATGGCCGAAATTCGTCGTCGAAAAGATCGATTTTAAGGAAAATTTGATGTGGGAAAAAGACAAAAAAGTAAATAAATCGTGGGAGATTAAACGAATGAAAGTCCAAAAAAAAGGTCGAAAATAAAGTATTCGAAAAAAAAATAAAAGATAACTTGGACACACGGAGGTTGGTAAAAGTTTGTTTTTCTGTTCATAAAATGTTGTAAGAAATCCTTTTTTTTGTACACAATGTAATAAAAAAATCTTCATAACATGTGTTGAATTTTTTGGTGCCCGGTTTTTTTTTTCATACGTCACATTTGAAAAAAACCAAAAATCTTTTTTGACGAGAATGAAAACAGAAAAATGATGTCAACTGTTTCCAAACCGGACCTCTTCCTTCAGTTTTTTTTTTTTTTTTTTGTATGTTTTATTTATTTGTCTTTTTATTTATTTTTATGTTTAAATACTAATGCTAGTAAGTGACTGCCTTCATCATTTGGGCCAGACGTATAATATAATAATAATTATTATTATTACAATGTTATTATGTTACATATTATTTACTAAAACAATCGTCACACTAAGAATATTTTTGTATATATTTTTATCCCTGTTATTTTTTTTTATTTTTTTTTAGATTAATATTTTGTAGCGTCATGGTTTTCTTGTATGCAGTTGCTTTCTATGTGTGTACATTTGTACAAAAAAAAACACACACACATACAAGTTAAGAATGTTAGAATGTAAATAAGGTTAAGAAATTGGGCTTCACATAATTGAGGTGAATCTTATGTTTGCTTATTGTAATGTTTCTGAAAGATTTCCGAAAAGACAATACGATTTGTTTACAATTTTGCCTTTCGAAAAGTCAATTGATAAAAATATGCTATATTTTTGCAAACATATTGTAATACATCAGTCACATCGTACTTTATAGTCACATCCAATCTAAAATATTTGTTTACACGGGAGCGACACATTGTATAAAAAATAATACACCAATATATATATATATATATATATATATATATATATATATATATCTATACAATATTACGAATGTGCAATTATTTGAATGTACGGGCATTACGATGTACGGATGGTACGGATATATTGATGTACGGATGGACAAAATGGTTAACGTATCGGATCAACACATTGATTCAAAATCTTTTTGGCTAAAGCTATTCTTACATGTTTTATTGCAAAAATTGCGATGGGAAAACCATCTTAGTACCAAAAAGGTAAAACTGACAAAAAAAAACATTTGAGACTACAAGAGTCACAAAAAAGTAATCTACGCCTAAAAACAAAAAATAAATACGACAAAACTAACAAGACCAAAGAACCAAAACAAAACAATTGACTAAGACCGCATACAAAATGAAAAAACCTAGACTAGACTACCCTTAGGCAAACTAAGGTCCACAACCGCAGAGATCATGCATGTGAACAAGGTCCATTGGCGGAAGGTCTGGAAGACCCCGCCGATCGTCCGCAAGTGTGCTACGTCGAAGGAGAGCCGCCGCTTGCACACATTGAAGTGCAATTGAGACACGCTGATGGTAAAACGCAACTAATAGACTCGATGGAGGACTCCGTGGACCCCGAGATTCAAACGTTCTTCGCGCACATTGTCGAAGGAAGTCATCGAAAGACTTGTCCAAAGAACCGAAAATACAAACTGGTCCGACGGGTCTCGATGAGCGTAGTCTCGTTCTTTTGAAGCCGTTGCGTCTCGAGCCGCCACACCTGAATGCGAAGCCGCGCGAGATGAAATATGTGTCCCGGTTGGATTCGTGAGGACCACATCGCCAAGCGTCCTCCCAGCACCATGAAGAAAAACCAAGTCAACCCGAGGGCTGGAATAACCCTTAGATTGGGGCCGAGGTGGAAGTATAAACCAAGTCAACCAGAGGGCAGCAAGAACCCTTAGATTGGGGCCGAGGTGGAAGTATATTAGAAACCTCACGTTTGACAGTGTAGCGCGCCTCGGCAGTAATGGCAGCAATGGCATCTCGCACCAAATCATGCGCGACAATTCGTTCCCCACCATGTGAGCAACGAAGCAAATGGATTCCCTCAGCATCAATAACTTGGTTACAAACACAGCGAGGCCTCCCCAAAAGCGGAGGGTGAGGCAAACCCAACCGCAAGCGTAGAGCAGAAGTAAATTGGTCAGACGATAGACGGAGTGTCGAAAAAGTTGGTGTTGCTTGTAGCCATGCACCAGCCCAGGCCCATAACACGAACGTAAACAAGCACGCGCTTGAGCAGAACGTTGCGCCTCTAAGAGGTTTGTAAAATCAACGGCGGCTACTTGCTCAGATATGCGTTGTTGAAGTTGGAAGTTAGTGTCGACCATGAGAGAAGGAAAAGGTGGAACTTGGTGTCGAGCGTCCGGGGGTAGTAGCGCAGGAGCGGAAAGGAGAGCTTCGTGAAATGGAAATAGCCTGTCTTCCACCTTAGTGACAACTTGCGCCAAAATGGGGATATTATCCACAATGAAACGAGAAGTGATGGTAGGAACCACCAAAGCCCAACTACCCAAATACGCGGCTGGCGCAACTTTGGCCACGGAAATCAAACCTATACCGCCGTTGGAAATTGGGAGGCTTGCTTGTTGACGTGCGAGTGCCTTCCCCGGACAATCAAAAATCCCACGACCAACGAGGTGATGAAGCACACCCAAAAGTTTGTCGTCAAAATCCTTAAGGGAAGACAGAAAACAAGTCGTGGGTGGTAAAGTCCGCGCAAGATAAAGAGGGCGCTGTGCAAAACAACAGATCAAGATCGAAAACGCCACTTGTGCATTCGACAGCTTGGGGAGGTCGTCGCCGTGAGAAATATCCTCCATTAGCGCATCCTCAACCACCTGGTTGACAAAAGAAGAACCACCAATAGGGCAGCCTATAGCCTTGATACCCTCACCGTGAGATGCAAGACGCGTGGGCAACAAGCCACACACTAGATGGTTTAACAGAGAGCCCGATCCGATGAAGTTGGTCCGCAAAATGAGAGAAAGCAGAAAAAACCTGATCTCGCGGACCCACGATATGCGTGTCATCCGCGACTGAAGGAAATAAACAACCTGGGAAGGCCGTAGCTGACGCTCGTACTGCTTGAAGATGGGCAAGAGCAAAAAGAGGTGCCCCTAAGGAATCACCTTGGCGAGTGCCGGTTGCCGACTCGAAAGTGGCAACATCACCCAACAGACCCCCAAGAGGAAAGAGTAGCGAGCTAGGCCGAGCATAAAAAAATCGAACAAAAGGGAACAATTGGTTGATAGGTGAAGGTGCATGTCGTAGTTCGCGCAAAATAGCATTACAATCAATTGTATTGAAAGTGTTAGCCACATCAACCTGAGGGACCACCCAATCTTGATGAAGATCCAAAACAGTTCACAAGCCATGTATAACCGCCTCGCAACCCCCCTTCGTAGCAAAACCAAATTGATGCGGCGAAAAATGGTCGTGAAACGCTCCTTGGAGTTGGATACAAATAGCACGAGCCACCAAGCAGTACAAAACTTCACCAATAGCAATTGGACGAATCCCCCCAGCAGGCTTAAAAACAGCCACAAGTCGAGCGGCAGAAAGAAGCGGGACTACACTCAGGGGAATGTGACCACGTGCCATCCCCGAGACTACCTTAAAGAGGAGGTCAAATCCTTGTGATGGGGTCACAGGTGGAAAGATGTCAAGGAGTAATTCATAAACCATCCCTCAGGGACCGCCCGCCGAAAGGTGAGGGGACTTGATGAGGGCCTTGGTAAAGGCATCACGATCCAAATGAAACGATTCAAGAGGGTCATGACCATCAAATAATCAGAGGATGTTGTCACGTGCAGGTGGATGCAACAATCGCAATGCGTCAACAGTTGCCTCTGAAGAGGGAGAGGGTGTGAAAGGTCGAAGAGCTCGCGCGGCCCGAGAAAATTCACCCGAACGACCAAAGAGGACAGCTCGGTGCAGTCTAGCGGTAGTACTTGGTAATGGGGCGCGACGACGAGGAGGTGAGACGGAAAGGCCAATAACTCGTTCCGTGTGCTCTTGCTGTAAAGTCTCCCAATCGCCTTGTAGAAAGAGTTGACATCGAGCTCTCGTCTCACGAGCTCACACTAGCTCCCCCTCAGGGTGGCAAAATTAAAACCCAAAGTGGAAACATGAATAGTAAATGCCATGCCGCTTCATTATAAACATCACTAGCCAATAACTCCAAAGGCAGATGTAAAGCTGTTTGGATAGGTTCTCTACGATGATAGGGAATACGGGTGTAGAGACGCGGACGCGGGTAGCCCAAGTGATAGCACCCTACAACATCTAGGCGTTGAACAAACTGCCAATTAGACGGAGACGGTTGACGACGAGCACGAGGGTGCGTAGGATGTTCAGGGGAACAAGGGGGAATGTCATTCTTGGTCTTTGGTGTTGAAATAAGTAGTTTTAATTATATTTTCTAGGTCTAAATTTATTAGAAAACATGAAAAGAAAATGTAGGCAGCCTGCCTCTATATCTTCTCTCTCTCGCCCCCATACTTGTTGTAGTCACTGAAGGAGAGAGAGAGAGAGCAATTCAAGGATAAAGGGGTTGAAGATGGAGGATGTGATGTTTGGCTTGATGGACCGACATCCGATACCAATGAACCATCAAGAGAAGTTGGGGGTTGTGATGGAGCTAGTGATGAAAGAGATGTAAAAAGTTGAATGTGAGGTTGTTCCCCACGATGAGGAGGGCGATAAAGGCTAGAATGAGGAAGTGAATGTGGAAGTTGTACGGAAGTGGATGGAATACGGTTAAGAGTGGGTGCGGTTTGTTGGTTGACGGGTATGGTTGAGTTCGTGGAGGCGGATACGGCGATAAGAGGGTGCGGTAGGGATGAAAGGTGAGAGGTAGGGGGCTCAACTGAGGGGTTTTGAAAGAGAGGGATAAGGGGCTCAATTGAGGCGTACAATCGAGGTCGCACGTGATCGGAAGAAGAGGGAGACGGGGATCGAGACGCCAGCCGCTTTTGAGGAGCCATGGAGAACGTGATAATGAGTTGTAGAAGATAAAAAGTGAAAACTCCAACAGTCGTAGAAGAGAAAAAAATGAAAACTCCAATAGGAGACCACTCCACAAAAGGCGACTATTAACCAAGGGACGCGCCAAAACCATTTTGGGATTGGGCGCGGTGGGTGGAAGTGTAAAAGTCGCCAGGAAAGCTCTCCTTGGTGGGCCCGAGTAGGTAAAATGAAAGATGAAATAGAACTTTTTCCTTGGGTGATAGAAGAAAGGTAGTTGAAAAAACTTGCGGCCGATCGCACGCCAAATTTGGTGTCGGATAAAAAAGGAAGGAAACCGAAAAACGCTAGTAGGAAACCATGGCCGAAGCGTCTGAGCCGTCGGCAAAATAAGGAAGTCTCCGAAATACTTGCAAATATCACGGCAATTTGAGTGGTAAAGATGGTTGGAGATCTCCACGAAGGGAAAAAAGGAAATTGGCCGAAATTGGCAGAGCATATTATGAAAAAACGGGAGAACGGATGGAGCCGAGTTGCCCAATAATAGAAAGTTCCTTGAAAATACTTTCTGCAAGACACCTGTACGCCAAGTTTGGCGTCGGATACGCGAAGAGGATGGCAAATAACCTTAGAAAGAAACCATGGCCGAAGCTTCGAGAAAGGTGTAGGCGACAAAAAAATCCCACCAAAACGATCTGAGCTTACGTAATATTGTTGCCTGACTAGTGTCACGCCAAATTGGGTGGCCAAGATGGCAGGAGATGGCCACAAAAGGTAAGAAGGAAATCCGCCGAAACTGGCAGACTCGATTAATAGAAAAAGAAAGAGCAAATGGAGGTGATCTGCCCACCAATAGAAATATTTTTGAAAATGCGTTCTTTTAAGTACCCGTACGCCAAATTTGACGTCGGATACACGAAGAAACGGTCAAAAAACCCTAACTGGAAGCCATGGCCGAAGCTCCGGCGAAGTGAAGGGAGTTGTTTTTTGAACAGATCTGATCTTGGCTAAACCCCATTGTTCGGGCGACTTTTCATATTATGCGATGTCGGTGAGACTCTCAATAGTAGCTGAACCAATCAAATTTGTTCATCGCTCACGCTGAACTAAACTGCACGAAACGGATTTGTTATAAATAGATACACCGGCAGTTCGGTTTGGTTCAGTTTGATCCCCAAACACGGCCGAATGCCAAACTCTGAATCGCTTAGGGAATTGATAATGACAGTGACTGTTTGGTTGCGAACAGTCACTTACTTCATTTTGTCAAATAACGTACGTTTGAAGTACATACAGGTACAAATAAAGCACCGTTGAGTACAAATTTGACGGTCAATCGGTTGAGCAACTTTGACTTTGAAAATATTTTTCAACCGCTTAAAATTATGTCGCGCTTGCGAACGTCGACCGTCATAATAAATTTACCAATTCACACGGTCGGCGAATGTTTACGGTAACAAAACTACGGCAACCACATGTAAATAAAAAGTGTTGCAGATAGTCACTTTTTGTCGTTATGTGAGCTCCACGGTGAGAGCACTTAGCCGCAAAATTGAAATTTAATCGTCTAAGCGTTACATTGAACTTAGGGTGCGTCTCCATGTACATGAAACTTAGAGAATTTACTTTGTTTTTTAGTGCAGATCCGGCGGACGCAGATTTCGGGTGTCCCTATGTGTACCAAACGAAGTTGTCACTTAAGGGCGTGACGAATGTATACGTCGACAATGCCCGTGACGGATGTTGACAGTGTACAATCCGTGATGACGCACGTTATATTTCATTATTTGTAACTGTTTGTGACGTCGCATGACTTTTTGTGACATTGTAGACGTACCGCCATCTAGCCTGTGCCGTTTCATGGTTGAAGAAGATGCAATTTGCCTTTGCGTCTCTTGTCCGCTCGACGTGAAATGGCATCGGATCTTGAGACCCCTAGCGAAATAAAATCCTTACCAGGCGCTAACGAACAAAACCAAAAAAAAATTGTACTTTGCTTTGTCGTACCTGAACACATACGGACAAAACATAGCGGATCGTGCACTTTTCGTCGTCGCTTGAATTCTTTTGAAATTTCTTGAAAATTTGTTACGCGTGCGACTACGTGTTTCTATTTGTTTTTCGAAAATTCTTTGTTTTAAAACACATCTTCCCTGTGTTTAAAGAAAAGTTTGAAGATGACGTTTTTTGGCGTGGCCGTGGGTGGAATGACACAAAACGACAACATGCAGTACATCTTAAATTCGATGATGACGCAAAATGTACTTCTCATTTTCTCTCTTTTTTTGTACGGTTGAAACTTACGCGGTACGGCTCTAAGTTTTACAAGAAAACGACAGAAATAAACCTTTACTTAGGCACATGGAGACGCACCCTTAGACGCAAAGTGAAACGAAACCTCTTGAAACTGAAGTCTCGTACGGAAATATTGCCGGTTCGTCGTACACATAAAATATTTCTGCAGACGAAAAAATCGCGTCAGGCTTCGCGAACCAACATTTCTTCGAAAACGACAAGCATGCGATTCGTACAAATGAAAACCACTCGGCGCTCGCACCAAACCGAACCGACACAAAATTACAGTATGGAATGAAACAACACATAACTGAGGGCAGAGGTCGCAAACGGTCAACCGAAACTGTGACCGACCGTTAACCGACCGCCCGCGCCGGATCCGGAACGGATTCGGCTGCCAAATTTTGGCGGTCAGGCGGTTATGGTCGGTTGATTCACCAGGAAAAAAAAAACGGTCGGTTGTCAACCAAAAAACCAAAAAAATGAAAATTTTGTACTGTCCCTATAATCCAACACTCTTTGGCATCGTGGAAGTACTTGACATCATGATTACCGTCGCAAATCTGACACGAACTGTAGTAAGCTATTTATTTCGCAAATCAAAGGGAACGCGACAAAGCGTCGCAAATTTGACACGGTAGTAACACTATTCATTTCGCAAATCTTAGGGAACGCGACAAATTGTAATTATTGGCTTATTCCGTCGTACATTGATTAATTTTGTACTTTTTCGGTTACGGGCGGGCACGGTTAGTCGCGAAAAATCAAGATTCGGTTAGTTTTTTTTTTCGTAAACGACGGTCGGTTAACGGTTAACAATTTTGGAGCGTGACAAAACTCGGTCGGACGTCAGTTACTCAGATTTTGAAAAAAAAAACGGTCGGTTTCGGGTATGAAATTTTTTGACTTTTGCGATCTCTGACTGAGGGTCTGATGCGAACCGAACAAAACATTTGACGGCGCGATTTCGGCCGACGCCGATTTGCCCAATATCCTAACATTTCGCTATTGATGTAAGACTGTTGATTCGTATATAGTGTGGCTCGATTTCGTCGCTCGTGACGACGCGCATTTTTTTCATTTAATTTCAAATGATATGGTTCGTTTTATTATAACAGTTTATTTCGTTTCGTGCGTTATAATATTTCTGTACGAAACTTATAGTACTTCAGTTTAAAATTGTTTCGTTTCACTATGCGTCTAAGTTCAATGTAACGATTACACGATTAAATTTCAATTTTGCGGGTAAGTTCTCTCATCGTGGAGCTCACATAACGACAAAAAGTGACTCTCTGCAACACTTTTTAATTACATGTGGTGGCCGCAGTTCTGTAACCGTAAACGTTCGCCGGCCGTGTGAATTGCTAAATTTATTATGACGGTCGACGTTCGCAAGCGCGGCATAATTTTAAGCGGTTGAAAAATATTTTCAAAGTCAAAGTTGTTCAACCGATTGACCGTCAAATTTGTATTCATCACTGCTTTATTTGTACCTGTGTGTAGTGTTGGGTATCGGGTAGTTTCATATCGCGATAATTTCGATATATCGAATATCGATCGAGCAGATTCCTCGATATATCGTACCGGGACCAACATAAATTATCGCGATATATATCGCAAAATTTGCATATCCGTACAGTCAGAGTACGGAAAACCGTACGAAAAAGTGTATGGAGAATCATACGAAAAATCGTACGGAAATTTTGCCCCCCCCCCCCCCCCCCCCCCCCCCCACTGAGCGCGGGGGGGGTGGGGGGGGGGGGGGGGGGGTTTGAGAAAAAATTGTAAAATTTTCATTTTCGATATATCGTCGATACGATATATCGGCGATATATCGCGATAATTTGAAATTCGATATATCGAAACGATATATCGAATATCGGGTACATGAAATTCGATATATATCGAATATCGGCAATGGGTCCTCGATACCCAACACTACCTGTGTGTATTTCAAACGTACATTTTTTGACAAAATGATGTAAGGGCAAGGTTCCATTAGGGGAAAAATGACGTTGTTTACTGAAAGCCGTACTGTTTTGTACAGTGCCGTACCAAAGAAAAAAAAATGTCAAAAAAACAAGGCTACTGAATGAGGGATTTGATTCTCCACGTTTATGGGCGTAAACGTGGACCGTCGGATGCATTATCGGATACGCCGTCGTCTGACACTTTCAGTTCGCAACAAGTGACCCGGAGTAGGTCAATTCTCAGCGCCTGAACGAATACCGTCGTGCCTCGTGGAAAAGTGAACAAATATCCACGACGACCGCGCGACCAGATGGGTACACGTCGCATATGACATGTGCCTTCCGCCAGGGAGGATGCGAGGCCACCGGAAGCCGCAAGAAAATCTTTGACGGAAGATATTGTTTCACGCTTTTGTTGGTATCCACTAACCATTCTGACATTTTCGTACGCTTTTACATATCTTACGTTTCGTCCGCCCGTACATATTTAATTCAATACGTCGTACAAGTCACTTTTTACCTTTCGCTGGTACAAATATGTGGTCACAATTTGCTCTCAGAAATTCTTTGAAGATTACCAGAATCATTTTCGCGCCTATGTTTTATGACGTCGAAGCGTGTGACGTGTCACGTGACACCTTCAATCGGAGTTACGTCCCAAAATTTTGGTGTGAACAAGACCCGTTTTCCGATGACTTTTCGGAAAATCATCGAAATGGGCAAAAAGTTACAAATGCTCTGGTGGGTATAGGCTATCAGTTATTGCGTGGTTCACACTTGGAAAAATGGGAAAACGATGTCATAAATTTTGGGATCCGTACGCCAAATTTCATAAAATGACAAAAATCGTGGCGGTGACGGTTGGGACGGTTGTTTTCGACCGTTTTGGAGCGTAGTGACGGACAAAAGATGCAGTTCTAAGCGTCAAAACTTGACAGCTGCGGATAGCAAACGGCAACTGCCGTCCGCCATTGGACATCATGTTCGGAATGCATGCAACTGCCGTCCGCCATCGGACATCATGTTCGGAATGCACTTTTTCGTTTTTGAAGAATTACGAAACGAAGCGCACGGACGTGAACCGTACAAGATATGATTCCCTCGCAAACTTATGAACAAACTATAGGACCAATCAGAAAAGAGAACATGTAATGTCAAAAAAAAAAGAAAAACACGTATGAAAAAAGAAAGTTACCTTTTTCCCACTCCCTGCACGTACTGCGCCTCTCCTCCTTTAAAATAAAAGCTCAGTTCCTTTAAAATAAAAGCTCACCTCTCCTCCTTTAAAATAAAAGCTCAGTTCCTTTAAAATAAAAGCTCAGTGTAGGAGTCTATGGTAAGTCATTACTGCTTAATTATTGTTAAGTGATTAAACATAATCGCTATGTGACTATGTTTATTTAGTGATTATGTTATCCATTTTATTTTGCCGTACAAACTTCAGGTATATCTTTTCTCCGCATATCCGCTAATTGGATAAAGTCTCCATATGCATTTTTTTTTGTACACTTCAAATGTTAAAGCAAGTCGACATCACAAACATGTTTTTTTTTTTTTTTAAGCCAACGTGTTAATCTTCCCTGACCTGACCTGAATACAAGAAACGATACGTATAAAGCGGTCCAACAAGTAAGACATGGTTTTTTGTGAAACGCCGATGAAAATCTATCACTGTAATAAATATCGAAGCGAAATGTTTGAAACTTTAACAGTGAACTGAGAATTTTCAATAATTTAAGCTCAAACCAACTAGCAAATTGTAATTCGTCACAGTTTAATGTCACAAAACTCTGTATTCCCGATCTATTTTGCAACTTTGTGTTTGGATATATTATCTGGCCGTACTTGGCATGCTTTGACTGAGTGAAATACTAAGAAAGGCAAAGAACTGTATATTAAATTATCATTTTTTTTTTCTTGCAAGCTCATTTTAGAGAGTGACTAAAACTGAAAATTAATCACTTTGGGAAAACCCATAATCACTTTTGGGAAATTGATTAACTGGAACAATTTGAGTGTTGAAAATAATTGAGAAATGATCATTTTTGGGAAAATGATTGTTTAAGTGAAACAACTAGAATCAGTTTTGGAACATAGACTGAGTAATTGAAAATAAACTGAGAAATAATTATCTTTGGGAAATTGACCAGAGTAACTGAGAAATAACTGAAAAAAAACTGCAAATCGGTTGAGACGAGTGGAACGCTTTCGGGTTTTGAAGGTGAGTAAAACAATAATAATCCATACTAAAAACTGTAATAATACTTATTATACAAACTAACTGTACTTATACTAATGTTACAGACTAATAACCGTACCAACAGTAAATTAATGCTAATTGTACTGGCACTAATTATACAAACTAATGACTGTGTTAATACTAATTAAACAAACTAGTAACTGTACTAAAACTGATTGTACACTGATTGTACAGACACACAAACTACTAACTGCGGTAATACTAATTATACACTAAACCTAATTATACAGACAACTAGGTGAACCAATACTGAATATACAAACTACTAACAGTAAAACAATAATAATCCATACTAAATACCGTAATCATACTTATTATACAAACTCACTGTACCTACACTAATGTTACAGACTAATAACCGTACCAACAGTAAATTAATGCTAATTGAACTAACAGTAATTATACAAACTAAACCCTGTGTTAATACTAATTAAACAAACTAGTAACTGTACTAAAACTGATTGTACAGACGTACAAACTACTAACTGCGGTAATACTAATTATACACTAAACCTAATTATACACTAAACCTAATTTTACAGACAACTAGCAAAACCAATACTGAATATACAAACAACTAACAGTAAAACAATAATAATCCATACTAAAAACTGTAATAATACTTATTATACAAACTAACTGTACCTATACTAATGTTACAGACTAATAACCATACCAGCTAATGTTACAGACTAATAACCGTACCAGCAGTAATTTAATGCTAATTGTACTAACACTAATTGCATGAACCAAGAATGTGCTAATATTAATTATACAAACAAAAAACTGATCTGATATTAATTGTAGAGAGTTATCTGTACTAATAAGTGTGCTAGCACTAATTAAACATACTAAAAACTATATTGATTTCCTTATTGTAAAGAGTTATCTGTACTAATAATTGTGCTACCACTAATAACACATACTACAAACTATAGTGATACAAATTGTACAGACTAATAACTGTACTATTACTAGAATACAGACTAATAATTGTGTTATCACAGTTTTTAGTATGGATTATTATTGTTTTACTGTTATTATACAGTATTAGAAGTGCACTAATAGCAATTATATAGGCTAATAATTGTGTTCACGCTAATTATACTTACTAAAATTTGTTAAGACTGATAAGACAAACTAATAACTGTTCTAATACCAATTTTACAAACACTAATTATATAGAGTAATAATTGTGTTAATACCAATTATACAAAACTGTACCAATACTAATTATACACACTAAAAAATGTTTGAATACTAATTTCACTAAAACATTCTTAATACTTATTTAATACTAAAAATTGAACAAATGGTTGTTATACATCACTTATAATTGTCATAATACTTATTCTACATTACTAATAACTTAACTTACATTAATTAAATAGACTAATATAGTTGTACTAAAGGTGAATATATTGACTAATAACTATAATAATGATAATTTTACATGTAAAAAACTGTACAACTACTAAACATAATACATACAAAAACTGTACTAATTCTAATTCTAATTACGCCAAAAACATGTGCTAATACTCAACAAACGTATTCATAACTATACTGATCATACAAATTATCTACATATTGATAATTGTACTTATATTAATTACATATAAAAATGTCTAACATTAGCGACAAATTGTACTAATATTAATTACACATCAAAATGTGACGACAAAAGCAGTGTCTTTCATCTTGTATAACTTCTTTTTCACGTCACTATTGTAACTATTCTCTCCCTCTCCCTCTCTTTCTCCCTCTCTCTCTCCCTCTCCTCTCTCCTTGTCTCTCTCTCCCTCTCTCCCTCTCTCACTCTCTCCCTCTCTCCTCTCTCTCTTCTCTCTCTCTCCCTCTTTCCCTCTCTCCCTCTCTCCCTCTCTCTCTCACACACCCACAATCTCACTCACCATCACCCTCTCACACACTCACACTCTACCACCACCTATACCACCATTTTCTTTACCTGATTGCTCGTCCTTGATTCTCCATAGCCCTTTCACCTTGTACGGTTTGGGAAGGGGTCAATTTCAAAAAATGGATTCATTTGAAAATTTTGTGAAGCGAAGGATGTTGCGTATTCTGCTCATCATACTACAATTGGCCATGTTACAGGAAAATTTTGAATTATTTGAGAGCAAGGCGTGATGTGTCTCTACCTCGGGGCAGAGTATAGTGGGTTTTTCCACGATCCACAAGCTTTTGGGACGATATCTGCAACACTGTATGGCTGAATGTCGGCAGCATACATAGGGACAGAAAATGGAACAGGCATTTCGTGTGACCCTATCCACTTTTACAAAGTTTATTTTGGTTGTGGGGCCATATGTACAAAAACAATATACACGATATCGAGATGCTATACACTTGAATAAGGCTTTTGCGGTTGTGCTACACCGGTTAGCAGATAACACCGTTCTCACTAATAAAAATGTTTTGTATCGGTATATCCACCATAGTTAATTATACTGAAGATATTTGCTCGGTATTAGCTGGCCCACTTCAAACTACATATATTCAACGACCTCACGGGCGGGTATGGCAAGAAATAATTGAGGGGTTTAAAGAGATTTTTGGGATATCCCAAATAGCAGGAGTTATCGATGGCACTCATATCTTCTTCTCACGACGACCAGTTGAAAATTCCTTTGAGTACTACGATGGATTTCGAAGACACAATGTAAATCTCAAAGCAATTTGTGACCAAAAGCTTATTTTTTGGGATGTGTTTTGTGATCGACTTGGATCGACCCATGACTCCACATTATTCGAAGCGTCGACCAGGTACACAAGACTAAGAAATCACCAAATATTAACAGAGTATGTGAAAGAAATATGTGGTACCACAGTTCGACCAGTTATTGTTGGAGATGCGCCCTACCCTTTATCTAATTTTCTAACCAAAAGATACCATACAATAAATAAAGGGAGTGTTTTGCAACTGTCTTTTGACATAGCACTGGCAATAGCAAGAGTACGTATAGAAATGGCATTTGGTGTTCTTTAAGGTCGTTGGGAAATATTGCGGAAAGGAGGAGATGGTGCCAACAATTGTGGTTGCTTGATGTGTTTTACATAATTTTAGGATTTTAAATGGCGATCCATTGCCATTTCGCTGGAGACATTACACTATGTTTGAGGGACAAAACCATGTTGAACCCGCTTCACGAGGCGGGCATAGCACAGTTAGGGATGCTCTATTTCGCAAATTCTGTTTTGATTCCCGTGTTGTGATTGATGACGTGGAGTTAGGAGAGATGGAGTGACATAATACTTGTTGAAGCAACATATAGTGATTGAGTTTCATGCAAAATTTGTGCATGATGCATATACATGATAGGTAGTTGTATAATTAAGAATTTAAGAGTTTTGACAAGAGTGTTTGAAACATGGCATTGTTGTTGGTTGTTTAAGATTTACAAAAAGGGTTTTTTTAGTCTAACAGATATATTTATGCTATTTTTATGCGTGTTATTTTAATTACAACTTGTTTTTTACGTCATTTGTATAGTTTACATTATGAAATGGCTTGCTATTGAAGTTTATACGCTTATGTTTTGCTCTTTTGTGGGTTGTTATATGTGGTTTGTTTTTAGTATTTTGCATATTATAATTGGAAATATCACAATTTCACACAATAAGTGTGAACTTTGTATCTCTATGTCTTTTCACCAATATAGGTTTCAAGCTCAAAGGTTTTGAATGGTCTCGTGTATCGTTGTGAATAATATTAGAATCACAACTTTATGCTTTTTTAACAATATTGAAAATTTGAAACCATGTAAGAATACACATTGTGAATTTTTTTTGGTTCATTTATAACCAGTGTAATTTATCAGAATGAAGACATTTCCGTAAAAGTTTGTAGGTTCGGATTAGAAGATGTATAGGTGTTTATATTATATTTACACTTCGACCAAAATTACCTACAAAATCACCATATTAGTATGTTTGTGTATTGCATTGCAAACATCTCTCAAACATGGGGCAACGTTGTCTTCATATAGGGTATGTCCCCATGTATTTGTAACTTAGCGAACTTACTTTGTATTTTAGCGCGGATCTGGCGGACCCGCTTTTCAAAGTGTCCCTATATGTAAGAACGTAATCGAAACTTACGTTTGTGACGATTTTATAGGTCGACAATACCTGTGACGGTTGTCAACGTCTACAATCTGTGTTGTCGGACGTCATTTTTTGGAACTGCTTGTGTGACGTCGCATGTCTTACCGTGAAATTGTAGACGTACCTCCTTCCAGTCTGTACTGTTTCACGGTTGAAGAAGTTAAGCTTTGCCTTTGTGTCTCTTCTCTGCTCGACGTGAAATGACATCAGAATTTCGAGACCCCTGCAAAAAAAAATCGTACTAGACGAAAACGGACAAAACCAAACAAATTGTGTAATTTTCTTTGTCGTATTAAATGCAAACGGACAAAACATAACGACTTACGTACTTTCTTTTGTCTTTGAAAATCGTGTGAAAAACTTCAAAAATAACGGCACGTGCGAATATGTGTTCCTATTTGTTTAAATAAAATCCCTTGTTTTAAAACACATCGCACATGTGTTTTAAAGATAAGGTTGAAGATGACGTTTTTTGTCGTCGAAGTGGGTCGAAAAACAGAAAACGACAAATTTTCGTACATCTTAAGTTCGAGGGTGACGCAAATTGTACTCTACAATTGCGATTCTTTCGTACGTTTGGAACTTAGGCAGTATGGCGCTAAGTTTTACAGGAAAACGACAGAAAAAAAACCCTTACTTATGCACAAGGGGACACACCCATACTTGCAAAATAAATAAAAAACAAAGATTTGAATGACTTTTAAAATCGAAACATACATACATTAAATACACTAAAAAATAACTTGCATAAAGTGCCCATTCAAATAGGTGTTCGCTTCTATTGGCGAATGTCATATAATTTATAGAAGAGCAACCAGACAAACAATATTTCAACAAATTTGGATATAAGGTGATGGCTCATTGTCTGTCTCATTTCATTTCCATAATCAGTATGTCTTATATTCCATAAACAATAACCTACATCCCTAAAACGCACACAAAAAACATGACTTAAATGACCTAAAAAACCAACAAAATACAAAACTTATACTTCGAAAATGATGTTTTATATTCCATAGACAATAACATGCACCCTTAAAACTCACACAAAAAACATGACTTAAATGACCTAGAAAACCAACAAAATACAAAACATATACTACGAAAAAGTTTCAATATAGTGCCTCTTCACTGTCGTCTTTGCATCTATTGACGAATTTCATATAATTTACACATGAGCAATCGTACAAACTCTATTTTAACAAATTTTAATCTGAGGTGCTGGTTCCATATTTTTTTCACTACCACAGTTCGAAAGTCTTGTAATCCATAACAAATGACTTGCATCCTTAACAGAAACAAAAGCAACATAATCATATATTAAATAAACGTCAAATAAAAACTCATATAACTTAGGCTGTCCGGTTAGGCTTGCAACTGCTCATTCTTAATATGAACTATTGATGGTTTTTTCAAATCTACAAGCTTTGTTGTGATCTTTTAAATCACAGGTGAATGAAACATATGAAAAACAACCCTCCTAAATTGAACCAACGTTACTGCGTGTTTTTAGTAGTTGACTCCGTGCTTGGCACACTCTAATTTTAGACGCATCTCCTCGTTTTTCATTTTCATTTCTTTAAGTTTTATTTCTCTCTCCCGAATGGCAACCATACGTTTTTTTCTCTCACTTTCTTTCTGTTTTTGTTCTTTTTTATCTTTTTTGTCTTTATGTCGACACTCCTTGTCGAAAGCTAGTCGACGCTCGATCAACTCTGTTTTGGTTTTGTTAAACTTTTGTAACGCCTCTATTTTCTCTTTGTCACATTGATCCGCCTTAGTGATAATACCACAAATTTTTCCCACCAACTTATTTAAATCATCATTTCTTTGGGACGAGGCATTGTTTTCTTCATCTTCACGAACTCCTCCAATTTTTGTTCCCACAAGGTTTGGGATATTTGATGCATCGGCACTAAATTTCCAAAATGTTGGTTGTCTTCATGTTGAGGGTTGTTTTGGTTGGCGCGGGGAATTTCTGCTCCTTGGCGAGCTGAAAACTTTTTTAACCCTCTCTTTTGCGGTATTAGAAGCCCCCCCCGCACATTTCGAACTCTCTTTTGTCGTCATCAGCGTCGCTTTATTGCCTTGTGCACCATTCGTCGGGAATTATATGTTGTGCATGACTTTTGCCCGGTGAAAACGCGTCATATTCCTCTCTAATGTCATCATTAATTCCATCCACCCTCTCTTTATTTTTCTCACTTGTTAATTCGTCCACCAAAATTGGACTGTCTTGCACCCGCATTTTGTCTTCTTTTATGGCCGTTAATCTCACTTTTGTTATTGGATGCTGAGGTTTTTTGGGACCAGGTTCACGTTGGTTAAAGTTTTGCCTCCCCGTATTCGGTGTTTCATTTTGAGGTATCACTCGTTTTTGTAAACTTACTTTTGTTCTCGCATTATTACCTACCATATCTTGAATCGCGCCGAATTCTCCCCGTCCACCTTTCAACCCTGTAGTGTCAAATCGACTGTGTAGAATAGGGTCTAATATGGAAAAAAAATGTCCCTTGAGGTTCTTCTTCGTTTCTTTCTCCCTTCTCACTACATCTTTATAATTTTTTTTTTCGTCGCTTAGTTTTTGTTTACATGAAGCAATGGAACGGCCTTTGCTGTCTGGTAGTTGACTGACGGCAGTTGCTATTTTCTGCCATTGCTCTTTGGTGCAATGCTTTCTTGGGCTTTTTTGGAGTTTGACCCAACTAGCCAACAAAACCTCAATTTCATGTTTCGTCCAACGATCTCGTTCTAGTTCACCTCTCGCGACATGTCTATTTGGAGCCGTGTCTTTTTGTAAAATTTGACTGAAAACGGGAAGGTTGATGTCGTCCATTATTGTGTATCTTCCTCGCTTGTTTACAACTTGCTTGTACAAGTAGTAAATGGCATAAAAGATGAGTGGGTGTGTTAGTGAGGGATAGGGTGTGTGTGAATTATATTAATAAACTTCCTTCAATTGAATGGTTTGACTTATCGTCTAAAAGACGATTTAATTTTTGGAAAGATGAACTAGTTTTTGGGCAGGTTCATTTTTAACTTCATAAAACTTTTTAAATCAAATATAACTTTACAACGGCTTATTAATAGTGGAAATCCTAATTTAGAAGATTCATCTTATAAATTTATAAAATTTATAGAGTAATTTACAAAAACTAACGGCTATATTTATAATGAAATTAATGAGTATGAATTGAAAATTATAAAAAGTGTAAATCTTTATAAATTTGAAGCTTTTTAGCCTACTGTTTCTGTATGTTAGACTGCAACACAATTAACATTAAAATCTAAACAGTCATCAAAAGTTGCATATTTAAAATTAAATCATCAAGAAAAAAAGATAACCAAGACAAGGGTGAGGGTAAAGATACCTTGGGAGTGAGCGGCGACTAGCAATGGAAAGAGGTTGTCAAGAAAAACACGAATTAAAGAAGAGCCTTTGCTTGGGAAAGTTTTGATAGGCTTATCAAAATTCTGGGACGATGAAAGTTGTACGACCTTGAAATAAATAATCACAAAATAACTTCCTGGCAGAAAACACTGAAAGGAAGTTTCCGCGAAAGAAGGTGTACACGCCTTCTCTCTCAAAACGCGAAACTCCAAAAGAGTACACCGTGAATCGCTATTAGCGTAATAAAAAATATAGCGTAATGAAGCAATTAGCGTACTTTACGGTAAATTGTGTTTTTTCGGGTACACCATGATACTAATTTATCATGTACTCTAATTTGTAAACTGCTTTGTAAAAATTTTCGGCACGTAATATGTCCACACTAAAAAATGTATATGTACGAAATTGTTCAAATCGTACGCCGTCGCGTTTTACGCAATTATATATTATTATATTTTATGTACTTTTAAATTAAAAAATGTACGAAATTGTACAGATCTGACAGTCCGTACACCACATTATTTAAAAGGGCAATAAATTACAGTTATGAACCGCATTGAGCGGGGTTCCTCAAATAACGTGCAAAAACATTTAGCGTACTTTATTCTATTTGAGAATTTGCCCCAAAAAAAGGGGTACCCCAATTAGCGTCATGTACGCTAATAGCGATTCACGGTGTAGTTTCGTGCGTGCTCTGTGTGCGCACGGTATGAAAACACCTGCACACGGAAAAATACACCTGCACACTAAAACAAAAGTGACGCGAACCGAAATTGTACATTTCGTTCGCGGACGCCACAAATGCGGACACGAAACAACATCGCACGATTTCGTACGATGACTCATTACAATTTTGTTGGTTTGCCGATACTCAAACATATTGGCGATTTCGACAATAAATCCAACAAAAGTTAAAGGAAGAGATAAATCGTGTGAAGTGTCCGCTTGGTCCTGCTTGGTTCTTTGCGGTTTTTTTTTCGGGCGCCCGTGGTTTTTTTTTTGGGCAGGTTCTAAGTTCCTCCGGGGTTATTTTCGGTCTGTACAAACGCTTGCGTGGCAGTACAGTTTGTTTTGGAAGGCGTCGTACATATCATGTCCGCAAAGCGTTTCCTTTTTCGTACGGGCAAGTGGCTCATATCACGACACGCTACACCGCGAATCGTTATTAGTGTCAAAGTCACTAATTTGGGTTCTTAAAATTTTGATTTTTTTCCTCAAATAGGATACATGATTTTAATTTTTCCTTGACGTTAATTAAGGTACCGTACAAAATAGCGTAAAGAATGAAAGTACAATAAAGTACAATAATATATAAATAGTGTGGTGTACGCGCGATGTCAGTGCGTACATAATGTACCTTTTCAAGTGAAAATTTACAAAAAATGAATTAAATCAGACGCGCACGCATAGGAACGTGCGCTAAAAAAAACGGGATTAGTCTGACACGTAAACTAGTATGGCATGTATGGATATTTTATATTCGCGACGGCGTACGATTTCTATTTTTTTGTACCGATACATATATTAATGTATATAATCGTACGGCTAGTATTCCATTTTTGCTGTTCCCAAATTAGCATAATGCCGAAATTAGAATACACCTTTTTAAAAAAAAAAATCAAATTCTTAATTAGCATCAATTACGGTAAATTTTATTCAACACTATTTAAACTTTGACACTAATAACGATTCGCGGTGTAGTTGACGTAGGCTATCGTCACGTGTCAGTTCACGGCAGACAAAAAAAAGTACCGTTTTCATACCATACCGTTTTCCCCTTTTTCAAGTGTGAACAACGCATCGCATCTCCAAGTATACGAAAAGCGAAACATAGAACTTTTCCGCTCGCACGGAAATTCTAAGCTTCACTCTAAACTTGAAATGTTTAACCCTATGTTGTCAAAAATAGGCGATAGGGAATACGATTCCTAACCCTAATCACACAAAAAGGACAAAATAAAAAGGTATTTGTTCGTGCAACACCTTGTTTTGGTAGATATCGACTCAATGTTGGCAGAAATCGGAGGAGGAGAGGAAGTTGTGAAGGCAATGGCGTCCGAAGAGAGAGAGATGAGTCCACTGGAGGAACCGAGGACGCTCCTTGGAGATGGCGTAGAGAGTGTACTAGAGGGAGAAGAGAGGGAGAGGGAGAGGGAGGGGGAGGAGGAGAGAGGGAGGGAGGAGGAGAGGGAGAGGGAGGAGGAGAGGGAGAGGGAGGAGGAGAGGGAGAGGGAGGGGGAGGAGGAGAGGGAGAGGGAGCGGGAGGGGGAGGAGGAGAGGGAGAGGGAGGAGGAGAGGGAGAGGGAGGAGGAGAGGGAGAGGGAGGGGGAGGAGGAGAGGGAGAGGGAGCGGGAGGGGGAGGAGGAGAGGGAGAGGGAGGAGGAGAGGGAGAGGGAGGGGGAGGAGGAGAGGGAGAGGGAGAGGGAGAAGGAGAGGGAGCGGGAGAGGGGGAAGGGGGGGGGGAGGGAGGGGGAGGGGGAGAAGAGAGGAGAGGGAGAGGGAGAGGGAGAGGGAGAGGAAATGCCTGAAGGACAAGGGCAGTCAGAAAAATCTGTTTTTGAATCAAATGTAAATGGGACAGGTTTGGGGAGTGTCCCTTTTAATACTGATGATGTTAAAATAGAGGATTTGCTGACAAGTTCTATGTCTCTTAACGGAGTAAGAGGAAAGACGAAGCCTAATGGGACAACATCTATGGAAGAAAAAGGGGATACATTACCGGAAACAAATGAAGCTTCAAAAAAGAGAAGATATGAAGAAATAAATGGAAGTAAATGTATAAGTTCGAAGGATCTTTCGGAAGCTTTAAATAGTATGCAAGAGGTTTTGGACGACTATATTATTAGACAAGGGAAGACGATGGAAGGTTTTATTAACGCACAAAAAGACAAAGCCACGATCGAACGAGTGAGAATCGAGTTTGAGATTCAAAAGGAGGACTTGAAGCGGTTAGAGAGGAGGGAAGCAAGAAAAAATGCGGTAAAGTTAAGAGAGATTGAGGCTCAGGCAAGGGCTGATACTCTTGAAAAGCTCCGATTAGAGGTTGAGTTGGAGAAGTTGAAGGCGGCTAAGAGGCAAATTTTCTATAGGAAACTCTCTTTAGGAGAATCATAGGTAGGGAAGATCAAAGCTACAAACTTGTAAACTTTTCGCAAGCGTTTCAGTTAGTGGATATTACTGGAGGATTTGGATTTGTCGTGAAAACTTTCAATTTGTGAGCTTTTCTCAAGCGCATAATTAGTGATTTTTTTTTTTTTTTCTATTAATGGGAGCATTTGGAAGGGTAAATATAGGGAGGCGTTTTGTGTTGTAATCATAGAATGAAAACCTTAGTTGTGTGAACAGTAATTAGTTTGGAAACGAAGGTAGGTCTGTGGTTTCAGGAAAGTTGGTTGTAAAAGTATAATTATTACTGGGCTTGAGGAAGCTTCTGTAAGCGTTTGTAGTGGTTGCCATGTAAATAGTCGTACGATTTTTGGTGTTTGGTTTAGGAATTAGGTCTCTTATGGCAAGTTACGCAGTTTTATTTGGTTGCAACACTACTTTTCTTATGTATTCAACATATAAACATTGAAACAACACAACACCAAGACATAATTTCACTGTTTTTGTGTAAACAGCAGAAATACTCAAATCGGTTTAATAACGCCTTTGCTTGTCTGTGGAAGAACTTCAGAAGTTGTTAGGTTTTTATTTAAGCTTTTTTCTTTTTCCTTCTTTGGAAAGCTGTCAATTTGGTTGAAGTGAGTGTTATTCAAACTTTTCAACCTGAACTATACTTAACCTTTTTTCTCTGTTTTGACGTCTCGTGGAATTCTTTTCTTTTTCTCTTTCCTTTTTTTTTCCCGTCTAATAGCTTCAGAGATTCTATTCACATCCTTGCCGGTTCATATCTTTCTCTGCCCTAAATTCACAGGAATTATAAAAAGTCTGCGAAGATTTCAAGTGGGATTTGCATTAGCATGATTTTATCATCACCATTACTGTGAAAGCTTTTGGTGAAGTCAAAATACTTTTTCTCATTACAAGTTTTTCCAATTTGTGACATCAAATTGGGAAGGTAAACCTGTTACCTTTAGAGCGACAATAGGACAATGTGTAGCGATAATAGCAATGGGCACCATAGCATGACTAAGAGAGTTTCACGATCGTAAGCCGAAAGCTTTGTGACCGTAAGTTGACGGAAACTCCCCCGGTTTCCTCTTATCAACTAAGCAGTCACCTTCATTGTTCTTAGATTAACAAAAACTTCCTCAATCACAACCTCCAATTACCTTCTGTGAGATCTTGATGTCTGTGCAGTGTGAACACAATAGACCAATTTTCAAAGAGTTTCTCAAATCTTCAAAGTTCATTTCCCAGAAATACCTGTTGTCACCTTCATTATGCTCAAATACCTCAATACCCAAATTTTAGGAGTCTTTCCATTTCTTGATGCATCAATAAGGATGTCTGCTGACTCTTGGAGGTACTGTACAGTGGCACTGGACGACTTTTGAAACAATCACCCTTCTTCTCAGTTTTCACATTGTGTATCCCTCGAGGGTGATAGTACCTCTATAATAGTGACTCGTTTTACAAAATGTTATTAGTCCTCCACATGAACTTGACAATCCGTTCAGAGATTGTTTAATATACACCAACAGCCACAGCCCCGTGATTTGACTATGAGATACCTAAGTCGTCCTTTTCACAAAAGGAAGTTTTTCCCTCTTGCATGAATCTGTGGGATTTCAGTAGTATGTGTACATTTGTCTTTTGCTACTTCTTCCAATATGCCCATATTTATCCTCTTTTTTTCCCGTTTCCCTCACTTTCAGTCGTTTGAGATTCATCCTTAGGCCTTTCACTTCCCTTATGTACTAAGCCGGAATTCCATGTACTCTTCTAAAGAGGATAAGTCCCTCATGTAAGCATCATAAGCACCAAAAAATGCCCTGGGGAATAATTGACGAGCTTTAACACTACCCCTGGATCTTTCTTTGGAATACTGTCACCTGACAGGTTCCTATATATAGTGAGGATTTACACCATGCATCAATAAAAGTTCTCAACAGTGTCGATTTGTACCGCAAAATCAATGCCCGAGTAACCTACTATTGCCCTAACCAGGAAATTCCTATCTAAAAAGCACCTTGACAACAATGATAATAAACATCATACACTTACGAAACCTGTCAATGAACAGCGTCTAACAATTATACAATACTACATTTCCTCAATCACAGCACCGAAAATGGACATCCCTTATATTCGGCTAAGACTGAGTAAGCTATTCGAGGTTAGTTGTAAACAATTCACCGCATACTTTTAGTGTTTGTGATTCCGGACTTCTCTTCGACAGGCTTCGGTGAAGTTGAATGTGCTGAGAGTGACCTGTTTTCTCCCAAATTACTGTTGTTACTACTGATTTGAAGAGGCGGTTGCCGCCAAGTCTCAGCCGAGCTGCTTCTATTGAGAGAGTCGGACTGCTGTGTGCCTTTCACTCCACTATGAGTGCTTTGCGTTGTTTTCGGGTTCACAATCTGCCGCCTCTCGTTCGTTTTCGGGGGAATGTCTGTAGCTTTAGTACGTTGCGATGCACTTGATCTGTAACTAGAGGAGTTTCCATATGGTATGTCGAGATCATCTTCACCTGAAACACAGGGTTACAGAGTACTGTTAAGAGTTATCTGTCTAATATTTAGGATCTTTCGTCAACTATAGCAAATAAGATAATAAGCTTTGCTAAAAACTAACCGTCTGAGTACATGGAGACAACAAAAGGAAGGGTAGAATGGAGGTGAAAAATGGGACACAAGACCAAGCAGAAAAGAAAAACACCGCAGATAAAAAGGATGAACAAGATACGAAGTAAGGACGCAGAAAAGAAATAGTCAGAAAAGACATAGTAACACAAAACCAGACAACTATCGTAACCAAATGAAAACTATCAAACCAACCCCTGACATAACTACGCTCCCTAAAAAACGGGGCCGTAAATCCCGCAAGCCCGTCAAAGGAGGCAGGAAAAAGTTACGAACGTGAAACAAAAACAAGTGAAAAAAAACATTCCAGAGCAAAAAAAAACATCGCTCGTACACTGTGGCGAGACACTTACCACTGTCACCTGCCAGGCTTCTGTGATCTCCATCCTCGCTTTGAGCTGTGAAGAATGGTCGAATATATTTTGTATCTAGTGTGGAGAACGAAGGTGTCCTGTGGAACATGAAATGGAAAAGTTGTCATGTTAACAGTTTGCTAGAACAATACAACGAAGACTTTCAATGGGCTCTTCTTCTGTCTCCTCCCTCTAGTATATGTCTGATTTCTACTATCCAAAACAGCAAAACGACAACCGACCTCGTTAGACTATTCTCGACCTCCTCCCTTGAGGTTCAGTCGTATCGTTATTAGTGTTGATGTTTATTTTGCCACTTAACTTTTCTCCGTGAACACGTCTGATTTCCGTTTTCAGACGCCAATCAGAGAGTAAGAATCTTACCTTTCCATTGCAAGTCGGATTAACAATCCTATAAGTTTGCACGGAGAAAAGTTGATTAAAGTGGCGAAAATAACAAAAATGCTAATAACGATAGACGTAGGAGAAAAACAAATTTTAAAGGACCCAGAAAAAGTAAGATGACTAAGCATATGAAGCTTACTGTTCAGAAATCATACGAAGCCGTCTTTGGAGCATTTCGTGAGGTGAAATGGAATCGAGGCCATCCTCTTCCTTCAAAAGGGATGCGAGGTGAAGAAGCTCTTCCTCGGACCCTTCCTCACTCTGCCATCGAAAAAGGAGGCAATGAGCTTAAACACGGAACAAACGCCAGAAGGAGCACGGACACAGTTGAAGGAAATTGTCCAAACGACAACGGAGAAAAAAAAAGAAACAGCGGGTCATATCCAAGCAAAAAAGCAAACAAGAGGAGTCTGCGAGACTAACGGCGGTATGCACAACCATCCGTTGTTTATAAAAGAAGTTCTCAACAAAATGTCAGATATCACTGAGGCAAAGGCAATATTAATACAGGTTTTGTAAAAAACTTAGGAGAGCCAGAACCCTTTTGCTAGTGTGCGTCCAGATTGCATGATGTCAAAAATTTAGTAGACTGTGAATCGGTATTGATGTTAAGAAATATATAGGGATTAATTTAGTGTTAAAAATTGTAATTTTAGTCTGACCGACGTTGACGATTCAACCGCTTATTAAATTAGCTTAAGAAACAAACAATTGATATTATTGACCCTATGGTCAAAGGCCAGAAAAAAATGGCACTGAATTACTGTCATCAACGCTAATAACAATTCACGGTGCACTGCAAGTTCTCATATCAGTGCACACTAAATTGAGTTAGTATACGAGATCAACTCCAAAAAACAGATAGTCCCTTCATTCTTCAGTCCCTTGGCTTAGACCTTCTGAAAACTAGCATCTCTAACTCGATTGAGCAGCTACTCTTTACACAGACAGGATTTTTATGAGGCGTCTTCAAGGTGACCTTCAAAATGAACCTCAACCTGTCAATACTAAACCTCAAAGCGGCAAACAGTGTAGTACAAATCTATCTCAATTGAATAGTGAACCTTGACAAGTTATTGATGTGGCTAACTGATATGGATAAAACAACATGGGTGTCTCTGATGTAGAGCCATGGTTGACAGTGTAGAAGACTGAGTGCCTAAATGATGTCGAAACTGGCAGGAAACAAACAACTAAGTACAATACAACAATGTCTGTCAACTCGAACGTAGGGTGAAGATTCGTTAAAGAGCAAAAAAAACCGATTCGTGGACCCTTGTGAGCACTCCTGTGTTATGTAAAGATTTTTGAAACAATATACATATTTTTAGTGTCAGAAACAATTGACCTTTGTCGGCGAGCATATGTTACTCACCTCACTAGCACTCCTGTCTAGTTGATCACCAACAAGATCAAGCTCTTCTAACATAGTCGCAGTTGACCCTCCGATCACAAAAACCTGTGCCCATCCCCTTTCAGTTTCCTCAGGAAACTTCTTGGCTATAATAAGGTAATTACACAATACACAGTTACATACAACAAATTGTACGAATTGTACATTTTTCTGTATGATTACTGTGATTATCGGCCTGTAACAGCAGTAATCGAGTACGTGAAATCCTATAAGATAGACCAACTCTTTTGTCTGAGCATCAAAAAGCACACTCAATGCTTTGGAAAACAGCAATAAAAGAAGGAACAGGATCAAATACTACCCTGGGACATTTGTATATCTGCAATTATCTGAATGTCAATTTTCCCTATTCGAGGCAACAGTTTCACCATGACTTTATTACCTTCCGATGATTGGGAAGTCAAATTTTAAGCAGCTATAAGATGCCTCGGCTACTCGCATGGCTACAGTTTTAAGTTTCTAACAAATTGTGACTCAGGACAAAAATCCTTAGATGGCAGATCAACCAAGATGATCGTTACAATCATCCGAGTAGGATTCCAGAAACAAAAATGCAAGCAGGACAATATTTGCTGGCAGACTTCACAAGAAGCCGTGATCAGATACCATGGGATACGAGACATTAAGACAGGAGAGAAGACATAGACTAACTGTCTGTATATAAACGACCTTCTTGCCACTTCAAACCTATAAGGCTCAGCAAAAAAAGTACCGTGAGCATAACAATCGCAGTAGTAGCTGTGAAGATCGCCTCCCCATGCCCACTTTGCAAGTCATGAACTGATTGAAGAGCCAGAGCAAAGGCCATGGCCCCTCGCAATCCTGCACGATAACATGCCCTTCGCAACTTTTCAGAATTACTGCTCAGTTTTACTGCTTCAGTGCTAAGCATCTGAATTTTTTGCCAGCTTCATTCATCCAATGATTTCAGGGCTATAAGTAAATGAATCGCAACCAACAAAAGTGAGAACTCTATCTGCAAATGTAGAGTACTTTGGAAAATCTCAAATCCTCCCGAGGTTCTTCTGTAGCTCTTAAGTAAATCACAATTGCTCTAGCAATTGGAAGAACGGAAAAAAGAAACAAAGAAACGAGACAAAAAAATTCTTCATTACCACTGAACCAGAGTGCTTTTTGGTGACTGCCTGGTATCCGCTTTCCACGAGGTCGCATTAGGTTCACAACATAGGCAAGGGGAAAAACATTTGCAGCCCTGCCAGGAATGAAGGAAGGCCCACACAAAAACCACCTTCTTTAGATGGCCCAAAGAAAGTACAAATCACTCGCTCTCCCTCTCTCTCTCTCTGTGTGCCTGCTACTGTCGGACGCATTGCACTATATAATATTGTTCAAACACTTTTCCTTGTCAAAACATAACAACGAAAGCTAGGCTAATTTGGCATGTTCAAACAACGCTATTACAGCAACCTAATCAAATTCACCAGTAAAGAAAGAATGCAAGCTTTGAGGTCTTTCGTGTTAGAAGACGTACCGAGCAATACAAATGAAAAGCTTCGAGAACACAAAAAGTTAAGGACCAACTTTTGCTTTTAAAATGAGGAAGGAGTCAAAAAGTATGCCAGTGGCCGACAGAACCATACGACAGGTTCCACACCAGGTTTGACAAGAACGCCAGAACACTTAAAATTATATGAATTTTGATGTAAAAGCCCAAATGAGATAGGTTTGAATAGCCCAATCAAGATGCCTTATCAAAAATGAAAATGTAAAAGTGGAAGATGCAAGGTGGGTGAAGGATACGATAGAGAATAAAATAAAACTGATGTGAGACCAGCTCTGGCTTTCACCCAGCGCAATGTCCACTCCCATGTAGATGAAACTGCAGAACCAATGAAAATAAGGAAGAGATATTGTCCATTAGCGTGAATTTCAACGAGAATCACCACATTCTATTGTTAGAGTAAGTTACATATACAGCCGAGGATATTAATTAAAAACCTCGAGAAAAGACGATACAGTTGGCACATAAAAAAACAACGCGCAAACCCTTGGATCTGTCTTTTTTTTCCGTAAAGTTGCTTTCTTTCTCCTCTTTTCAATCCATCCCACCTGAAACCCTCTGAACCCTGACAGGCTAAAGAACTCACGTGAAAGTTTCAGCCAAAGAGGAGATCAGTTGGAAAAATCCTGCGCAGAGTGTCTGAGCTGTGTCGGAAAGATTGGGAAATGTGTAATGCTTCATCAGCTGCCCAGCCATGATCTCCAAGAGCCATAAGAGGAGCTCCATGTTGAACAGTAAATCTGATCATGGTGCTGTTGGAGAAACTCTTCACTGCCAATTTGACCATCTACAATGCAATTCAGCCGCAGCTTCTACAGCAGGAAAACTAAAAGTTTGAAAGTTAAAACTGGTACTATTTTTTTTTTTTTTTTCCTTAAATACTCTTGTAACATATATTCAATGTTTTGTTGAAGACGATAGACATCACTAACATAGAAGCCTATGCAAACCATTTGACTTACAGCTAGTTGTTTCCTACTTGGATCAACTGACATTTGAAGTTAAAGTCTGAAAACTATTGTTCGTACCGAGACTCGACAAGGATATGTCGTGCGTGCACTGAAAGTTAAAACGCAAGAAATCCATTTTCTAATAATACATACATGCTTGGCTCATTAACTGACATTATGTAGGGACATGACTGCCACTCTTGGCTGCTACTAAACATGATATATGTTCACTTCATATATCTTATCTCTCTCTCTCACTTCCCTTCCAGTTGAAGGCATGAAAATTTAGCACTTACAATACCACAAAACAGAATAGCAATAATGCCTGACAAGGAAAATCCCTCTGCCACCATATACCTGCTTCCCAACCAAGGAGGATATCTGTCAATCATTATTAAGGGACGTGAAAATACCTCGTTATTTTTGGTGAGTTTTTTTTGTGTTGTGCTCTCACAACAAGCTACAAGAGGCTGAATAAACAGCTCACACATATTTAATGACACATCCAAGGACTGACAAAACAGAAAACAGAGGGCAGATGACACTTACGAAATGTAGGGAAATAGCACTATGAGGCAGCACTCCAAATTCTGAAGGCTGTAAACCTCCTCCCAAGCACCCTCCAGGTGACCTTAGTCAATTCCCCCACTTAAATAGATCGCAACTAAGGTTTTTTGTCCCAGAAACAGGTCACTGTCCACAACTACCAGAGATAGAAACCCAACTTTCCTCACATATTTTTGGCAGTCCGTATGCTAATCAAACCAGTGTTGATTGTAGATGACTTCTAATTTCTGTTATAACAAATGTGGCTGAGATTGTAGTGCAGTATAAATTCCAGGAAAACTTGCAAATTGGGAGGGAGGGAGTAGAGGGAAGGAGGGATAATTGTGAGGGAGGGTATGAGGGAAAGGAAGGAGAGAGGGCAAGAGAGAGAGAGAGAGAGAGAGAGAGAGAGAGAGAGAGAGAGAGAGAGAGAGAGAGAGAGAGAGAGAGAGAGAGAGAGAGAGGGAGGGAGAGGGAGAGAGAGAGAGAGAGAGAGAGAGAGAGAGAGAGGGAGGGGGGGGGGGGGAGGGGGGGGGGGAGGGCGGAGAGGGTGGGAGAGAGGGAGAGAGAGAGTATAAAACCACAATGTACATAAGGGAGTCCAGATACTCACTTGCGAACTGAGAGGGCAGCATATTTGAAAAGGTAGACATCGGTCAAGGTCAGCCCCAAAAGTCTTTAAAGATTCTCTCATCACTACAGAATGTTTCAGATTGGAAGCATAAAAGAAGCTCGTGACAATGTGAGACACATGTTGATCTATTGACAATATACTTTCTACACCATGTATCGCTATTAGCATCAATGTTTTTTTAGCCACTTTAATCAACTTTTCCCTGTGCACATGTGCCCGTTTTTTGTTAGGAGACCGAATCGGAACATGGAATCCTTTACTTTCCATCGCAACCGTCCGACTAATAATCCAACAAGTGTGCACGGAGGAAAGATGTTATAAGTGGGGAGAAAAACATTACGCTAATAGCAATTCACAGGTATTGACAAGGACTTGCAATTCATATATTACTGACAGACTTTATGTGCCGAGATATGCCTAAATGAAGCCCTTCCTACCAAATCAGCAAATATTAAAAACAGCCTGGTTGAAAGGATATTAAGGCACAGGTCAATGCCACAAATACTCCTGCATCCCAAAAAAAGGTACCATATTACACTCAATTTGGTTTGGTAAATGGTTTGCAAAATTTTTCTACATGGCATCACTCACTATTTAAAGCCTTTCAAGACTCAATTAGATACACATTTTCAAAGACTTAATAGTAAATTTACACAAATGCAACAATCTCAAGTTTCTAGGAGTATTCAATTGTAATTTCAAATGGCGAGAACGAAGGAACAAGTAATATGTAAGGTTTAACATCAACCAGAGGTGACTCGGGAGGAGGGAAGCACCAATGGAGAGGGATCCAACAAAAGTGAATATCGCAAATTGGAAAGAAGTGAACAGGTTATAATCAGCCGCCGGATTCTTCAGAATGGATACAAGAGTCCTGCAACCCGTAGTGTGACGAAAGCAGTCATTGAGGACAAGGAATTATAAACGCCTCAATTGCAAAAGAACCACAAGATGCTGAAGCCCTTTAAAGTTGGCCCCTACCATTTTTTATTTCGGACTAGGTATATTGAAAACTTACCACATACTAAAGCAATACCTCATCTACTTTTGGCCTTGTTACTTAATCCCACTGAATGTTTTACCTTTCCAAGGCATTCCTCACTGTTCGTCCTTCGAACCTAAGCCAGAAACTTATATTTTCATCCCTGCGATAAGCTAGTGCTTGCACTTATTTTGGGACTAATAGTTCACAGTTCAGCTGAGATACTCAGTAAAAGACGACTCACCTATACATGACAATGGCCACCTGCACAAGAAAAATAGAGGAGCATCCAATCAGCTACTTTGTTATCTACAGATTCTTTGTTCATTCCTGCTATGACACCAGTACCAGAAAAATACAAAGGACTTGGTGGATGTAACATTAGTAACAACAGAGTGACCATTTTTTGTGTCGGATTGCCTCTAAACAGTAGTAGATTGCCTACTATTGTACCCTACGGTGGGTAGATATGGTAAAGTAGATATTTCAATGTAATATTGGTGTTTTTATAGGGTAAATTAATGACACTGAACGTGTGAATCTCAACTCAGAAAATCCATGACCGGAGTTGGCATGTTATCCCAAAAAGAAAGCATGAAAATAGTAATTAATGACATTAAAACAGTGAATCTCAACATTTCAAATTCCATGATAATTTGGCATGTCATATGCAGTAAAGCTTGTGGGTATCATCGAAAAAAAGGACGTGATTTTTACAACTACATTCTACACATACCACAAGTTATTCAAACCAAAACCTTCTGTCATTCCCTAACCGCAGACTACAAAATTTTCCACGGATTAGCTATGCCCAGGTACTGACATTACCATTTGACTTATTCCCAGATGACCCAGAGGAAATAGAAGTTGTTTCTCTAAAACCATTTGATTTGGGTAAGAGAGGTACATCAGTTTATAAAACTCAAAAAGAAGTAGAAGAATGTAGGACAGGAGGAACTGGTCGAACACATACGACTGCTATTATGGTTTACTTTTTTGATCATATAGATCCATCACTGTTCTTGTTTTATTTTATTTTCTTGGTGCACCAATTTATGTCTTTTCTTCGCAACACGTGCACCTAGATGATGGACGCTTTACAAATAACAATAAGTAAGCAAATAAATAATACTTGGTATCTTATACTTTGTCAATTGGTAAAGAACATCCGTATTTTTGCAACGATACATTTTTTATTATGTATTTATTATTATTTTTATTTTTTTTATGTTCACTTGTATAAATAAAATTGATTTTAGTACTTGTGTAAGTTTTTTTCCATAATGACATCACATAGCGTGTTTACGTTAACAACGATATTTCAATATAACATTAGTGTTTTTTTTTATTGAAAATATAGCTGAGTAGTGTTATTAAGGGCATGATAGTTACTACAAAAAGACCATAATTATTTGATTGTATTGCCTTTTTATGTATTGTTCAATATAATACAGGTAAGCATAAACGATTAACTAACTACTATTTGCTTTATAAAAATCAAAAAATTAAACATACATTGCAAGGATGAGATTGTTATTGTCATTTTCTTCATGAATTGTTAAAGAAAATCCAATTACTTAATATTTGGGTATTGGTTTTTCAAAATCAGTTTTTGTAGGCAACATTAATAAAAACATTATACATTTTTGAACCAAAATAGTATGGACCGTCTTGAAATTATCTTATCAAAAAATCAATAAATAAACAAACAAATTTATGCATGTGAAAATTCCAATTATCTTGATTAGAATATCGTTTCTTTCTGTACTTAACTCAAAAATAGATTAGATCATTTTATTAGATTAGAAGGAAGACCAGATTGTTTTGCAACTCTTATTTGAAGTGTGCTTAATTGTAAGGATTCTATTATTATGAATTTACAACTGCTTAGTCCTTTATCTATCATTGTCAGCCTTATACTATGCAATTAATAAATAAATGTATATGGATCATTCTATTACATCCTTGTCTATTTGCCGAAACTTTGGGTTTGGGCTTAATTTCAATGAAAAATGCAACTAAAAGTCGATCGTTCAGCTGTTTTTTGGGAGCATTATCAATTACTATGTTGCTATTACAGTAATGTGGAAGCAAGTGATTAGTGATTCTGCTTATCGTCACCTTGTCTCTGGATAAAAGTTGATCGTTTTGTTAATAGGGTGTTTATCAGATAGTCTAAGTGTGACAATGCTGGTATTAGTTACTACAGAGGGTATTAGTCCTCATGGTTACATGTCACGTGATCAAGGATGTAATTTTTGCATACCTTATATTTTTTTCTGCATCTATGTTGTGTTGAGTAACTAAGTCCTAACTTAGTGCTAATATATGCCTTCTGAAAAACCTTATTATAAAGGTACAAAAATAATATAAAATATTTCTGAATCTGACAAAGGCTTTAGGAAATAATATACATCCTTGCAACTGGGGCATATAAAAACATATAATGAATATAAAGCAAACCGGAATTAGGAAGGGCTTCACGCTGCCAATAAAGCATCCTCACATAGGGCCAAATAAGATATTATCACCTTAGAGAGCGTATAGAGACTCACATGCAAACATCAAATGGTTCTTTGTGAAGGACAGATATGCATGTTCACATGAGCCTCGTGTCACAACAATATAAAAAAAAACGGCATTAATCTCCATTTGACTTCACCCATTCCTTCTACTGTGGACCATGTGGACAAGATCAGTTTTGCACATACCGCATCATTTAAGACACTTTCCCCGAATACAAGCGCATAAAGGTTAGTGTTTGTGCCCAATTCCTGCAAAGACACACACCAGACAAAAAGCAATCATTGTAGTAAACCTTGTCATAACATAATGAGAGTAGCAATATCACAGCTGAAAGTTTATGTCAGTTGACAATCAATCATGATACAAATCATTCGATTGCTTTACTGTCTAACATTTAGCCTTCCATGTTGATTTCCCAACCCCGCAACGGTTTCAGAGCCTATC
This sequence comes from Zygnema cylindricum, assembly GCA_037447655.1. Classification (NCBI taxonomy): domain Eukaryota; kingdom Viridiplantae; phylum Streptophyta; class Zygnematophyceae; order Zygnematales; family Zygnemataceae; genus Zygnema; species Zygnema cylindricum. Next base: position 43,573 of record JBBHKE010000584.1, on the reverse strand, counting down.
GAATAACGTTGATTAGACAACCCAGTCGTGAAGGCAAAGGTTGAAAAGCGAAAGTTTAGCTGTCAATTATGTTAAGTTATAGCTTCTATAAGTTCAAACAAATACTCAAATCAAATCCAAAGCAAGTGCTTGATAGATTTGTATCGCAACTTGCATATGATCTTGAACAAAATCATGTTCCTAACAAAATACACAGTTACAACTAGAATGACTCAGAAATTGATTCATGGTGGCAATGCTTGTTGTATAAGTTACAGATCAACCATATGGTTACTTCTCCTGTGTTTGAAATCTCTTTAACCTCCGAAACTCCGTAAACACTAAAATCCAAGCCCCAATCAACCATTTTTTTGGTCTTCACCACCCCTCACCCTCTTTTTGAGAACCAAATACGTTATGGTTAACGACTCTTAAGGATTCATTAATTGTCACTACTGCTAACTCTTAATCCAAACTGTTACAATCCTGTCTTTCGGCTGGAGGTGTCAATTTGCATTAATTGTCAAACTTTCACTTGAATGTAAAAAAAAGCCTAAATGTTAGGACTAATAGGAACCCTTTCCACACATTATTTGAAAGATAAAGGCAATTTGACCACAGTGAACAATGACTGTTGTATTGAGGTTACTATTAACACACTATATTCTATTAACTTGCCAATGAATTCCACAATAGTACATGAGTGAGCCTACGAACTAAAATTGTTCTACATAAGCACGTGTATTCTATTGAAATAGTCAACATTCTGTACCAACTAGAAGTGCAAACACTAAAAGCATTTGAAGTACACCGTGAATCGCTATTAGAGTGAAGAAATTATTAGCATGGGGTTTATATTACTGTTACTCATTCCAATTCAGTTCAAAAAAGGCATGGCTAATTCGAAATAGTTCAAAGAGTTAACGTTAAGAAGAAAACAATTAGTGTTATTAACGCTAATTTGTGGTCAAAGGGCAAACAAATCCGGGACCAAATTAGTGTACCAGCGCTAATAGCGACTCACAGTGTAGTGCACTCGTAATCAATTTTCCAGGATGTTTTTTGTACCTGGAATATGGCCAAGACAGTAACCGGATCGGTTGCAGATATGATTGCACCAAATATCAAGCTCTCCAAAAACGGCAGTCGATATATAAGAAATAAACAACCTCCAAGCCATCTGCTCAAACAGCCTCCTCAGAAACATGTGAGTTTAACAACAAACATAGACCTCCCAAGTATCTGCCAAGAAAACATTACTCTGCTGAGAACTTGCCAAGAACTTCAAAAAAAACGGGAACTCTGATTTCAACCAGATAAACTCGCATTGCATGCCAATGATTAAGTAAATTTCCAACACCAAGGAAAAAATATTACACTTGAAAAAAATAAAAAATAAATACACTTGCTGATATTGCTAGACAAAGGACTAAATACAAATAATTTTAGTATGTCACACGCGTAGAGATAGCAGTACTCACACTAAGACTCCTATAACTAAAGCCGAGATTAGAGTTCCAAGGAGGGCAAAAGCGCAAATCGCTCCAAAGTTGTTAAAAAAGGGTCTCTGCAAAAAACTAAGATGCTTTAACATGGGATTAATGTAAATTCTGACAAAAAACTGGGCGTCCCTCGTCTACTATACTGCCAGCTTTCACAATTGTATGACACACCAATTCTGAACTAGCCTAGTAATTGGTTGTTTTGAAGATGAAAAAGGTAAAACAGTGATGGACACGTGCTGTCACCAGGAAACCGGTGAATAAAGCTGATGAAAACTACTGGATTGTTTACATCGTTCTGGCATTGCATAGTAACAACGTGGAAAAAAACAAGTGAAGTGGATGGACTCGAGCAACAAAATGACATGCAAACCAGCATTTAAATAACAAATAAACAGCTTAACAAAAACAAAAATAGGAATAAAAGTATGATAAAAACGGCAGGTTTAATAACAAAATCAATTTGCAAAACCATATTAAAAAACAGAAAAAGCAATAGACATAAATTGTATGCATGCTTGCAAACTTCAAAAATTGGAAAACTGTCTTGTTTAAAATGCAGAGAACCATGGGAGTTGAGAGATAGCAAAGCTGTTTAATCCTTAGTTGAAGAAAAATGCATACCACTTGGAGGCTGAAGCCAGACTCGGTGAAATCTCTGTCAAGGAAGTACAAACTTCTGAACAGAGGAAGAAGCGGTCATGAACCAGTTCTATCCGCACATTTATCCATGTTACAAACGAACTGAAAAGTGCATATCGGTAGGGGTATTCACACTGGCGGCAAGTTAGGAATGTACAAATAATGTGTATACAATTTTAATATAATGTTTGTGTAATGTTACCCGATATTTGGTAAAAATCGGGTAAAAATCAGGGAACATTACACAAACATCATATAAACATCATATGAACTTTCCTAACTTGCCGCCAGTGTGAATATACCTAGTCACTCTAAGCTGAAACCTAGAGCTTGAACTCAAAAGGTACCGATAGGACCTCTATCAGCTTCCCATTGGTTATAATTAAATCAAAGAACAGCAAAGAAAACGAAGCAAGTTGAAGGTTAACTGCTTCAGTAACGACCATCTAGAATTAGATGAAAAGGATATAATATAATGGGCGGGAGCAAAAAAAGGAAAAAGAATTCCTCTTTGAAGTTTAACCATTTTCTGCCGAAGGCAAGAAAGCACACAATATTAAAAAACTGTCAATTGCTCAACCTTGCTTAATCAACCTTCGTCAACGCGATGCACGCAACTCTATTGATCCCTTGTTTTGCCATCCACATTATCACTAATACTAACTGACGATAATCTAATCAAAAGCTTGTGAAGATAACTAACAACAGCATACAGTATTGGCAAAAAAAAACACCTTCATGTGAAAATATTGCTACATAAAATGGGAACTAATCTTTCAGAGACATCCACATTTCATGTTGAATTCACGTGAAGGGCTCTAAACCTGATAGTTATTGAATTCAGACCTGAATTTTGCCTCCTTATTCCAAATGTTAGCAATGGCTCCGGCAATAAGACCTGCACCAAATATACAAAATCAGAAATGTACAATTCCAGAAGTTTCAAAAAACCATGGTTATTGTAGCATCAATTTCAGACACAAAACGATTTGAACCTAAAAGCCCGACAGCTTTCGAATTTCTGAGGACAGAGTGGCGACAACATTTTCATTTCTAAATACTCTTGTACAATCAAACTTCTGCAAACAATCCGCCAATTGAATGATAAAGAAAAAAAACAAATCTGGACACTATTTTAATCAAGCGAATAGGCATCTCCGCTCTTTCCAGCAACAACACAGTTGCAAAGCATGGAACACTAAATGTGGTTACCCCAAATTATAAGGCGTATTATACCGTAACACTCGCGTTTTCGGGGATATATATAGAGTTCGACTAGTTTTTGCACAATTGAACTACGCTGCATTACTAAATTGCTGATGAGTTGCAATACAAACGCAGCAAATCACACACCATCAATCGCTACTAGCATTAAGATATAATTAGTATGAGGAGTGTTTTGGTGTTGATAACCATATTTCCGGTTTAAAAGATGCGGACGATTGCGAAAAAGCAAAAAAAAAAAAAATGTTAAGGGAAAAACAATAAGTAGTATTAACGCTAATTTGTGTTCAAGGGGCAAAAAAAAGGGACCAAATTAGTGTCATAAATGCTAATAACGATCCACGTTGTAATTTCTAGAAAGAGCTCACCAATAGTAAGAGCCGCACTAGCTTCATGCATGTAGTAAAACTTCCGTCTACGAAGAAGATGTCCAACAATAAAGGAAGCTCCTAACAGTAAAATTTGCAAAAGAATTGACAAACTGGCAAAAACTTCTTCTTCTGCTGGTGCAGCTGATGTAGATAAATTAAACGGAGGAGGAAACATAGGAGGGCTCAATAAGGGAGGGGGAGAAGAAAGAGGAATCCCTCTGAGTCTCTGAGAAGAATGGATAGTCATGGTTGAGGAGGGAATGAGAAAGAAATGTCGGTTTAATAGCTAATGATTGTGGAAACTGGAAAGGATCAGTCGAGGGCTTCATTCAAAGGAATTTGGCAACGTTGAATTCAAAAAGGAGCCATGGACATGAGCAGGCCGACGCGTTACAGCAGAATATACGTGATGAGATTCAATCATTCAACCAGCAATTGGGAGAGTACAGTACTGTACAGTACTACGTCGTACTGTAAAACGTCTTGATATTGTATTTTTCATGAGCTCTGTCCAAGCGGGCGATGAGCTCTCACGCGCGAAAACGTGCGAAAACAATACACTACACCGCCAATCGCTATTAGCGTGTAGGTTTCATTAGCGTATACAAATAATTACCGTGGTGTACGCTATTTAAGAATTTGAAAATTTTGGAAAAAATCATACATTCTAATTGTTTGATTATGGTAATTTGGATCTTTGAAAAAAAAAATGTCGGTCGCAAACATGCTTACACTAATATGAGCTTCCGTACAAAATCTGACAAATCGTACACAAATCGTACATTCACACGGTCGAAACGCGGCTGTCGGACGAATATGTGCGAGCGGGATTTTTTACGACCTGGTTTTTTTCCTTTTTAGAACGCACATTCTCATGCGTCCGCGATTACTAAAACTAATTTATTGTAATTTTTAACTTAAAAAGGTACATTTATGTACGGTCTGACACTGACCGTACACGACTCTATTTAAGAGACAACCTACTGAATATAACCCTAAATAGAATAAAGAAAAAAATAGAATAAACTACGCTATTTGAGAATAAAACAAAAAAAAAGCGGGACGGGATTAGCGTACACAACGCTAATAGCGATTGGCGGTGTACACTGAACTATTTACTCAGTGTACGAGATATTTCAGTTTGCTCGAACTTTAAAACGTCTTTTAATGTGCGCACTTTAGCTTAGTGAATGACGTGAGAATAATAATTTTTGAACTATACTCTGCAAAAAGTCGAAACTTTGAAATGCGGGCTATTTTCACCATTCTCCACAAATGATGGGGTATAATTAATACACCGCTCGTCGTTATTAGCGTTCAAAGATTTATTAGTGTTAATGCGAAATTAGAACAAATAATACTAATTTAGTGTAAAGAGACGTGGAAGACTGTTGTCCACGTTCCTTGAGTACTGTTGTTACATCTATTTTGTTGGCCAAAAAAGTCGCGACCGAATTAGTGTTATTACAATTAATAACGATGAGCGGTGTCGTGTTGTGTATCGATAGCCATTTGCTGATAACTTATATGTACCTTTTTTTTATCTATAGATAACCAATAATTGGTCTGTTATATCGATTACTGAATTATCGCGATAAAAAATGATGTATCGCAATGTATTATCGAAAAATATCGGGCTCGATAATTTATCGGCGATAGATAAACCGTACAATTACACAAACTTACAAAAGGAAGAGGTTACTGAAGTAAGAGGAGTTGAAGGAAGTGAAGGGCACCCGGAAGTGGAAGTGGAAGGAACTAGAAAAAATGTTATCACCAAAGATAGTGTGGAGAAAGAAGAGAGTGAAAAATATTCGGTTTTTGTGACTCTTTCTTCTGATAGATTAGTGTGTGAACATGACTTACAAAGGGAAGAGATTCTTGAAGAAACGAGAGATAGAGAAGTAAACTTAAAATTGGCAGCATAATATTTTTTAGATATTAAAAATTTTGATTTGAAAACAAAAATTAGAGTAAGAAAGCAAGTTCACGAGAGCGGAAAAGGTCATAAAATTGGAGGAATTTGGAAAATAATAAATAATATAAGGAAGGGGAAAAAGCAGCTAAATGAAAAGAGGATCATAATGAAAACATCTATTTGCATACACTTAAGGGGAGTGGCATATCTACGGAAAAAGACCAAAAATTAATGAGAAAAATCACACTGTATAGAGGTAAGGGAAGGCAAACTATGGAAAAACTACAAAGTCTATGAATAGATCAGATTGTCATAAGAAAAAAAGAAAAAGGTACAGATTGTGGAAAGGCATTTGGAGAAAAAACCTGTTACAAAATGGATCACAACGAAGACAGCAACCAACAACTTTGAGAGGATGTGTGACGGGAAAATGCAAAGACTTGAACGACTTCTCAACAAGTTTTAAGAGAATTTGGTGCAATAACATAGGTAACATATATCGAAGGAAATAGAAGGCGTGGAAGTGCTTAGTAGAAGAGAAGGTGCAGCAACTGTTTAATGAAAGTGTGTAGAGATGAGGTTTTTTTTATTTTTGAAGTTTTAGAAAGAGGCAGCATAAATAATGGTGCATGCAGGAAGGACAAATTGTGCAAGGAGGTTGTTGTCAAAAGGCGGATTTTGGAAGACATGGCAAAAGGCAGCTGGAGTAGTGGTGAAGTCAAGAAAAGCAGTTTTGACGTTTGAACAGAAGAAAAAAAATGGGAAAGAATGAGAATGTACGGAAAGGTACAGTTATGTTTTATTTCGGGCGCACGAAACTAAATTTTTGGGAGAGTGTTATTTTTGGAAACATTATTTCGTGCGTACGCGCCATTTTGTGCGCACGCGACGCTCCGTGCGTAAATCAGTAACAGGTGTAGTATGGAGGTTCAGATAGTTTCACGGATTGGGGGAGTGAATGTACCCAGAAAAATTAAAGTGACGCAAAAGACTATTTTGAGGGCCTAATATCAAGCACATGTTTTTCGTGGGTATAATATAAATAATTGTAAATGTGGTTTGAGTGGTTTTAGCTTGGGAAGGACTAATTGGTCATAAATGAAAAAACATATACGGAAGTTTAAAATTTACGCATTCTGAGTGACGTACTGAGTCTAAAGCTTTAGGAGAGTGTTGGTTTTTGAAAGCTTTAATACTCAGTAGATAAAGCAATGAGGGGAGCTCTATGACTTATAATATTTGTTGGTTAAGTCCACTTTAATACTTACTTTTAATAGCATTACAATAGTATGAGGACAATAAAGTGTTTTGTACTTCTACAGGGACATGCGTCGGCATATGAGGACTATGCAGGTATTTTGGAATGGCGCCGACGCTCACATACACGTGTCGAATATCGAACGAGTGGATTTGCAGAGTCTGAAGGACAAAGTCTGAACCACACATCCGGTAAAAGTACTATACGAAATACAATATGGGACGTTGATTCGAATTGTGTTGAAAGACGCGATTCGCGTGGGATCACAAGTGACGAAGCACGCCGTACGCACTCAGGTGCTTCTTACCGCACGACCGCAGTCGGTTGGACTTATATTACCTTTGCTGACTAAGTATTGCTAACACCTTTTGTACGGACACGTATTTGTAAATACTTGAAAAACATTTGTTTGTAGTTAATTACATTATAAAATAGTGTTTCACTATTCTATTAGCGGCAAGTAGCAATTAAGGTTTGGACATACCTCAAGTATATTAGACGTACATTATTTTAATCGTGTACAGTACTTAGTGACACGTGTAGCTCTATGATTAGTGTAGGACCCAGTTGGTTACTTGGTGAGTATAACTTGTAGGACTTACATTATTTTCAATATCACAATTCAATTTAACAAAGTAATGGCAAGATGTTTTTCTGCAAACTTTGACATGTTTGTGTGATAACTCTGATTGATATTTTGATATGAAACTTTGTGAAGATATTTTATGATCTAAAAACTTTATTTGTATGTAGTTATATTTTGTTCTGTTATCTTTGTATAATTACGTGAGATGTTTACCTGGTTAGTTTGAAAACTTGTCAGTTGTTTTTGAGAAACTCTATAGCTCATATTTTTAAGATTCCTTGGTGTTTTGGCTGTAATTTTGGGAGGTTACAGTTTCTAGGATATACTGCATGCTTTTGCAGTTTGAGCTGTTATTGATCATTGTGAAGTAATCTGTGCATTCTGAAACACAATTGTTTTGGGGGTAGTCTGTGGTGCTTCCGAGAGTAATCAATGGATGAATTAGGCTATGGACAACCGAAAAAGTACAAAAAGACAAAATACTAACAACATTCTTTAATAGCAACTGTTAAACTTCAAACTTAAAACATGATTAGAAAAAACCAGTTTTTTTTGTCCTATAAATCAAATTATAACTGGGTTAGTAGCAATAACAAAGGCAAACATATACATCCTTTCAAACGCCACTGTTTTGTTTTATAATTTTGATTTTCTTCTATCGATCTGTCTAACAATTTCCAAAAGAAAAACTGGTTTTTTTCGAGAAAAAAAAACAAAAAAAAAACAACGAAACAGAACAGAAACGTTTTTTTTCGGTTTTTTTCGGTTTTTGCGATTTAGAATATGATTGTGAGTTCAAAATAATAACAACGCCAAACATCTTCGTCCTTTTCAAGCCACACTATTGTGTGTGTGTGTGTTTTTTTTTTTTTTTAAAGGTACTAGAGTATCTTAGACGAGCCATTTTCCCACTAGCATAAAAAAAGAACGATTCATCATTGTCAGCGATCGCCAAATTGGCCGTGAGCGAATAATTCATCATTGTCAGCAATCGCCAAATTGGCCGTGAGCTCTTGGCGAGATATTTTCGTTTCCTACAAAAAAAAGACAAAAAGAAAAATTGTCGTGAGCTCTTGGCGAGATATTTTCGTTTTGTCGGTTTAAGAAAACATGACAACAATTACAAAATAAAGCTCTATCTTAGGCTTCACAAAAACCTGGAAATCTAATTTTATTAGAATCAGTCCCTTCAGTTCACTTAAGTTAATTAGATTTTCACAATCTTTCAGAGAAACTCTGTAAAACTCCAAGACAACGTAGAAACCCTAAAAAACCTATTTTTTTGGTAAGTTTGTATCAATTAAAAACAAAAACAAGAGCACTTTGTGGATACTCCATAGAAATCACAAGTTCAAATTAATTAGTGCTACACTGAAAATTTTCAACTTTTCACATTCTTTAAACGAAAAAAAAATGATACAAACATATCACTCATAACATGTGCATTTCTCTACGATGGACATTCTCAAATGCAAAAAAAAAATAATTCGTGAAGACCCATGATAAATATTTCTCATTCTCCCTCTCCCTCTCCCTCCCCATTTCCCTCCCCCCATCCCCCTCCTCTGAAATAGTAGTTATTTTACCAAATTACTTATTTTAAAACATTTAGACATTTGAAAGTCCGAGGAAGTCAAATTGTGACATAAAACCATATGTTAATGTGCAAAAATAAATACACTTATAAACACTATATATTGTTACTCTATATAGTACGTGTACTATACGAAATGAAATATAAAGCTTTTCCAATTGTAATTATTTTCACACATTGAACCTTAGAACCCTAAGAAAAAACCCTAAAACTGGAAAATCTTGGCACTTCAAACCATGTGCTAAAATTAAAAAAAAAAGTCCAAAAGAATCATCATTTGCGACTACTTTGCTATTTACAAATCTCGATTGATTTTAAAGATAAAGATATACAACTTAGTTTTTTTATTTTTTTTTAGGTTTTTTTTCTTTTTTTGAATTATTTTTTTAAATGGTGGTTTTATGAAAGGCATTTTTTTTGTCTTGTCCCCTTTTTTGTCTTATTCAAACATTGTTCTTCAGTAAATTCCCATTAAAATGCCATTTAATGATATTTAGACCTTTAAAAATAGGGATTTGAAAATTTTATCCCTCTACTGAAACAACATATACATGATGTGCCATTTCGTTTTTTTTTGTGTTAAAATGAAATTTAATTAGAAAAAATAAAAAATAAACAGTTGAATTTATACATTAATTCAGAAATATATTCATTAAATCAAATAGCTAAATGAAAGATACAACTAATTTTACCGCATAATTTTGTTTTTATAGAAAAACCATGTAAAAATTGATGTTATTTTGTATTGATTGGCTCCCATTGACTATAATAACACCTAGATTCCCCTAATATAGAACAAAAAATCATAGAGAATTTGACTTATCTTGAACTAAATTCAATCTGATTTTAAACTAATTAAACACTAAAGCTTGAAAATAAAAACGTTTTAACATTTAACCACCATTTGACATCAACTCACCTTCTTCTTGTAGATTAAAACTTTTTCAATCAGTCCTTCAACTTTTTTTCAAAAAAAAAAAAATTTGTGAAATCAAAACCCGAACTCTGACTAGGCAAGCTACAATAGTCGTTGATGTCGTCATACCTAGAGACATATGACGTCAACATCGAGCCCGTCCAGCAGTGCGTGCAAAGAGTCGTGTTGCGTGACACGTGCGCGAAAGACGTTCACATTATAGCTCACCACGCGCATCCCAGAAATGAACTTTTGGCGAATTCGAACGAACTACATTGCGAACATTTCCAAACAAAGCGCGCGATTATATTCTGTAAATTTTAACTTGTGGAAAAAAATGTAAGTATTTAGTGCGGAGTCTATAAACCGTGCGAAGGCTCCCCATGCGCAAGCCGCATGGCCATGAGATAAAATCGACGCAATGAGGTGTACCCATATAATTGCAACTTAAAAAAAAAAAAAAAAAAAAACTCCGTATATATTTGTTGAGCGTTCTGTTGTACAAAAATAAAATATGTACAGTACAATACTGTACTGAATCATACTTGAGTACTTTCAAAAGACTACATGAACGAATTACGTCGATGCCACAAAAACATATGACTCGAAGTTATCATTACGAGAAAAAAAATAACTTGTCAAGTCAAAACCATAAAAATGAAGTACTGTACTGTAGTGGACTGTAATGGCTATTTTTTTTTTAAAATCCGTACATTCCGCCTTTCCGTACAATTTACCCCCGTACTTTCTTCCTCCCCCTATCCCTCACCCTCTCTCTCTTTCTCCTTGTTCCACTACCTATCATTCTCTTTCACCCAATCTCACCTTTGCCGACCTTTTTTTTTGCCTCTTTTGCCTCAGCCTCCGCTGCGAGAACTCTCTCACTTTCACCCTCTGCTCCCCCTCCTTTCCCTCCCTCCCCTTTCCCTCTCTCCGCCTCTTCCTCTTTGTCTCTCACCTCTGTCCTCCTTCTTTTCGCCATTTTTACTCAAAGCGCCATGACTGAAAGCGCCATGGCTAAAAGTACCATGGTTGAAAGCGCCATGGCTGTTAGACCGCTACATCAAAATTTATTTATGAAATGGTTAAATAGAAAGTGCACGAACACACTCGAAAATGTCATACATAGAGGCCTTGCGTTAGAGATGAAAATAAACGTTGTGCAATTAGTAATAGAAACGACAATGCAATTTAGTTTCCTCGCTTCATAGGAAGTTCTATCAAAGGTAGCAATGAGGCTAATAAAGTTACCTATGGTAGATAAAAGCGAAGGAGGAGGAAAAGGATAGGAAGAGGAGCAAGGAGGACTTGAGGTGAATGATGTTTGTCCAAATACGCCCAAAGGGAAATGAAGGCAGGAAAAGGCGTTCAAGGTGGAAAAGGAGCCTGAACCTTCATAATTGGAAGCGTCATGGCTAAAAGTACTATGGTTGAAAGCACCATGGCTGTTAGGCCGCCAGATTGAAGTTTATTTATAAAATGGTTAAATAAAAAGTGCAAAAACACACTGAAAAATGTCATACAGGGAGGCCTTCTGTTAGAGATGAAAATAACTATTGTGCAATTAGCAATACAAACGACAATATAAATTAATTTCTCCGCTTTAAAGGAAGTTCTATCAAAAGTAGCAAAGAGTCTAAAAAAGTTACCTATGGTAGATAAAGACGAAAAAGGAGGGAAAGGATGGGAAGTGGTGCAAAGAGGACCTGAGGTGAATGATGTTTGTCCAAATATGCCCAAAGGGAAATGAAGCCATGAAGTATGTGATACTTCATATTTAAATTCCCTTGCTAGTTTCAAATTTAATTTTGATATTGATTGCACACTGACAAAAGTGAGCAGGCTGTTAATATAAAATATTTCTTGATCTTGGAAAGTTTATTTGTGTGTTTCTGATCATGGAAGGTTTTTTTGTGTGTTTGTTTTCTCGAGGAGGAGGCAGTAATAAAAAAGTTAGAAAAAACAAATAAAAAGAAGTAGCTTGCGCCTTAGTGTTATCCACCGAAGAACTGTATCATCATAATGCACCATAATAATGTAGACTGTCAAAACTCTCAATACTCTAACAAAAACAAAAAACTCCACCTTTTACAAATATAAAAAGACAATCAAAAAAATTAGCATGAAAAAAAAATACTCACATCTTGACCCCACCTTTGTCTGATTCACTGCCATCTTGATCTCACCTTTGTTTGATTCACTGCAAAACGTTTTCATTTTTTTTTTCTTGTTTTTACTTTTTTTGATGTTGATTGCCGATGCTATCGCTGATTGAAATGCATCTTACGGAAAACTAGCTCACTAACGCGCTCTGATTCTAAGTGTTAAAAATGGATAAAGTTTCTCCTTCAAATGCTCACAAATAAAAATAAATCTCACAACGAAAACATATAATCTCTCTCTTTAACATTTTTTACTAAATTCTCTTTCTCTCATTTCTTACTCGCTTATAGTTTTTCTCTCAGACATAAATATTACATCATACACTTCTTACTTCCTTACTTTTTTTTTCCCTATATCTTCTTGTGTTTTTCTTTCACACACATGTTGCATCTTCAACAAACAGCATATCAAATTACAAACTGCATATCAAACTGATTAAAACACACACACTAATATATGTTTTCATATGAAACACACAAACACACACTAATATATGTTTGGTATGAAACACACTAATATTTTTTTTTTCTTACTAATTTATTTTGCAAATGTATGTCTTTAATTTTTTTCTAATTCTTTTACAGATGGATTTGTTCATCATAAATGTTGTCGATAACAAAATTAAACAAACTAAACAAAATACACATTGAACAAAATAAATAAAGATAAAAAAAAACTTTTTTTTTTATAATTCATTTTTACGAATAGATATGTTTAATTATAATTGTTGTTTTTTTAATTAATTTTTACGAATGATTTTTTTGTTGCGTTTTTAATTTATTTTTACGAATGATTTTTTTGTTACATTTTTTTTTTCTAATTTTTTTTTATGAATGATTTTTTTTTCTCATTCATTTTTGTGAACACATATTTTTTTTTTGTAATTTATTTTTGCGAATAAATATGTTGAATGATAATTGTTCTTTTTAATTCATTTTCTTTTTCAAACACTTTTTTTTTCTTCTTTCTAATTCATTTTTGCTAATGAATACGTTTAATCATAATTGTTCTCAGTTTTTTTTTTCCATTCTAATTTATTTTTGCAAATGGATATGTTTAATTGTAATTGTTGTTGATTATAAATAAAAAAAAATCAAACAAACTAAACAAAAAACACATTAGACAAAATAGATAAAAACAAAATATAATTTTATTTTCTTTCTAATAATTTTTTTAATGTGGTCAAAATAGATAAAAATAAAATTCATTTTTTTAAATTTATTTTTCTTAATGAATATATTCAATCATAATTGTTGTCTTTTTTATATTTTTAATTTATATTTATGAATTTTTTTTTTCTCATACATTTTTGTGAACATGTTTTTATTTCTTTCTAATTTGTTTTTGGGAATAAATTTATTTTTCAGAATGAATATTGTTTAATCATAATTGTTGTTTCAGTTTGAAGTTTTATTTTTTTTGCGAACAAGTTTTCTATTTTTTCTTTCTAATCCATTTTTGCGAAATAATATATTTAATTATATTTGTTATCGATCTTTAAAGGTTTTTTTTTCATGCATTTTTGTGAATGAATATGTTTAATCATAATTATTGTTTATATTAGATTTCACGTTTTGTTTTTTTTTTAATATATTTTTGCGGAAGAATATGTTCAATCATAATTGTCGTTTTTATTTATTTATTATTGTGAATTGATATTTTTAATCATAATTGTTGTGTCAGTTTTTTTGTAATTCATTTTTTTGAATAATTATGTTTAATTATAATTTTTATTAATATTTTTTTAATGTATATGTTTAATTATATTTGTTTTTAGTCTTTCAATTTTTTTTTTTTTTTTTTATTTATTTTTGCGAATGAATATATGTAATCATAATTGTTATTTTAATTTTAAGTTTTGTTTTTTTTTCAACATGTTTTCTATTTTGTCTTTCTTATTCATTATTGTGAAATAATATATTCAATCATAATTGTTGGCAGTCTTTGAAGTTTTTTTTCTTATTTTTTTTCATGCATTTTTTTAAATAAAAAATGTTCAATCATAATTGTTGTTAGTGTTTTAGGTTTTGTTTGTCTTATGTTTCATTTATTTTTACGAATGAATATGTTTGATTGTAATTGCTATTTTAGTTTTAGCTTTTTTTTTACAAACATATTTGTTTTTTTGTGGGGATATATATATATTTTTTAAGTTATTTTTATGATTGAATATATTTAATCATAATAACATTTTCAATTATAATTGTTGTTTTACTTTTGTTTTTTATTTTTAAAACATTTTTTTTTAATTAATAGATTTAATTATAATTGTTAATAATGTTTTTTTAATAGATATATTAAAACATAATTGTTATCAATTTTTAAAGTTTTTAATTTTTGAAGCTTCTTTTTAAGTTTTTTATTTATTTTTTGGATGAATATATGCAATTCATAATTGTTGTTTTAATTTTTAGGTTTTTTTATATATATAATTCAATTTTGTGAATGAATATATTTAATCATAATTGTTATTTTTTTTCTTTCATCTAATTCATTTTTGTGAATAATTAATTATTGTTTCAATTTTAGGTTTTGTTCTTTTCTTTTTAATTTGTTTTTGCTGAATGAACATGTTTAATTATCATTGTTGTTTTTTATTTATTTTTTACGAATGATTTTTTTACTTCTAATTATTTTTTGCAAATGAATATGGTCAATTATAATTGTTGTTTCAATATTAAGTTTTTTTTTCTAACTTAATTTTCGAATGAACATGTTCAATCATAATTATTATTTTTTTTTAAATCATTTTGTTAATTGATATTTTCAATCATAATTATTGTTAATTTTTTTAAATGGATATGTTCAATCCTTATTGATAAAATTGTTATTTTCAATCATAATTATTTTATTTTTTTTAAATGGATATGTTCAATCATAATTGTTGTCTGACTTTTAAGTTTTTTAATAAATATCTGCAATCCTAATTCTTATTTTAATTTGAAGTTATATTTTTTTTCAACAGGTTTTCTATTTTTATTTTATTTTTTTTTACGAAATTATATATTGAATCATAATTGTTGTCATTCTTTTAGTTTTTTTTTTTTTCATGTATTGTTGTAAATGAATATGTTTATCAAATTTGTTGTCAATTATGTATTTTCATTTTTTTAATTTTTCATTGATTTTTACGAATTGATATATTTAATCATAATTGTTGTTTTAGTTTCAGTTTTTTTTTGTTTTTTGCGAACTTGTTTTGTTTTATTATTTCTAATTCATTTTTGCGAATTAATATGTGTAATCATAATTGTTATTTCAATTTCAGGTTTTTCTTTTTTTTTCTGTTTCATTTTTGTGAATGAACATGTTCAATCATAATTGTTGTTTTTTTTTTTTTTTTTGATTTTATTTTTACAAATGATTTTATTTTCTTATTCATTTTTTTAACAATTTGTTTTTATAAATGTTTTTTTAGTTTGAGGGTTTTTTTTTAACAAGTTTTGTTTTTTTGTTTTTGTAATTTATTTTGAGAAATGAATATGTGCAATGGAAATTGTTGTTTTAATTTTAAATTTATGTTTTTTATTTATTGCTAATCAATTTTTGCGAATGAACATGTTTAATCATAACTGTTATCTTTTTTTTTTGTGATTTATTTTTACGATTTTTTTTTTCTCGTTCATTTTTTTGAACAATTTTGTGTTTCTTTCTGATTTATTTTTGCGAGTGGATATGTTCAATCATAATTGTTGTGTTTCTTTTTTATTTATTTTTGCGAGTGAATATGTTCAATCATAATTGTTGTCAATGTTTTAAGTTTTTGTTTTTTTTTCACTTTTTTTGCGAATGAATATGTTAAACCATAATTGTTATTTTAATTTCGGGTTTTGTTTTTTTTCTTTTTAATTTGTTTTTGCGAATATGTTCAATTAAATTTTTTGTTTTATTTTTCTTTTCTAATTCATTTTTACGAATAGATATTTTAAATCATAATTGTTATCAGTTCTTTATTCAGTTAAAAGTTCTAACAAACTTGTGTTTATTTTTGTTTGAAGTTTAATTAAGACTATGATTAGCAAATTAACGTGATAAGTTTAATAATCTATTTTTTAGTCTTTACAAAGTTTAAAAAAAAAAATTATTATTTTATGCAATAATAAAATAATAAATATTAAAAATTTAAAAATAATTTAAGTAAATAAAAAGACTATATGTTTTTGTTAGTTAATAACAACGCTTTAACACAACGTAGACGTAAAAAAAAATTATAAAAAAAAGAATTTAACATCAAATTATGATTTGTAAAATAAAAATCTTTAAACATTCTAAACAATTATAAGCAATTAAACAATAAAAAACTGTACTGAAAACATTAATTGTAATAAAAAAACACAAAAAACACATAATGGACAAAATAGATAAAAATAAAAAATAATGAACAAAATAAATTAACACAAAGTTTATCATTTGTGAGAATAGTAAGACAAACATAATTGTCTGGATTTATTTGTTTGTATGTATAACATAATTCCATACGTGTACGTAAATGTACCTTACTTTATTACCTAAAGATAAGTTTATTTGCTATTCTTTTGTATAAATTATGTAAACGATTTTCTGTCATAATTGTCATCTTTATTTGAAATATATGGAGACATTGGTTTTTTAATGAATAATTTGATTTGATCATTGTAAATTTAAAGTTTTGTGATTATTGAATGTACACGTGGTATTTTTTTATTTTTTATTTTATGACCACTTTGGTTGAAATAACGCAATAATAAAATACTAAAATATCAACACAAAAATAATATCCAATATAGATGGGTATTCACTATTTAATATGTTTTCATTTGGTAAATACAATTTTGATTTACTTCTCATTTGTAATCATTTTTTTTTTAACGTATAAAATTGGCTTCTCTTGTTGCATTTACCAACATATTACTTAGAAATTAGTGAATAAACAAAGTAGGTTGAAAGTCATTTATGGAAAGGTTACGAATCCTACGAAAATCTTTAAAAGTCAAAGTGAATCAGCATAATATTTTTTATCGCTTATCGTGCGATATATTTTAAAATTTTGCGAGATTGTCTTCATTGATATATCTATTTGATATAGTGATTATCGACAAGTGAATAAAAGTTAGTGTTGTGTATCGCTAGCCATTTGTCGATAACCGATATGTCGTTTTTTTGTTAGCGATATTCGATATATTGCCACGATATAATGATACGGGTGTTATTGCAATAAAAAGCAATAATATCAGTTATTATCGATTTTTTTATTTATTATCGATTTTTATTGCGATAACACCGGTTTCGATAACTATCGACTATAACTCCCTACTCTGGAACGGAATGGATTGTGATTTTTTTTCGAAAGCATACCTTCCCCCGCGGCCATGATATTTCCGTACTCATTTGGTACATTTATTCGTACCATAAATTTTGTACTATTTGTACGAATATATTGGTAACCCTCACTGTTTGATGACTGATAACTGTCGTTATTTTTTTTATCACGATAGGTTTTTAACCGATACACATCACTAATAATAGTAGTGTTGTGTATCGGAAGGGTTTTGCCGATAATCGGTATGTGCATTTTTTTGGTTGCCGGTAATCGGTATATTGGCACGATATGTGACACCGGTGTTATCGCCGATAAAAAAAGATATTTTTTTTTTATCGGCGATAACACCAGTTCTGATAACTATCGGCGATAATTGTACGGTTCGTAAGGTACATCAGTACGGTTTATTTAGCCGTACTGAGCCGCCATTATTCCGTTACAAAGAGTACGGAACATATTGTTAAACGTGGCATACCGCGCTATATACAGTGAAAAACATAATACATTATATTATAAAGTACTATTACATAGCGTACTATTAATTTTCCACTTATTGCCGATAAGGAATTTGTTGGTCTCGGAGCGATGTATCGGGACCCCTAACTGTTTGATAACCGGTAACTATCGATATCGGTGTTAACACGATAAATTTATTGCCGATACACAACACTAAATAAAAGTCTTCTATCAGATTATCAAGGGGTGTCCCCATGTAAATGGTACTTTGATAAAGTATTTTGGACTGTAGTGAAGATTCTCCGTACTACTTTGAATAGCGTCCCAATAAGCGAAAATGAAATCTGAACTTTGACATGTGACAGTTGTAGACGTAGGTACAAATTGTGACGATTGAAGGCGACTACGAAACTTCCGATGATTGGTGACGCCAACAAAAACATCGACAGTGGTAGACGTCTAGATTTTTGTGAAATTGTAGACGTTTAGGGTTTGGTGACACTGTGACGTCACGCTCTCTTGTGACAACGTCGACGTCACGGATTCCAGAACTTTCCGCCATGGGTTTCCGAATTCGTTTTTTCTACTTATATCACTCGACCTGCCATTAAAAAAAAACATAAAATTGTCAGAATAAATATTTTTTAAATATCTTTCATTTTATACCACTATTGTCATGTCTCGTTTGAAAGTGTGAGATAAGAGCGATGGTGTGAGAGGGAGAGGGGAGAGGCGACGACGGTGCAAAATTTTGCAAAGGACCCCATGAATGAAAGTGGAGGTCCGAGACCCCTGCAAATTTTTTCCGTACATGCGCGTGACGGGCACGGAGAAAAATAGCAAAGACTCTCCTTCGTCCTAAAATTTTACAAATCGTGTGGCACGTGCGTGGTTCGTTTTTCAATCGCTGTTTGGGCGGTACTTGATCCAAAATCACCCCCTCGAGGTGATTTTGGAAGAAGTTTTTTTTTTAGTTGGATTTTCTTGATCGGGGGTTGAAAAGGGGAAAACGCCAAAATGCATTCACATGACGACAAACACGCCGTACATTGAAAGTATGAATTGACGTTCACTCTACTTTGGTAAAAATGAATTTTTCGTACGCCTAAAGTTTTTGTCAAAGTTCCATGAATTTTAGGGCAAAAAGACAGAGAAAAGTATGTAATTTAAAACATGGGGACACCCCCTGAGTCATCGATAAGAGGCGACTGATACATAACACCACACTGCTAATCGTTATTAGTGTTAATAACACTAATTTCGACGCGGCTTTTTTCGGCCCAAAATCCTAAATTAGTGTTATTAACATTAAAATATAATTAACTCTAATATGGAAAGTGTTTATTTAGTGTTAACCATTTTATATTACGTTCGTTGAAATTAGTGTGATGTACGAGAAGCTCGTTTACGTACATTGCGTCGTCGTGACATCTCGACTTTACAACATTAAGTGCTCTTCGCATGTAAATTAAATTTCAGTACCAATTAGCCGCCGGAAAGAGCGGAACATCACGAAATATAAAGCATAAAATAACGTTAATTTTACTCTTATTTACATCTTTCGTACGATTTCCAAACGGCACAAGTACGTATTTCGGCGAAAGCTGTCAAGATAGTACACCTGAACTGGAAATAGTATCGATGACAGCTCAGCGTATACCCTACGAAGTGGACACACAAATTGGCGTTAAGTGCTAAATTAATGTTAATGCTTTTTTTTTTGGGACACAAAATCAAAAATTAGCGTTATCAACACTAAATTAGCGTTTACGCTATTTTTTTTTTACACTAATAACGATTAGCGGTGTACTGATACTGGAGTGATAGCATCCGAATTTAGGGTATGTCCCCATGTGCATAAGTAAGGGTTTTTTTCTGTCGTTTTCTGGTAAAACTTAGCGCCGTACTGCCTAAGTTGCAACCGTACGAAGGAATCGCAAATTTGTAGAGTACAATTTGCGTCATCCTCGAATTTAGGATGTATGAAAATTTGCCGTCTTGTGTTTTTCGACCCACTTCCACGACAAAAAACATCATCTTCAACCTTACATTTAAAACACATGCGCGATGTGTTTTAAAACTAGGTATTTTCGATAAACAAATAAGAACATGTATTCGCATGTGCCGTAATTTTCGAAAATTTTCATATGATTTCTAAGGACAAAGAAAAGTACATAATTCGCTATGTTTTGTCCGATTCCGTTCGAATAAGACGAAAAAAAGTGCACAATTTGTTTGGTTTTGTCCGTTTTGGTCCAATACGGATTTCTTTTTTGCAGGGGTCTTCAAATTCCGATGCCATTTCACTTCGACAGGTTAGGAGACGCAAAAGCAAAGCGCCTCGTCTTCAACCGTGAAACGGCACAAGCTGGAAGGCGGTACGTCTACAATGTCACAAGGTGTTCAAAAAAAATAACGTGCGACCACAGATTGTAGACGTTGACAACCGTCACAGGTATTGTCGACGTATACAATAGTCACAAGCGTAAGTTACGATTTCGTCCTTACAGACATAGGGACACTTGAAAACCGGGTCCGGCGGATCCGCGCTAAAATACAAAGTAAGTTCGCTAAGTTACAAGTACATGGGGACATACCCTTACAGAGTTGCACATAGAGCCAGTTTGAGCGCACACGTGGCAGCATATCGCCAGCCAGGAAGCCTTCCCAAATGAGCCAATCCCGGTGACTCCATTGTCCGTTATCGGCCAGCGCTTTTGCCACGTGTACCACGTCTCACTTCTTCCCATCCGTTGTATTTTTATGCGTCTGCCCGGTTCCCCAATCTTTCACCTCTCGCTGTCCTTTGACAATTTTAGGTTTGCCCGATAAGAATCGCTGAATCTCACCCGTCCAAACTGGCTGGCCAGTACGATTTTCTACTCCCACCGCACACTTGTCACCAAACCCCTTCCTCTCCCCCGCGTCCGAACTAGTGCGGTTCAAAACTTCCAGCCAACGGGTGCATGCCAACGTGGCACTACGTCTACTCTTTTACCACCCGAGGTATGACACGTTTCAAATCGGTGAATTTTAATTGGTTTTCAGTCCTTTCCGTGACAAGAAGTGACAGAAATGTTGTTTTCCAGGAAGTTTTGGACTCTTGCTATGAAGTGCAGAAAGATCACTGCTGGTGACAGTAGAAGTGGTCACCTTGCGCTTTGCAGCACTTTAACATAGTAGTAATCTAAATTGCAGGTTACTCTCTATTTTAGCCTCTGTGTTTGTTCCTAAAGACTGAAGAGAGTTATATTGGTATAGGTTTTCAACATGGCTGCCTCTGTTGCTTCCACAATGCAAGCCCTTGGAGCCCTCCGAACTGTAGAAGGCGCGAGCAGCAGCTTGGCAGGTTATGGCGGTTCAGCTTTCTTTGGTAAAGCAGGTGGGAACAGTAGCCTTTGTTTTGCCACAAAAGTGACTACATTGACATTCATTTTCCGGCTTACCACACTGTCTTTAATAGCTTCCTTGAACTACGGGAGTTCTTCTTACCTATTTAAGAGTTAGATTTTTTATTTCATTTTTTATCAGTGATTTCTGACCTAGTTTTATTAGCCATGGTCATTATGTGTGATGAATTGCAGTATTATGTTACGTTCTGGCTGCATCAAGGGCAATAAGGGAAGAATGCTTTTACTGCTGAGTCGTGCGAAGCAATGTTGTTGTGGACACTAATCTTTTACTCTTCGCTGTTTTCCATTCTACAGTTATTCTAGTGAGAATGTCGCCATACTGTTTTGTTCACTGAATTTTTGTATGAACGTATACATTATTTTAGGAGCATGTACATTATGATATGAGCACTAGCATTATCACATGAACGTATACATTACTACTTGAATGCATACCTTATTACGTGAATGTATACATTACTGTTTTTTCGAGAGACCTAACTGGCTTGGAGTTGCAGGTGGAGCAATTTCGCAGACTGTGGCTTCACAGCGAACAGTAACCAGGAGAAGATATCGTTCGGTTACTGAAGCAAAAATCCGTGAGATTTTCATGCCTGCTTTGAGCTCAACCATGACAGAGGGGAAGATCGTGTCATGGGCAAAGAGGTAAGTTAGTGGTGAGCTCAGTCCAAACGCAATGTAGCCCTATGATGTTCAGTGTTATTTTTCTGGTATGATAACTTCTGATAGGTGACAGGACTTGAAATGTGGTTCTGGAAGAAGGTCAATTTAGCAGTTTTAGGAGGTGTTCTCAACGTTGTTTCTTTGGTTTTTAAACATTGGTGTTGCAAGATGACAATGTAGTGCCAAATGTTGGGTCCTTAACGGCTATTGTTTGCATGGATTCATATCTTTTACACATGTTAATGTCTAGGAGAAGGTTCCACAACCAGCTATTTTTGACTTATGATATGGTGAATTTTTGTCTTTATAACATTTTTCCATTCCAATCCTAGGATGCTATTTCCACTGTCCTCTTGAATTGGAGCATCAATAGTAGCCATCCTTTTCGAAACTATATTGATGTGTATTTTCTTTAGTCGGACGGAGGTTGGCAGAGTGAAAGAGAATTTTGTTGTTTTTTTTTAGATAGTTTTGATTCGACGATTGAATTCACTATTTTCTAGCCTACAATACCGAAAGGACTTACAGCCTACATTGACTACATTGTTCTTTCTGTTCTCTCTATGAACAATGACAGGACATGAGCATGTAAGTCTGCGATTAATATACAGAAATACAATGGCTTTTACTGCATTCGAATGTAGCTATCCTGGTTCATATTTATGTTGTGTGTCTGAAATGGTTACGCAGTCGTAAATTGTGTTTGTTTCAAACATGCCTGAAGCTCACTAACCCTTTCCCTTTTTTTTTCAATGGCCAGTGAAGGAGATACAGTGGCCAAAGGGGAGAGTGTCGTCGTTGTAGAGTCCGACAAGGCAGATATGGATGTCGAAACTTTCTATGATGGCATTTTAGCTGCAATTGTTGTTCAAGAAGGAGAGGTACTGTTTTCTTTTCACATAATCTTTATTATATTCCAAATTTATGTCTTGTTGTTTTAGCTGTTTTATTTGTTTTAAATTGCTTGATAGAATTGTTTCCGCAGTTTGCCGATGAAAATATAGTTCTGTGTTTTTTTCCCCCTTCAAATGCCCTTTGCTGCCGCTAAGTTTTTTTTGGTATATTCTGGTTCCGAATCTTTCTACCTGAAAGGTTTATCACAAAAATCTTTTCAGCTTCATCAGTTGTTGTGAGTTTTGGCCTTAGTCATTGCTGTGATTTTCCATATTCATGTTTCTCTGACCTCTTCTTTATTCCGGAAAATTATGATTCTTGGAGCCAGATCATTTTTTTTGAAAATGCAGTTGTCATTATTGTTCATCATTTTCAATCATGCTCCCAACTTGCCTGTGGGGTCATTGAAGAAAATAAGGTTCCTGTTATCCCTCTTTGTGCCGTGTTACACCAGCCATGGCTGTTTTTGTTATTAACACTAATTCTGTTGCAATGTTTTATCATAAAATAGTGTTAATAATAATATTAAGGGAGTTTCGCTTTAATACTAATAATTTCTATACACTGAATAAAGTACTAAAAAGAAGTCAGTATACTCTTGCTGGTGGTATGTTTACTTCAGGTTGCACCTGTAGGAGCTCCAATCGGTATTCTTGCCGAGACTGAAGAGGAAGTTGAGGAGGCGAAAGCAAAAGCAGCTGCTTCTGGCAATGGAACTGCCACAGCTGCCGTTGCCCCTGCCCCTCCTCCTCCTCCTCCCCCTGTTGCTGAAGTTCCCCCTCCTCCCCCCCCTGCAGCCCCTGCTGCCCCTGCACCTGTTGTCCAGTCCACCCATCCAGCTGCCGTAGGTGGCAGGATTGTTGCGACACCATATGCAAAGAAGTTGGCAAAGCAGTTCAAGGTGAATCTTTCTCTTCTCCTCTTTTTCTCTTTTCTTCTGGTTACATTTTTTGCTGTTGAAGGTAATTTTTTTGTCTCCTCTGGTTACATTTTTAGGAAGTTCAAGGTCTGTCCTCTCCTCTGGTTACATTTTACTCTGTTGAAGGTAAATATGAGCCCTCTCTGGTTACATATTATGTTGTTCAAGGTCATTTTTTGTTTTACCCTCTGGTTTTATGCTGCTCAAGGTGAATCTTTGTCTTTTTCTCTTGTTACAGTTTTATGCATTGCAGGGACCTCGTGATAAGATTGGCTGACTGTAGTTTTTGACACGAAGGCTTTGTACATTTCGCATTATTAATTATATATTTTTTTAAATTCTCGGATTTATCGCTTCTATGTCAGTCTTCTTGAGTGTTTTGTCACTGCTGTTCCAATGATGGGTTCTTGGTTGGTAGACGGTTGGACACGGTTCATTTGATGGTATTTTGTGGTTATTTTTGAAGATTGAAGAAGTTAAAGAGTATGCTGTGGACAGACCCTCTTGTGCATACTCTTTTCTCGTCGCTGTTGTGAGAGCTGTTTATTTGTTTTTCCAAATTTTTGGTTTCCCATGTCATCAAAAATATTCAACCAGTAGTGCGGTGTAGATTCAGTTTGTTGATTCAGTTAACATATGCATTTTACTTCTGGACTAAATTATTCATCGTCGGAGAGTGGACGTGCCTCTCGGCTTGATAATTTATTCAGTCAATAGGATTTGCTGTGTCAATGTACTTGATTCTTAACAATTTTTTAGGTTTGTTCCATTTTGGCCCTTTGTAAAAGCGTTTCAGTGACATATAAGACCGGTCAGTGGGGTACAATGTAGAGATTTCATATAGCCTAGTCTCAAAGGGTATAGGGTATCCAATATAATTACATACACGTGAGTTCTATTGGGAGGTTGAGCTATCATCTGTGCAGTTCCACTAGTTTTTAGTGACCAAGGAGATCATAACATGTTTGTAACAAGTGATATAAGATCTTCACAATGGTCTTAACGGACAATCATTACTGCTGGCCTTATTTGCAAAGAATTCACTGCAGGGTTTTTGAGTACTTTGAGCATCAGTTTTCAAGAAGGTTATTATCTAATCAGTTTGTCCGAGAAAACGGTTTAAGGATTGCAGGTGGTAGACATCATACTAGTTTTTAGTGACCAAGGAGATCATAACATGCTTGTAACAAGTGATATAAGATCTTCACAATGGTCTTAACGGACAATCATTACTGCTGGCCTTAGTTGCAAAGAATTCACTGCAGGATTTTTGAGGACTTTGAGCATCAGTTTTCAAGAAGGTTATTATCTAATCAGTTTGTCCGAGAAAACGGCCCAAGGATTGCAGGTGGTAGACATCATTAAATGTAGGTACCGTCCAGTACATAATGCTCTTGACCTCTGTAGATTAAGACATGACTGGTTTTGGTTTTTGCAGTCTTGAATCTCTATGTAAGATGATGGGTTGAAATCGATAAACGCAATGCTTACTTTCTAGTTTTTTGACAGTACTTTTGAAAAGAATGCATGCCTTTTTCTTCCTGTTTTGTTTGTCTTGTTTTGTTTTTCTTATGTAGGAGGATAAAGTAAGTTATTTTTAATTTGTTAGGTTTCATGCCCTTTCCAATATGTTCAGAATCGCAGCGATGTAAGATATTTTTTATCTCAGCATCTAATATCAGTAAGGATTTCCTTGCGCTCTCCTGTATCAGTCTTTAATCTCTCTACATTACTGCGGTGCCTGCACATTTACATGAACTGACTGAATACATATTATCAAAAATCGGTTCTAAGAGGGGAATGCAAAGGCTTTAATTTCAATTCTTAACGCGTCAAGAAAAGACTAGTTGCCTATCTCAATTACTATAAAAGACTGTTTTATTGTTAAACTTACAAAAGGTATGGAGCGTAACTATTTTGGAGTGCCAGTTTGGCCATAATCTGTTTGTATCACGGTCTGATTTTCCAGGAGAAATTGTGAACCATAGCAGGCAGTGGTCCTCTCGGAGAATGTTTGCATTTAGCATATAATTTTTAGCACGCATCTTCTTGTGCTTCTCTTTTCAGTCCTTAATCCCTCACCATTGCTGTGGTGCCCTGGAAGATTCCAACTCACGGTTTCTGATTTTGCAGGTGAACTTGTTGACAGTACCATGAGGGGGTCCACTTAAGATTTTTTTTGCATTTAGCATCTATTTCCAGCACGGATTTTTTAGTTTTCCTATAACGGTCTTTAATTCCTCCAATTTTGCTCCGGTGCCTGCACGATCACGGTTTGCAGTTGAACTTGCTGAATTTTCAGATATTAATCCCTCTAACATTATTGTAGCACCTGCAAAATTCAGCTGTTTTGTCTCTATCCAACCGCCTGTTTGTGCAGGTGAGCATTGAATATTATTTTGTTTCTCCTGTATCAGTCATTAATCTCTCCAATGTTTTGTTTGTATCGAATGGTCTGATTTTGCAGGTAAACTTGGCAACCGTAGCAGGCAGTGGTCCACTTGGAAGAATCGTTGCAGCTGATGTTGAAGCAGCTGCAGGAAAGACTCCGGCTGCTGCAGCTGCTCCCTCTGTTGCTGCCACTCCTCTTGTCACTCCTACTGCACCTGCTCCCTCCAAACCTGCTCCGGCCCCTTTAGCCTCTGTAGTGCCAGGCACAACTGTGCCCTTCACCTCTATGCAAGGCGCTGTGTCACGTAATATGGAAGCTAGTCTAGCTGTACCAACATTCCACGTCGGTTACACTATCACCACAGACGCCCTCGATGCACTTTACAAGAAGGTACAAGGAAGCAGTATTCTGCAGGTGGTTTTGCACAGTTCTATGAGGGGTTGGTTTTCTTCGATGCAGCTACATGGTCTCCCTTCACATGGGTTTCTGGAGATGTTTCATGTTGTTTTTCTTTTCCAAAAAGTTGAAAATAATCTTTTGGACCTCTTAGTTGCTTAATGTACAAATCATTATTGAGCTTTCTCTCTGCAAAGATAGTTTTTTTTTTTTTTTTTTAACCTATCTTCATTTGTTGTCCAGTAAAGACTTACTGGAGTGTATAAGGATAATGTCCTATTGATGATTGTTTTGGTGACCGCCATATTGTTGATTACTTGCTGTAATTTTTATTTCCACCTCTACTGCTAGTGAAGTATGCTTCCCGTCGCTATGAATGTTAGACATTTTCGGGCAGTCGTATGTCATTAACTTCATTCTCAACGGTGGGCTCTTTTTAAGGGCAGCAGTCACGAAAGTTTAAGCAATCGTGATGTCATGGTTGAAAATCGGAAAATTTTGTGCTAAAGAAAAGTAATCGAGTGCCTGAAAATTGTATATCAATTTATCAATGGGCAGTGTACTATCCTACATGGTTGTCAGTCTTTGCTTGTGAAACAAGGATGTCTCAATGCTGGCTGTCCAACGAGGGAGGGCGTTGTTTTGCCGGTTTAAATGTTTGAGTGGTATGAAATGGAAACTGAAAGGGTCTACCTTTTTTTTGGGATGCAGATTAAATCTAAGGGTGTAACCATGACTGCTCTCCTTGCTAAGGCTGTTGCGAATGCATTGGCTAAACATCCTGCTGTCAATGCGGCCTGTAAAGATGGAAAGAGCTTTACATATAACAGCAGTGTCAATATTGCTGTTGCGGTGGCTATGGATGGTGGTCTTCTTACTCCTGTTCTTCAAGATGCAGACAAGGTAATATAGCATGTTTTCTGTCTTCATGGCAATCAGCCTTTTCATATCTCCAGACTTTTGTAAATTACACCGTGAATTGTAATTAGCGTTGAGAAATAATTAGTGTAAAAAAACAATTAGTGTTATTACCTCTAATTTGGGTTTTTTCGTTTTATCAAAAATTTTTTTTACTCTAATTTATCAATAACTCTAATTTGGGTTTATTTCTGTAATAATCATTTGCGCTGAATATCTCTACACTAAATTAGTTACACGTACAGAATCTGACTAAACATACATTTTCGCGTCATTATGACGTTAAAATTAGGTGGTTGTGAAAACGCAGTTACATGATACACCGCGCATCGTTATTAGTGTTATTAACTCTATTTGGGTTCTTAAAATTTTGATTTTTTCCCGCAATTAGTATACATGATTTTCGAAATTAAATTAGCAACGCTATTTAAGGACGTGGACCATAATCTGCCACGTTTCTGGCACTAAATTAGAATCAATAACACTATTTTTTTTTTCCGCTATTTAAACTTTGACACTAATAACGATGCGCGGTGTAGCATAAACCGGCCATCAAGTAACTGAATAGCCATTTAACAAAAGGGCCACGTTGCTCTCCTCTGGCTATCCCTCATCTCTCCCTTCACTCCCCTTCACTCCTTTCGCCCAGCTCCTGGGAACTATCCTTATCTCTCTTCCCAGCCTATTTACTTCTGCACCAACCTTCCTGCCACCTCCTCTTAATCCCTTCCTCAACCTCTCATTTGACATTCATGGTTTTATCGCAAGTCCAGGACTGATTCACCTAAAGCCTATTTTTTAATCCCTCCACTTAAATTCCATGTTTGCACCACCATCTCCATAGATTCCTTGTAGAAACTTACTACAGCGTACAAAGTGCATCGCTAACAGCGTTAGTTTTTTTTTCTGGCCTTTAAACTCATTTTTCTCTGTGCACATTTGTCAGATACTGATCCAAAAGGTAAAATCTGTACGTTCCTATTGGCAGTCTCCAAACGAAAACCGGACGTGTGTGCACAAACAAAAGTTAATTTCAGTGGCAAAAATGACATGGACGCTAAAGCGATACACTATCACCTAGAAATATGTCCTACCAACAGAAACTGACGCTAGAACTCTCTCTTGTATGAAAAGTAAAACTTACACATGATCAATTAAAGGATAGTTGTACAGAAGTTTAATCATTATTTACACTGAGGAATGCGACGCTCGTGAATAGCATAGGCTTTAGCGATTAAAATTCAAAGGGAACTATATGAACATTGGATAATCACTTCGCCAAGAAAGAAAGAATTTTGAGTAACTGGCAACTTTCACGGTTTTCAAGATGTATCCTTCCAAAAGACAAATACTGAAGTATGCAGAACATAGACAAGCTTTCTCCCTGGGAATTCTGGTCTAAGCATAAACCTAAAGGGCGACATAAATTACAAATGGAACTATATGTGATTCACCCTATATGAAGAAGCATAACCAGGTCGATATAAGATGAAAGATGCTTCTTTCACAAAACCTGAGTCTTATATCGTACATATTGTTAAGATTAAAAAGAGTGGAGAGGGGGAGGGGGGAAGGGGAAAAGAGAGAGAGAGAGAGAGAGAGAGAGAGAGAGAGAGAGAGAGAGAGAGAGAGAGAGAGAGAGAGAGAGAGAGAGGAAAGAGAGAAGGGGGGGGGGCTGCACAATCAAGCCAAAGCTCACGGAAGTATTTTGCACTAAGTTATGGGGAATAACTGATCCATGCAGAAAGTTTCCACAAAATTAGGGCGAGTTTGGATGAGATTGGATTGTGAGTAGTGTCAAATTTAAGTACTTTAATGGTCTCTGGCACAGATATGATGTTTATGTTTTTCTTTTTGCAGCTATATATCAGTTACATGTCGACCACTGCTCACACAAACACTAACAGGATCAAATTAACCTCCTACAGAAAAACCATTCTTTCAGGAGGTGTGTACGAGCCTTGTAACTGGTGTTACCAGTGCAGTAATCATAGATTTTTTACAGAAAACTGCACGATGTTGTAGATGAAGCACATTTTTCTGTAAGATTACGGTGAGAAATGGCCAGTCTCACCAGTAATCGCGTACATATAATCACCCTATTATATGATAGGAATCTACCATGTTATTGTGTAAAAACACATAAGTCTGGCAGGTTAATCCTGTGATACATATTTCAGCTTCCTGACATATAAGGGCAATAAACACAGAAAGAAACGTGAAATTCTGCAAATCAGAAAGTGAAACACATTGAACGAGAATTAACCTAAAACCAACTGAATGGAGGTACTGAGAGGGACTGAGAGGGACTGAGGGTAGAGAGGGAAAACAGAACATCACATACCGCAATATATTTTTCTATTAATCGTCGTTCATATAGAAGACCGGATTTAGCAGACACCACAGGCTCCTCGGGAGTTACACCGGAGACTGAGAAAAGAAGGAAAAGAAGAAAAGAAGAAAAAATACTTGTGAGAATCATCAGAATGAACACATCAGAAAGAACACTTGTGATTAACATTCGGCGAAGAAACTTACAAAAGAATGATCAATAAATTAAACTTACAAAATCAAATTCAGAGGATATTTAAGTAATATTTCAGATTAACACAAATAACGTTTTTCCTAATTGATACTCAATTTTTGTCCATTGATTCCGTATTAAACAAAAATAACTGACAAAAATTACACGAAACTCACTAGGTGAAGATACGCAAATAAAGTTTCATGCACGATCCTGAAGGATACAGCTCGACAACTATAATTTTAGCAAAAGAAATGCATTCAATGAAGTTTTAGTGCACAAAAATAAGTGCTGCCGATAATACATTATGACATGAAACTACGTGCAGGAAGCTAGATGAAGGAAGCCTGGTGATTGATTTTAGGGAATGAAATTAAAATATGTCTGGTAAAAATTAAAATTTACACTTTTACTGCGTATGTGGGATTTCATGCGTGTGTAGGATTTAGCGCATTACAATTAAACAGATTAAAGAAAAAAGGAACATAGAATTCATGAAAAGAAAATGAAAATGAAAAGAAAGGCCTGAAAAAATGCTCAGGGCATATGAATTTATTCAGCTCCGTATAACCTCACCATCAATACTTCTATATGATGTTCCTTCATCATAATGAGAGAGAAAAGGCTAAAAAAACATATGGCAAATTAATGTCAAAAGGAGACAGAAGACAACAGGATTTGCTCTCCTTCAAAACCAGGAGATATATTTCTCTTTTTCACACAGAGAAAAAAAGGCGTCTTTCCCTTTCAAGTAATAAGAGGGGAATCTCTTTCTCTCTCCCTTTCCCTCGATTCTGTAACAAATGCTCCACTTGAGCAAAAAAAAAGTGCAAATACTCACTCGAACAAAACATGCTGGCAGCTGAAACTTCTCCTGAATCAAGAGAACAAAGTTGTGAAAATTATAAACGAAATAACCAAAAAACCGAACTTAGTTTTCAAAAATAGGCTTTGAAAACCTTCAATGAAAGGGAATTTCAGGTAGGATATCAAAGTATTTGATAAAGAGAGAAAAAAAGTAATTCCCTCCAGAATTTTAGACGAATTCGCAGCAGGCTAGACAGGGGAAAAGCTGCTCCCGTAGTTCAGATTGGGAAAAAGGGGCAGTTGCGAGGGTTTGCTAGGGTTTCTAAGCCCCAGAAAGGAGGAAAAAAAGTAAGAGTGAAATTAAGTGATGCGTATCGATTCGCAATTGCATGCCGATGTATTGGCAAGATGATGCGGTTTCCCGATACGCTTAGAGTCAGCTCCCGCTGCAATTTGGTGATGTCACGCTTGCAATGTTTACGTGATTTGACTCGTCGATGGAACAAAAGCGCTTCGATGTGAAACTTCAAGAACAAACAACAGATGCTTCTTTATTTTTTCCGACAAGACAAAATGAGCCCGTTACACGGGCCAGTTTCGTGTTGTGTGTGTTTATGCTTGTATACAGTTTTTAACCAATGTAATGGTTTGAGCCCTAATTGTCCAATTTGTACTGATTTGGATTTTTTTCATGCCCTTTCCAATATGTTCAGAATCGCAGCGATGTAAGATATTTTTTATCTCAGCATCTAATATCAGTAAGGATTTCCTTGCGCTCTCCTGTATCAGTCTTTAATCTCTCTACATTACTGCGGTGCCTGCACATTTACATGAACTGACTGAATACATATTATCAAAAATCGGTTCTAAGAGGGGAATGCAAAGGCTTTAATTTCAATTCTTAACGCGTCAAGAAAAGACTAGTTGCCTATCTCAATTACTATAAAAGACTGTTTTATTGTTAAACTTACAAAAGGTATGGAGCGTAACTATTTTGGAGTGCCAGTTTGGCCATAATCTGTTTGTATCACGGTCTGATTTTCCAGGAGAAATTGTGAACCATAGCAGGCAGTGGTCCTCTCGGAGAATGTTTGCATTTAGCATATAATTTTTAGCACGCATCTTCTTGTGCTTCTCTTTTCAGTCCTTAATCCCTCACCATTGCTGTGGTGCCCTGGAAGATTCCAACTCACGGTTTCTGATTTTGCAGGTGAACTTGTTGACAGTACCATGAGGGGGTCCACTTAAGATTTTTTTTGCATTTAGCATCTATTTCCAGCACGGATTTTTTAGTTTTCCTATAACGGTCTTTAATTCCTCCAATTTTGCTCCGGTGCCTGCACGATCACGGTTTGCAGTTGAACTTGCTGAATTTTCAGATATTAATCCCTCTAACATTATTGTAGCACCTGCAAAATTCAGCTGTTTTGTCTCTATCCAACCGCCTGTTTGTGCAGGTGAGCATTGAATATTATTTTGTTTCTCCTGTATCAGTCATTAATCTCTCCAATGTTTTGTTTGTATCGAATGGTCTGATTTTGCAGGTAAACTTGGCAACCGTAGCAGGCAGTGGTCCACTTGGAAGAATCGTTGCAGCTGATGTTGAAGCAGCTGCAGGAAAGACTCCGGCTGCTGCAGCTGCTCCCTCTGTTGCTGCCACTCCTCTTGTCACTCCTACTGCACCTGCTCCCTCCAAACCTGCTCCGGCCCCTTTAGCCTCTGTAGTGCCAGGCACAACTGTGCCCTTCACCTCTATGCAAGGCGCTGTGTCACGTAATATGGAAGCTAGTCTAGCTGTACCAACATTCCACGTCGGTTACACTATCACCACAGACGCCCTCGATGCACTTTACAAGAAGGTACAAGGAAGCAGTATTCTGCAGGTGGTTTTGCACAGTTCTATGAGGGGTTGGTTTTCTTCGATGCAGCTACATGGTCTCCCTTCACATGGGTTTCTGGAGATGTTTCATGTTGTTTTTCTTTTCCAAAAAGTTGAAAATAATCTTTTGGACCTCTTAGTTGCTTAATGTACAAATCATTATTGAGCTTTCTCTCTGCAAAGATAGTTTTTTTTTTTTTTTTTTAACCTATCTTCATTTGTTGTCCAGTAAAGACTTACTGGAGTGTATAAGGATAATGTCCTATTGATGATTGTTTTGGTGACCGCCATATTGTTGATTACTTGCTGTAATTTTTATTTCCACCTCTACTGCTAGTGAAGTATGCTTCCCGTCGCTATGAATGTTAGACATTTTCGGGCAGTCGTATGTCATTAACTTCATTCTCAACGGTGGGCTCTTTTTAAGGGCAGCAGTCACGAAAGTTTAAGCAATCGTGATGTCATGGTTGAAAATCGGAAAATTTTGTGCTAAAGAAAAGTAATCGAGTGCCTGAAAATTGTATATCAATTTATCAATGGGCAGTGTACTATCCTACATGGTTGTCAGTCTTTGCTTGTGAAACAAGGATGTCTCAATGCTGGCTGTCCAACGAGGGAGGGCGTTGTTTTGCCGGTTTAAATGTTTGAGTGGTATGAAATGGAAACTGAAAGGGTCTACCTTTTTTTTGGGATGCAGATTAAATCTAAGGGTGTAACCATGACTGCTCTCCTTGCTAAGGCTGTTGCGAATGCATTGGCTAAACATCCTGCTGTCAATGCGGCCTGTAAAGATGGAAAGAGCTTTACATATAACAGCAGTGTCAATATTGCTGTTGCGGTGGCTATGGATGGTGGTCTTCTTACTCCTGTTCTTCAAGATGCAGACAAGGTAATATAGCATGTTTTCTGTCTTCATGGCAATCAGCCTTTTCATATCTCCAGACTTTTGTAAATTACACCGTGAATTGTAATTAGCGTTGAGAAATAATTAGTGTAAAAAAACAATTAGTGTTATTACCTCTAATTTGGGTTTTTTCGTTTTATCAAAAATTTTTTTTACTCTAATTTATCAATAACTCTAATTTGGGTTTATTTCTGTAATAATCATTTGCGCTGAATATCTCTACACTAAATTAGTTACACGTACAGAATCTGACTAAACATACATTTTCGCGTCATTATGACGTTAAAATTAGGTGGTTGTGAAAACGCAGTTACATGATACACCGCGCATCGTTATTAGTGTTATTAACTCTATTTGGGTTCTTAAAATTTTGATTTTTTCCCGCAATTAGTATACATGATTTTCGAAATTAAATTAGCAACGCTATTTAAGGACGTGGACCATAATCTGCCACGTTTCTGGCACTAAATTAGAATCAATAACACTATTTTTTTTTTGCGCTATTTAAACTTTGACACTAATAACGATGAGCGGTGTAGCGCAGTTACGTGGTTTTTTTGAGTGCACTTTCACGTGCGTGGGCGATTACATGAAATCATTCTTTATACTTTTTTACTTAGTACAATTTTGCACAGTGAGGCACCAAACCTACGCCACACTATTTAAAACGGCACTATATTAGAGTTGTTAACGCTAATTCGAGAGTACCTTAAATAATGTAAAAAAACATTTAGAGTTATTAATTCTACTTTGGGTTCGAGGGTCAAAATTTGGGGGAACCGAATTAGCGTTATTAACGCTAATTACCATTCACGGTGTACTGATTGATTGTAACCAAGGTGGTAAGTTAGTAAGGTAGACTTACATGCCTGTGCTGTATTCGACAGCTGTCTCATCTTAGTCCTCTCGTTAAATTCAAAGGCTTTTTCTGGTGAGCTCTGTTCTTTCTGCACCCTTAAAAGTTTGTGAAAGTATGTGGGATAGGAAAACCTACTCCTGAACTGTTTCATTTTTTGAGAATCTTTCTGTGAATTTGATTGGATCTGTTCCACATGTGAATAACAAGGCTTTACATATAGCTAAAGTTTACGGGCAAGTTGAATTTCCTCGTGCA
The DNA here is from genome assembly GCA_037447655.1 of Zygnema cylindricum. Lineage (NCBI taxonomy): Eukaryota > Viridiplantae > Streptophyta > Zygnematophyceae > Zygnematales > Zygnemataceae > Zygnema > Zygnema cylindricum. The sequence continues at coordinate 8,842 of JBBHKE010000584.1, read as the reverse complement.
GACTGATATCTACACATTGTCAAAGAAGTGGAAGGAGCTTGTCGACAAAGCCCGAGCCAAGCAATTAGCACCAAGTGAATACAACTCAGGTAATCTTGCTTTTTTTTTTGTTAGTGAAAGGGAGACAAATGAAGCCCGGGAGTGGGCATTGGGGGGGGGGGGGGGGGGGTGGGTTCAGGCAGTAATTAGTAGTGTTGTGTATCGGTAAAAACCTTATCGCGATAACACCGATACCGATAGTTATCGTTATCGAACGGTCAGCGGTCCCGATATATTTGTACTTTCTGTACTTTCTGTCAGGAATGCTTTCTGTCCGGTAAACTGAACGGAAATTTACATGAAATGTACGGCATTTTACGGGAAATGTACGGAATTTGACGAAAAAATACGTTGCACTTTGTAGTACTTTTTGGGCGGTTAACTGTACATAAATTTGACGGGAATGTACGGAATCGTACCGATAAACTGATTACCATGAAACGGTAAAAAGACGGCGGACTCAAAGTACAACGGATGCAGAATAACATTATGCGCGCGGCTAGAATCGAACGGACGAAATTCAATGATAAAATAAGAGCGGACGGTCAGCGTGAGCGCCGACATCTCAGAATGGCTTTTTTGGCGGCTTTGGCCAAAAAAGTCGATGGATTGACACGTGGCAGGTTTTAAGTGGATCTCAAAAAAGAAAGGGACAAAGCCACGGCGTCGGATGTGGAAGGTACATCGCTTTAACTGGATCCGTACTAAAGTCGTACATATATTATGCCGGCTACTGTCGGGGGAATAAGACGTACATATGAGTGTACAGGCCGTACATTTATCTGTACGTTTCGTACAGTTATCGCCGATAGTTATCGTTATTGGCATTATCGCCGATAGCGATATATTGTACCAATATATCGATTATCGGGTCCCCGAAAAATGGCCCATATCGGTTATCGGAAAATCCTTACCGATACACAACACTAGTAATTAGACAAGCTGTTAGACTGGTGATAGAAACATGACAGCCCTGATATCGATGATGAAGGCGTAATGCAATGATCAAGTTCAGCACAATATGCCAGTATTTGCAGCTTTGAAGCAAATAATAAAAGTATGGACTTGTCTCGATTCACCTAACATAGCAAAATACCTGAGGACTGTTTCACTTTGTTCAATTGGTGTCTCTAAACTACACATGGAATCAATGAAGTATGTAATTGGAAAAAATGGTGGAATTTTGTTTTGTAAACAAGAAGCAATTCGTTGCTGGCCTGAGAAGAACATTCCTTGTAACCTTTCGATATGTTATAGAAGGTTTGATATGGTTTTAGACTGTTAAATTGTTGAGCTCCATGTGGATACATCAGTTTGGTACAGGGAGTAAATACGAAATCACAGTTGTTTGAGATAACGATATATTCTGTTCATGCTTTGCATTTTTTTCCTAACTTTGAATTACACTAACTTATCTCCAAATCTTGGGCTATCTGATTTAATAATTTGGGCAGTTCCATTGAATTCATTTCTATTTAATTTAGCGACTCTTGATAAGTATTTATCCTTGCTTTAACTTGTGGTGGGTGTCGCAGGCACATTCACACTGTCCAATCTCGGTATGTTCGGAGTTGATCGGTTTGATGCCATTCTGCCACCCGGCACTGTAAGAACTTCTTACCTCACAATTGATGAATCGTTTTTTATGTGGATTTAAGAATTTTCTTTCCAAACAGTTCCCTCGTTGTATGTGGAGTTTGGAGCGTCTGTCTTTTCAAACAATTGATGACTTGTTTTATGTGAATCTTGTTTTCGAAATTGTCAGTCGTAGAAGCTTAACCTGCTGGTGTTGTATTTGAGTTATAGAGGATTTACCTATCAATGACCGGGAGAGGTGAATTTGGGTCTTTCAAATGTCATCTGAATTGTGGTTGTCCCTTTGCCTGAAATTGGCGTACTGGACTGTTGGGAATTCTACCCTGCCCTGCCCATCTCTATTAGTTTTAGTCACTCTCATTTGAGTGAGTGTTTTGTCGACCCAAAATCATTCAGTAGTGTTAATAATTCATTGAGTATCTCATAATGATCCATGCAACAAAACATAATCTCGTGTAGTTAATTCTGATGAATTGTTATAACTCACTAACTCTAATAGCGATCCGAGGTGTATTTTTGCAAATGTGCAGGGTGCGATTATGGCCGTTGGAGCCTCTCGACCAACAGTTATTGCTACAGAAGATGGTCTGTTTGGAGTGAAGAAACAGATGCAGGTATGACTGAATATTGTAATGTTTTTGCTTTTAAAGTTGAACAATGTTGGCTGTTCTGTGGTACCTGTGTTGCTTTCAAACAGATTGGCTGAAATTAATGGTTGTTGGCGTTAATGAACTCGTGGTTTTTTTTCGTTTTATGCATTCAACTTTCATCATAGCATGTCTCAAAATATGTTTATGGAGTCTATCCGGCATTACATTATTCTACGTGATTTTAGGTGTCATCTGTAAATTTGTCAGCCCTCTGGCAACAATTACTGTTAGTGTGCTATCACCATGAGAAAGGCTTAGAGTTCTCGCTAGTTGTTAGTAATTATCTAATTCATGGAATATATTGACCTTTCTATTGGTGATTTGTTCCCAATCCGTCATCCTCTGTTTTGCTTTGTTGTACATAAATTGGCTGCTTTCAAAAAAAAGAAATCCTGAAAAGGCTCCACAAAACCATAGAAAACCCTGTGGAATTACAGGTGTTTGTATGCGATTGGCTAGTTTGTTGTTCGTGTGGAATTAATGCCGTTTGTGCTGTCTTCATTGTGACAGGTGAATGTGACAGCTGACCATCGTATCATCTACGGTGCTGATGTGGCGGCTTTCCTCCAGACTCTCGCAGAAATCATTGAGAACCCGGCAGAATTGACACTTTAAGCTCAATAGCGGATAGAATAGGCGATTCATCGTAAAAAAGCTTGTAGAGAAGGTTTAACCGGATGATGTTTTGTTAGTCGAGGATAGCATAGAATAGCTAGATGGGTAGTTAATACGCGGCATATATTCTGTCGAAGGAGTGGTTGTTGTTTTTAACTCTCAGCCATGCATTTCGACACCTGTTCTCAATGAGCTCTAATCTTAAGAGAATAGTGAATGGTATCTCCCTGGATTGTTTGCATGTGCTAGGTGTAATCTTCAGACAGGTGATCAGGTCTGTTCTGTAAAAGTATCATCGAGAAGGCTTGCCGTTGTTTGCATGGGCAGAGGGTCCCTTGGAAAGTCATCTTATGAAGAAAAGTAGCCATATATATCATACGTTGATGTCGTAAAAGCGTAAAAGCCACTTTCTATTTATTCAATCCAGGTGTCCGCGTGGGCACTAGCTGTTAGGAACTGCGTTTTTTATGCCATGTTTAGCGCTTTCCTAAGCGGTGAGTAATGGTATTCGCTTTTTATGTCAATTTATTATCTTCGTGGGTGTAAGTAATCATTAATCTTGATGTGTCATTTGGAAAAACCAAGGTTAACTTTTTCTTCCTGATCTCCCTGTGGAAGTATGGTTTCTAATATAGGAGTACAAATTGAAACAGTGTTATGCGGTAACCTCGAATGAAACAAGTATTGTACACTGTAGCATGCGTATAGTATGGATTAAACATCTGTAGTGATATTTTTTCACACATTTGAACTATCGCTGGAAATGGGATATCGGTAATATGGTTTACTGCTCAAAATTGTCTTGCCCACTGATTTAGACAGAAATGTTGAGCGTAGATTTCTATTTTTTGAAATCACTTTTGCCTAGTAAAAATAGGGAATTGAAATTCGTGCCATGGAATATTTGAACAGTATATTTGTCTCTGCTTTACGGACAACCAATTTCTCCTTAGTGACAGAGTGTTCTAACTTGAAAGTAAATTTCTAAATTCTAGATTCTCGGAACATTTGCGACTAATAAATATTGATATAATATTATATGGAATATTGTTCTGAAAACTTATGGAAGAAGATTTCACGAGGCAAAGCTTTCAGTTGCATGATGTGTAACAACATAATCCACAAGACTACAGTGTCTTTGTCTAAATATTGCAACAACAATATGTACCCTAACTTTTATTTTCGAGGCGACAGAAGTGTTGGATTTAGATAGTACCCACTGAATCTGCTTTCGTTAAACCAATTGAATACTACCTCACATGGATATTAGATTGCAATCAGTCAAAAGACGTTGCCTAAGTCCTTGAACGTGGCTTTTTGCCATGTGAAAATGAAAATATGATTATCGATAGGTTTACCAAAGCCTTAGCGGCTTCTTTTACCTTTGTTGATCATTCATTCTTTTTAATGACAATCATGTTTTGTCATGTGATGGTCTTACCATCGCGTTTTCAGAGTAGAATCTTCCTTCTCGCGCTCATAACGAGAGTCGCCGCTAACGACGAAGAAGAGAAGTAAAGTAGTAAACCCCATGTTAATAACGATAATAATTCCCTGACGTGTGACAATCATGTTTTGTAATTTGATGGTCTTATTATCGCGTTTTTAGAAATAAAAACTATTTTCTAAATTGGAAAACTTGTAGGAAAGAAAGTGGCCTACATGACGTTTCTAAAGCGTTAGGATAATATTGAATTACATCAAAATTCAGTTTGATCACTTTTAACATTTTTGGTAGGCTGTGTAGAAAATTTCGTCACAACTGACAACAAAGTGTTACAGTGCACTCAAAAGGACAAAGAACATTTACCGTACTGACCTAAAATGAACACAGAATGCGTACAGGGTGTACACAAACTGGATCGAACGGTGCAGCAGCCTTCCGGAATATCCGGATAGCCGCAACAGTGACAAAACGGATCGTTTTTGACAAAAAGTCGGCATCTACAAATGGACGGTTGGGATCTCATCTAACATAGTCAATGGGACCATGCTGACCAAGTGAACCTTGTCGCGACGTGGAAAGACATGTCGGTGACAGATTCGGCAAAATGCTCTGCACCAACAGTACGTTAGTACTATAGTATAGCCCCAATTAGGGTACGGACCATAGACCGTACAGTACCAGGTGTACTAGAGAGAGAGATCTCTTTGGACGTCTCTTCTCCCACAATGTCGTGTATAAAATTGACCAAGACTTATAAATTTTGATGCAATGAATACTACGCACCAAAGTACATGTTGAAGATATGAAGTTTCTTGTCTATGTGACTCCCCCTCCCCCTCCCCTTTTAGAACCATAAAGCTTGTGTTTCCACTTTCTATTAAACCTTATAAAACAGACGGACAAAAGGGCGTCATCGTTTTGTTTCATTTTTTTTTTTTTTGGGTAAATCAATTTAGTTTTTTTTTTGGTTTTTGTTTTTTTGTTTCCATCTTGAAAGTAGTCTTTTGTTGTATTTACAACAAACTACATACAACGTTGGTTCAAAATTTACACTCGAAAAACACAACAAATAATAATAAAAAAAAAAGAATAATAAAAAGAAGGAATTAAAGGAAAAAAAAAGGAAAAAGAAAGAAATATATTCGCATGTATACTCTTTGTTATCTGTTGACAACAAGGCACCACACTTTACTAACGTTCCAATTTCCGGTACTGTAACTAACAAAAAAAAATGACTTAGATCCACAAAAATGACTAACACTATACACAGCTTTCCTTATTCTTATTTCTAAAAAACTCTAAAAAACACTAAAAATAACTAAAAATCACCAAAATCACAAAAAAAAATCACTAACGATTTAAGTTCCCGCTTTTATTATTTTCTGTCTTTATTAATTTTCTGATTTTATTCCTTTTCTTTGGAGTTAGTCGATCGCAGGCCCTGAATGTTTGTTTAGACTTCTCGGCCAATAGTTGCCGAACACATCGGATTTCCGATATTCACAATCCCAAGCCCACGGGATATCTGCAAAATGACAAAAAGGAAAACAAAAACCCAAACTATTATTAGTGTTTGTTTTCGTCGTGTTTGTTTAATTTGTGTGTGTTATATTTGTGTTTGTTTTATTTGTGTTTGTTATATTTGTGTTTGTCTTATTTGTGTTTGATTTATTTGTATATGGCTTATCTGTGTTTGTCTTATCTGTGTTTTGTCTTATCTGTGTTTGTTTTATTTGTGTTTTAAACTCCCTTCTGTGGTTTTTTTTTGAAAACGGAAAAGTTAGGAAGGTGGAAAGACATTACAAAGAGGTTAGGTACGAAAACTACAAATTCGTAAAGGAAAAAAGACAAAATAAAAAACGGAAGAAGAGGAAACTAAACAGAACGGGACGGAACGGATTCTGGACATGAATCTTCAACAATCCGCCGACCTTCCATTTAAATTTTTTAGCGGATAAAAGAAAGTTAACGCCTTTTTCTTTGGACAAAAAAATTATGAAAACATATTATGAGACAAAAGTTTATGAAACACATACTTATTTAACAAAAAATACCAAACAAAATGTTATGAAACAAAAAAATGCGTGAAAAAAAAGTTTATGAAACAAAAAAGTACTAGGTTTCTTAAGCTGGACTATGAGACTAAAACAACATTCCATATATATGGATTTTGGGGTCTTGAGGTTTTGGGGTTTTTGGATTTTAGGGTTTTGGGGTTTTAGGATTTTAGGGTTTTGGAGTTTTGGGGATACTTGAGGTTTTAAGGGTTTAAACCAGTTTTACCTTGTGTCCCATATGGGGGTGGAGGTAAAGAATAGGGCAAAGGTATATTCACAATTCTCCCAATCCCATTGATATTTCTCTCTTTCTTCGAATTACTTTTCTCCTTCGAAATTTTCGACCAATCCAAGGCCTCCAATGTGACCTCACCATCGTTGTCCTTATTTAGTTTCTTCCTCTCACAACTTTGTTGACCGTTTTTTTTTGCTTCATAGAGAGGTTTTTCTAAAGGGATTTCCCGGGCAGTACACGAAAACTTTTTGGAGTACAAATATTTTGTTGCAAGAGATGGTAAAAAAAGGACACCGAGCTGCCCGAAAGATGAGATGAAATTGATTTAGAAAAAAAAACCTTCAAAACTACATTAATAACTTAAAAGTGAATTTTACTTTAAACTACAAATGGTTTATAAATAGAGTTTTTGAGTATATCAGCAATTTTTTCAATACTTTCTACGTGGTCTTTCTTTATTCTCTTTTTGAGGTATTCGATAAAATGATACATCACAACAACATTTGAACTGAAACTGTTTTGTACTTTTTTGTACCTTTTTTTGATCATCGACGATTAATATTTTCATAAACTACTAAACTTATGGTTAGTGAAAAGTTTCCTTTAACAATTCTTCTTTAGTAGTAATCACCAAATTTGCCAAACATTTGATAAATACTCAGCTTATTCCAATACTATTCGAACATTCATTTCAAATATTGAACATGCAAACATTTTGGCATGGATAAACACCTTTTCTTTCTAAGTTTAAAGTTTTCACACGCAAATTTCACGGAAGTCTCGCAACCGATAATACACATACTAAGTCGATCGCAGCTTTTTTCGACAAAATTCACAAAGTAGTCACGTCGCTTTGCCCTAAATTAACACTATTAACATTAAAGCGTTAAATTAGTATTTTGTTTTAGCACTAATTATTTCATTTACTAATAGCCATGGTTAGTATACTTTCTCAAAGATAACAATGTCGTTCGAATCATGTTTATTCCCTTTGAATGTTTCGGTTTTTTAATAATAACTTTAATATATTTTGTAATAGAGTTGTTGGACTTCTATGACTACAATGTGAAGGGGTAAAAAAGGGGTATGTTAGCGCTATTTTATAAAAAAAATAGGTTTAACTTTAAAATTATATCTTTGACATATATGAGGAATATAAAAAACATTGTTAGATCACAATAAACATACATATATATATATATATAAATACATACATGTATATGTATATATATATATACACATGTAGATAACCATACATTAGTACATATACATATTTATATTTATTGGTGTTAAATCACACATAACACAGGAATATACAATGTTAGATGGCACATAGAAAATAGATTGGAAAGTACGATTTTCAATAATTATATAACGAAAGTTTGATACAATCGTTTTTATCCATCGCCATTTTGGACCGACCAATGAGTACGAAATTGCTAATTATTGGATTTGTCAAATTTCAAACGCAAAACCAATTATACTCTCTTTCTCTCTCTCTCCCATGCAATCTCAAGCATCTCCACTCTCACATCAAACTTCTCTGCTCTCCCACTCTTTCCTCATTCGTTTTCTGCACTCTCCTTTCCCTCACCTCGCTGTCTCCTCCCACCTTCCACCACCTCCCTTTCCTCCCTCCCTCTCCCTCCCTCCCTCCCTCCCTCCCTCACACCCACCCCCTCTCCCTCCCTCACCTCATACGATCGCACCATGAGCTGCGTCTCTTTCTTCTGCAGTGCCCCCCATGCTGCCTTGCTGAGGTTGCATGACGTCAGCAGCACCCACCTGCCGCCCAGCAGGGTGTGTACAGTTGACAAAGGACTTGTTCGTAAAACAACATGTTGGTTTGTTGTATATGTTATATTTTGGATGTTTCATGGTATGTTGTATGATGAACATTACATGCTATATGGTATGTGTTACATGGTATCTGTTACATGTTCTATGAAATGTTATATATGTTACGTTAGTTGGTTTAAGAATATGTAAGTTAGTACAAAAATATGTTAGTTAGACAAGATGATGGTAGTTAATATAAGAATATGTTAGTTAATTTGAAAAAAGGTTTTTCTAAGAACAAATTTGTATGGTCTTCCATGAGCATGTGAATAAATCCAAAAGTATGATGCACCATGCAGCGGTGTTAGCGTGAATGGGTTCTCCGGCATTGGAACTTATGAGAGAGAGAGAGAGAGGGGAGAAG
>JBBHKE010000581.1:14731-63522 GCA_037447655.1 Zygnema cylindricum | reverse complement strand
TTTCAAGTGAAAATTTTACAAAAAATGAGTTAAATCAGACGCGCACGCATAGGATCGTGCGCTAAAAAAACGGGATTGTTCTGACACGTAAATTAGTCTTACATGTACGGATATTTAAATTTCACGATGGCGTACGATTTTTAATATTTTGTGCGGGTACATATATTAATGTATATAATCGTACAACGAATATTCCATTTTTGCTGTTCCCAAATTAGCATAAACGCCGAAACTAGAATACACCTTTTAAAAAAAAAAAAAAAAATCTTAATTAGCGTCGATGACGGTATATTTACTTCCACACTATTTAAACTTTGACACTAATAACGATGCGCGGTGTACTGTACAGTACAGTACTGTACTCTACGAGCGTACGGTCTTAGCGGTACACGTTGTACTGTGTTTAATAGACGTGACGTGACTGCAGACTGTCGCCTTAGCACGTTCCAGTCCAATTCTTTGTGTCTCTGTCCTCCTATCTTGCTAGAAACCAGTCTCATTTTCCCCTTCTCCAGATGCTAAAAAATGGAGACTCTTTTAGCAAAGGCGTTAGAGTCCAAATTGAAATATTACCTGCGCTCGTATACTCGTGACCAGTTCAAACTTCAAGGCCGAACCGTACAACTTTCTAATCTTGGTGCTTTTACAATCCGTACTTAGTTCTTTACTGTCCATCAGCTATAGTACCAAGTCAAATAAAACGCAAATATTTAATGTCAAATATTATTCTCCAAGTCAAATAAAATGCATTTTTGCAGTTAACATTCGGTCCTATTTTGTGTGATTTGCATTCTGCTTTGCTGTTGACCTAAAAAAGGTATTTTTTGGAAATTTGTAACTTTCTAAGGGTAATTTTTGGTATTAAGTCTGCATTTTTTCAAAGAAAGTACTGGAATCAACTTAAAAAATTAACTTATTCTATTATCTTTGACTCTAACGGAATGGCTGGTTAAAAGCGACAACCTGTTGACATTTAATCAACAGGAGTAACTTTTAACTGCAACTTGTAACAATGTGAAGGAGGAATCAATGGAAGAGCTTTTAAATGAATAATGTGTCTGTTTTTCGGACTATGTAGATCTCAATGGAGACGTTTTGCATGCCATCATTGGCCTCCCGTCAACTTTACGTGTCTCACAAGCTCGAGTCGGCAAGCTTGAGATTACGGTAAGAAATTTTGTAAACTTATCAATGGCTGCTCGTTTTAAATGTCTATCATTTTATTTTCGTCTATTTATCACTGGCTGCGCGTCTTATGTATGATTATCATTTTATTTACGGAGCATTTTGGTCTAACATTGTATCGACTTAATATTGAGAATTGCCCTTTTTTTTTTTTCCTCGCAACTGTTTGTAAGGATGTGGTTTAAGATGTCTTTGTAGCAGTTGCCTGATTAATCTTAAAAGCTTTGGTTCAACCTTTTTATGTATCAGCTAAGCCATTCTCTTCACTCGTTTTTTTTTTTAACGATGAATTCTTGTTCACATTTTCACAAGTAAATTTATCTGTTCCTTTTTGTTTTAATCAAAGCTGCAATCATTACCCGGATGCGTCAATGAACTTTTGTGTATACTCTGATTGAGTTATTCATGTTCATCCTTTTTGCAATTTCATGACTTGGGCTGAAAATATGGCTACTTTTTTTTGCTGCCTTGCCGAGTAGCAAAGACAGCTTCATTTCTTATCAGTTACTAATCGTATCTTCTTTCACATACTATACCTTCTCTTTTTTGTTATTGTATCTGGGAATGGTTACGAAGATTTTTTTGTGTTTTGATCAATTGTCGTTGCTTTTAGGGATTTGTGTTAATTTCTGATTTGTCGCTTTTGCCGGGCACCAATTGCAGTTTCATTTTCTTATCAGTTGCTGGTTTTTTGGCAATGTTACCTCCTTTCACATGCGATAATTTGTTTTTTTTATGGGTCCTTGCAGCTTCCAGCTTTGGCCAATGTCAAGGTGGAGCCGACAGTTGTCGCCATCTCCAAGCTGGACTTGGTATTGGCCGAGACCACAGATAATGAACCTCCTGTAGGCACATCCAAGTAGGTTTCCTCTTCGCCAGTCGGATGAAAATCTTTTCCGATTACCATAGTTCGTTTATCACTCTCTGTGTCCACCACATTGATGTTAGGTTCAATGAAAATAATGACTTGTGTACTTGTTGTCGCGTCCAGCATTTTTTGTATTATATTTTTTTGATTTGTGTTTATCTGTCGTGAAGTTCCTTAAGAGTTGATTCACAGATGTTTGCTTATCTAATCACTGTTTTTTTTGGTATGTTATCGTGCCTTTTGAAACAGCTTGCCGGTGAAGAGCACAAGCTATGGGTTTGCAGACAAGGTAAATATAAATCTTTTAAGTATACCAATTATCGTTAGAGCGTTTATGTTTTTTTCGGCCTTTGAACTCATTTTTCTATATGCACACTTGTTGAATAATTAATCAGACGGTTGGAACGGTGGGATTCTAACCCTCCTATCTTCGGTTTCCAAATGAAAAGTGGATATGTGTGCTCAAAGAAAAACTGATTTTAAGTGGCGAAAATTATATTAATGTTAATTGTGATGCATAGTGTAGCTCTTTTATCAAACCTAAATCACTTGAGATGACGGCTTATGATGTATGCAGTTTTATTTGCTTCGTAATACTCTCTTATTTAGAATATAGTCAGAGAAGCTTTCATGGCACACACACATTGTGGCCCGTTCTTATCTTCTGGTTATGATCCTCCAGATCGCAGATGGAATGACAGTTGAGGTTGGAGTGGTTAACCTAATGGTTGAGACTCGGGGAGGGAGCTCTTCCAATGGACAGGACGCAGCATCCTGGTTGTTTTCGCTTCCCATGGTTGTAATGTCATGTCAGGAAGTGTTTCCGTTTTTTCTTTACTTAGGAAGTCATTCAGAAGTATGCATGAGTTTCTCCTCGTCCCATTACATTCTACGTGGATTGATGAGGACGGAGAAAGATGTTGATTGAAAGGGCCCCTATTTCTCTAGGCATTTAGACTGCTCTAAAGTTTGTGGTCTTAATTAAGGGAAAGATAATGCAAGGTTTTTTTTTGCTCGAAGCGGTGTAACCATTTTTCATGGGAATATGACAACTGTGCTTTTCTGAACTCTAGAAATTGCTCTTGTTTTCTTGGGCAGGACTCCCCCTATTGCCAACATTACCATCAGGAACATGAACTTATACACTACTAATGAGAATTGGGAGGTAGGTTATGTGCTTCATATAATGTCCTGGGCTGCAACTTTGTTACGCTATAGTGACTCTGTTTTCAGAATTGCTATTAGGTTGTTGTCATTGAGAAGTATTGTCTGAATATTACTGCTACGCTGCCGTTGCTCTTAGTGTAAATCACACTAATTCGAATGACTGTTTTTTTTACCCAAAATCACAAATTAGTTAGTTCATTATTTAGTTAGTGGGGCATGATGAGCTACAATGCCAAACATAATTTGGTATAGTTAATTTTAGTAAGGCACTAATGCTAAATTCATAACTCTAATAGCGATGTGCGGTGTATTTGAGGACATGTATATATGTTGTTTGGTTTTGGTCACCCAGGTTGTGAACTTGTCTGAAACACGGCAATTTTTCAAAGGAAAAAAGACAATCTACATATTCCGGGTGCGTTCTTTCTGACTTGCCTTTCCTTTTTAGCAAAAAGCAGGACCTTAATAGTGGATTTTCTTTTCATTTTGTGTTTGAATTTCTGTTGGTCAAGGTCAAGTTATTTTCTTAAACACAGATTTATCTGCCTGAAATTGGGTTTCCCTCGTCTAAGGTTATTTTCCACTTGATCTTACAGAAACTAGAATGGGAGTCACTTTCCATCGACCTTCTACCTCACCCGGCGATGTTCACTGATGACCAAGTAGTGGGTCCTGGTGGACTATCACGTGACAAGGATGGAGTGAAAAGGACATTTTTAGTAGGAGAAAGATTCGTCGACAACATTGAGGGCAAGGCATATGTAATGTCATGCCATTCTTCTCATAGGATTTCTGTTTTTGGATCTTTTAAATTCTATTATTCTGACTTAACTTATGACCAGATTTACAAGTCTATTTAGTCTGGTACCTGAATTCAAAAGCAGCTCGTAGTACAGCCATAATGTGGATTGAGTGGGGAGGCTTCACTTATAGATATAGTTTGCTCGAGTCACTATGAGTGAACCTTCGCCATACTAACGCTGAGTCAAAATTATGTGTGGAACTGCTGTGTGACAGTTCAAGCTCATAAGTGTTCTAGATTTGGTGCTTAAGCTAGAAAACTTTAATCATTTACCTTAGACTTTGGTCATAATCTATGTTTACTCTCTTGTGAAAGTGAATTACATTCTTGAAACTCTTTTGCATACATCATGGGAACCCTTCATAATCACACTGTCTATTGTATTCGTATGGATCTTTTCAACTTTAACTTCAGCTATCACGGACTGTAAATTTTGTGAGCAGCAAGCATCAATATTGGCCTTGTTTTGTGGATGATTTGGCATATATTATGTCCGTCCACACTACTTGCGGTGGATAGTTTACCCCTCTTCAATACTATTTTTATGATCTCACCCCTCCACTCCCTTCACCCCTTTCCTTCTTTTTGGGCAGATTACCATGCATAGGACCGAGACAAACAATCCTCTTGGTCTTGAAGTGGACCTTAAGCTTTCACAAGCTCTTTGTCCTCTATTAAGCGAACCAGGTCAGTCCCATCCAGCAAGCCTCCCCCTCAGAGCAGAATGGCTTCTCCTACTTAGTCACACATAACGTTTAACATTGAGTATCACTTTTCAACTTTTGAAGCTTTTAACCATGTTGCACATTTAAGGAAGTGGAGTTCATTTATTGGCTAAATAAAAACGTTATGCAAATTCAGTCTAAACATCAATACGGTAAGCATGAGCATGTACAATTAAAAGCAAGCATTTATAAGTAGCCATACGCTTGTACAAATGACAGTAAGCATGTAGGAATAACAGTAACCTTTCACAAAACATAATAGAAGGCTGATTAAGTGTTTGTTGGGGGGGTTCAGGTCTTCGGGCCCTAATGCGGTTTGTGGCTGGGATGTATACTTGTATGAATCGGCCAGACATGAAACCAATGCCTTCATTGGTAAGGCTAAGACTTGTGCATTTTTATTTTATTTTAAATGTTGGTCGAAAAATCCTAATCAGCTACTCATGTTTATTAGAATCTGGGATGAATGAAATGTTCGCTTGCAATTACAATGAGATGTATACGACTTGACTTTGTGATCTATTCACAATGTGCATTTGTATGCGGTTCACAACGTGACCACAAAGCTACATATTCTGAGCTCCAAAACACGTACATCATCCTCTAAATATACAAAAGCCATTGGCATTTTTTTTTTGAACCTCTAAATATCTTGTCTGGTGTTAAGTTTTGAAAATTTGCCACTGGCTTTCAGTTTTGAAATGTTTGCTGGTTGGTAAAATTAATGTAAAATGCATCATTATTAGGGTACACCTTAGTCAACGCCATTAGTTTTTTGAGCCTCGGATATAAACATGCCTTTTTGTTCAAGTATTTGGTCTGTGTTTGCCCATCTTTTAGTTGGGCACAAAGGATATAAACCACCCATTATGCAGCAGCTTATAGGTGCTTTGGATAGTATCATGTATATTCTGTGGATGTATTAATAAAGTTTTGAGTGGATCTTTTGAATTTGAAATCTGCATTTTTTTTTTCTGCATTTGATACTGCGTGATGAATCTTGTCCATATTGAAATGCTAAATTTTTTTAGGCAATGGCAGTGAAACTAGGGTGGACTATGGTGGCCCTCTGTTTAGTATTAAGAATAGCACAGACACTCCAGAATTTATTCAGAATGATGAGACGATTTTCGTTTTTGGACAAACCTATGCTTTTAACCTACCATGAAGTATTCATTCATTTACCAGCTATGAGCCGAACTCGAGATCCATAACTAATTTCGTAATTGAAATTCTTATTGCTTAGCCTCACGTAAAACTGGATATTGCTCCACATATTTCTGTCAACTGCTTAGGAAGTTTTTTTTTGCAGGCTTCAGAAGCAGCAGGACGAGTGTTTCTTGACGTTTTAATTGATCACATTTTTCTGCGAATCAAGGAATCTGGTATGCCTGTTTTCATAATTCTGGAGGGATTCGTATCAGTGTTAACACTCGCTTCACTATGAATAGCTCAATCAATATGTCGTTTCTTCTGTTTTTGTCTTGAGAGAAAAGTGTAGATTCGTGTTACTAAGAGCAACATGTGTGAAAACGCTTTGGGAGCCCCTTTGGAGGGATTTTGCTCCAAGCTTAAGTACATTTTAAGAATATACTGATACAGTTGTATAAAGCATCGACATTGTTGACAATTGTTTACAAACACCCTGAGCAAAATGTAGAAGTTGGCCGGCAAATTTGGCAAGAATAGAAACAGTATAAGGATGCAATATGGTTCAGCTCATCTGGAATTCTGTCTTGGCATAAATCTCGCAACAAATCAGTCAAATCAGTCAAATCAATCGAAATATTATCCATCAGAGGTTAATTTTCTGTTGACTTTTTCTACAAGCAGTTCTACTTTTGCCTCCTTTTCTCTTGTTTTTCTGCTTCTCTCCTCCTCGTGGTTTTCTTTAAAAACTATATATGGGAGCTGTAAATGCAGATTTTCAGTTGGAATTGGTTCTTCAATCATTGCACTATGTGAAGGTATGCTGCTTTTCTTGAAGTTTTATTATATGGATGATTCAAAGAAACCTTGTAACTTTTTTCACAATTTTCAAAAGTAATGTTAGGAAATATCTCCGTGCAGATCACATATTACATGTGGTCTGGGGCAGGACACTAATTCCTCCATTTCTTTCTATAAACAAACTGTGAGATCGACAGGACCTGTCATTAGCGTTTGACTCCCGTTTTGCTTTCCTTGTTACATTTCACCTTCTCATAAAACTAACACAAGTCAAATTCATCTCTTTGGTTATAATTGAGATTTTCTTGTGTGTTTGTTTAAGTGCTTTTCCAAGCTTGCCGGTTAGCTAACATTACCAGGTGTTTGTGGAAAACCCTTTTTTGATGTTTTTCAGGGAAGTGTGGACGAGGGTAATGTGGTTTCTGCGATGTCTCGTTTATATCTTGGAAACATGTTCCTTAGGTGAGGCTCTTCACTTCTCAATTTGCTCTCTAAATACACCATTGACTCACTATTATTATCTTTTTTATTGTTTTAGCAAGTTTACATTTGTAGTGCACAACTAATGTTGGCACAATTTTTGTTAATTATGTTTTATCCAAACTGAGTCATGTCTTCTATGATTCTATGAGAGATTGATATAATTCACATTTGTAACCCCCAGAAAAGGTTTAGGTGATAGCTAGTGTAAACCACACTGTATGAGGGGAATGGTGTATTCTGAACTTGTGGACAACATTGGTTTAGGTAGGAAATGGACTGGCACTCACACTTTTCTTATCGCTGTCAAATTCTTTTCTTAGTGGTGTTGAATTTGTTTCTTTTAGGCATCTACTTGCTTTTAACTGCCGCTACTGCGAAGATGGAACAGCTATGATGTAATTTTGAAGTGTTGATTTATTATGTTACAGAATGTTCGTTCGTTCGTTTTATTAGGGACACTTTTACATATCCAGCTCAAAAGTTCAGTAATTGTTGTAAATGATCTTTACATCAGTTTATAATTTCAAAGTACCGATTTGTTTTGTTTATGATTGCTAGATATTCGTTATTTCTGACATAGGTGGAAAAGTCACTTACATGGCTCAAAAGCGTTTTATGTCATGTAGGTTATGAACATTTGGTTCTGTCACATTTATGATCTCAAAGTGTTGATTTCTTTTGTCATGTGCATTATTTCCAAGGATTACTGTCTGTCACATTTATAATCTGATTTTTTTTCTTTCGGCAGGGATACTTTTTCATATCCACCCATTACTTTAATCCAGCCTGGAGCGCCCGATGCAGGACCTAGAGCTGAAGGGATTCCTCCCTTTGGTAAGCTTGTTTTCAGAACTGTTCGAAGTGTTATTTTGAAGTTAAAGTGAACATTTTTGGTTAAAATGAAGTGTCTTACATTTGATTTTGGTCATGCTCTGGACAATGATTGAGAGTAATGTTTTTATCTTCTGTTCAAGTCAGTGTGTTAATGGTTAACCACTTTTTGTATCATGTCAAATCAATTGTTCATTTTTTTTTCGTTTCCCTTGTGTTGTTTACTTTTGTAGCAAGTGATCTCCTTTGGCCTCGTATATACCCGTTATCAACTGAAGAAGTTTCCCATGGAGGGTCGATGCTCCGTCTTTTTTCTGCTCACATTAAACCTGCTCCAGAGCCCCCGGTTCTTACTGGACAGCTTGTCATTCGCTGCGATCCTTTAAAGGTAAACAAAAAATTATGATGGCCTGATAAAATCTTTTAAAATTGTATGACATTTTGTATCATTAAACCAACTTAGATGTGCAACGCTATTTTCAACAGCTCAGGGGAAGGAGAAAGAGAGAGAGAGGAGAACTACCCGGGGTATGTTTTTTTTATTCATTAATTAACCAGGTGGTTTTTGATCTTCTCTTTAAGTAGAACTTCAGACTCAAGAAACAGTTTACCGTGGTAGTGAGTATTTTCATTTGTTCTTGGGATAGCATCTCTCTCCCTTTGCCGTAATTTTTGTTGACAGCCTAATAGTATTCATGGGAAATAATATGGCCCATACCAATTCATGTATACAGGACAGGGCCTGCATGCAAGCTTAAGTCCCGCATGTAACGTGTAAATAGTGGTTCATATTAATTTATTTGAACAATTATAAGTAGGGGCATGATCTACAAATGGTGGGAGGTCTATCCGTCTTTCTCGCTCGAATTCTCGATTCTTTACTTTTTTTTGTATTGCATAAACAGTCAGAAAAAAAACAGAAAAACAATGTCAATTATGTGTGTGTGTGTGTGTTTTTCGTGCAGGTCACTCTTCAAGAAGAATCATGTTTTCGCATCGCTTCCCTTCTTGCAGAAACACATTTTGCAGAACCTGTGGCCATAACTGTTCAAAGCAATTCTCGTCGATTTTATAACCTCACTTTTGATGAATTTGATTTAATTGTTCCTGTTCCTAGTAAAGCTTTTGAGGACGATACAGTCGACGAGGCTCAGTTTACTGGTGCCCGTTTAAAAATATTAAAGTTGTCCTTGATGCAAGACCCTTTTTTGCAATATAAAGTTTTACAAGTCGACAGAGACGCTGCTTGTTACCCTATGTGGGAAGGCCAACCTGTTGATGCAAGTCAAAGGAAATTCGCAATTTCTGCAGAGAAGATCAATTTTACTTTAGAAACTGGAACTTTTGGCGATTCCGTTGATGTCTATGGAGAGTCAGATTTAGGAGGAACTGAGTTAGGATGTGTCTCCATGTCAGATTCACGAATAGAAATGGCTTTACTTACTGCTGATGGAAGTCCTTTGGAAAAAATTCCTCCACCAGGGGGGATTGTGAGACTTGCTTTAGGATGTAAAGAACTAAATGTCAATAGCTCTCGAATGCAATTGCTTTTTGTTCTCAAAATGTATTCTTATCTTACGGATGTGAGTCAAGCTTTAGTAAAAGTTAGTAAAGGAAAACAAGAGGTAGACCCTGTCAAAGGACTGTCTTCTGCAGTAACGAAAGTGAGTAAAACTGGGTTAGCGGAAACTGGTTCACTTGTGCCTGGAGATTCGGCTGTTTCTGTTAAAATTGATGGGTTACGGTTTCGTCTGTTAGAATCTATTCCTGGAGATCCTGCAGTAGAGGGTCCTACATTGGCTCAATTTCTAGGCGGAGGCATTCTCTTAAGGGTTACACATAGGTCTCTTGGAGATGCAAAAACCACTGTAATTCAATCGCAAGTATTTTGGCAAGACATTAGTATGGAATGTGTAGAAACAGAGACTACATCAACTGAAAAAGAAGAAGGTTTAACCTCTAGCCTTGCCAGTAGAAGTGAGACAAGAATGAGACCCGTTTGTTGGAAAGGGGAAAAACCTGGAAGTATGGCAGGAACTGGGGGCACTTCAACAGTAAAGAAAGGTATCCCTTTTATGGATATTAGTGTTACACATGTTATTCCAGACAAAGTTGGAGATGGTTCCCAAACTCTGTCTGTTTCTGCAAGGATAGGAGGAGTGAGATTGGGAGGGGGAATGGGGTATAATGAGGCTCTTCTTCACCGGTTTGGAATTATGGAAGCTGACGGGACCCCAGGGAAGGATATTGTGGAATTGGTGTCTCTTTTGAGAGAAAGTGGGACGTTAGGAAGTTTACTTGGAACGGAGGAGCCGAAAGATAAGACTCCGTGTAAGTTGCAGTTTCTCAACTTGAGACAATAGTGGATTTATTGTTTCAGATGATGTGGAAGCTAATTAGCATATAAAATATTAGTGTTTGGGGTCTACCCCAAACCCAAAGAAGACGATAAATCTGGTAAAACCCCTTAACTATCCATTATCAAACCAGGTGTACTTGTTCTAGCCTACCAGAAATTATGTTTTATGGAAGTTTTAAATAGGCAGGGCGTTCCATGGTTTTAGACGGACACAATAAATTTGTTCTATTATGTATGTTTTTTTGGGCTTTTAGATTACACCGGCCATCGCTATTAGATTTAAAAACACACACACTCTCGGTTGCGACTTTTTTGGCCAAAAATCATAAAATAGTGTTAGCAACACTATTTAAGGACTTGAAATACAATCAACAACGCCTCCCACACTAAATTAATATTATACCTTTTCTGATTCCAATTTTGCATTTACACTACTAATTCCTTTCCTGAAGCATTACAGACTTGACCTATGGGGATTGTAAGTTTATTTGGAATTTGACTTTACCATCCACAGATTTGTGAAACTGCTATTAGCTGGTTTAGTTTGTTAAACTTCTGTTTAAAATAATGCCAAAAATGTGACACCTTACATGGGCTTTTCCAATTTTGGTGTTTTCTCCAGCGGAAGGGCAAACAGAGACAGGGATAGACAAGTCAGGAGTGTGGAATAACTCGTGGGAAATGTCTGTACCGGATGAAATGGATATTGATGTACAATTTCTAGATTGGTTGTTTGCACTCGAAGGGGCGGAGGGAGTTCAATCTGAAGAAAATGGTGTGATGCGACGAGAAGATCGTTGTTGGCATTCCACATTTCGTGTTCTTCGAATTTCAGCGCAAAATACAGGGGGTGCAAATGAGCAATCAGGAAGAATCTCAAATCAATCCAATAACCGACCAATTGAATGTGTGACGGTATGTCACAAATCCTCGAGTTTCCTTGTTTCATTTTAAACGGTCTGTGATCAGATTTGCTTTTGCTTTCGTAGGAAGTCAAGTAGGTACTTGCTCACCCACATCACTCTAATTCTGAATGAAGTAAATCAATTGATTTTTTTTGTAGTTTTCAAGTGAAAGTAGCCATGTCAGTTTTGTCATAAAACATGGATGAGGGTTGCATGACAACTGATTCGGGACATTATACCAACGTAAGCAATATGGGTTGATATTAAAATTGTATTCCTGCTAACAGATACTATAGGAGAGATGAATGTACGTACAATTTCCTAGTTGGTGTTTTTTTTTTGTGTTTTTATTCTCCAGATGCAAATGGAGGGTATTCAAGCTTTAAAGCCACGTATGTTGGAGCTCTCCTCCACACAAGATTTGAGAAATGAAGAAGAGTCGAGACGTTCTTCGAGAGGTTCTTCTCAATCCTCAAATTCAAGATCTGGACATTCGTCGCTGGCTTCTAAGAGCGGGCTGGATTTGAAGTTCACTTTTGTCAACAATGAGATTACAGATGAAGATTCGGAAAATGGGAAAAGACGAGATGTCTGGTCGGTGAAAAGTATCGTGACGGCTGTTCAGGAACCGGTAAATTTCCATATCCCCATTTGGTTGATGTTTACATGTGGGCTTCTGCAGTACTGTGCCAGTGCAGCAATTTGCAAACCTGATGTTTGATAATGAGCATTCTTTAAATCTAGAGATGTGTATCTAACACAAAATCTTATTATTTATATTAGGGGTCCAAATGGCCTTCAATTTTCCATATGAGCCTCAATGGTAAAGTAGTGTATCATAAAGAGAGATACAATTGGCGTAAACAAACAAATAAAGAGAGTAATTTTGCGAGTAACGAACGTACTACAGAAAAAACTGGACAGAGGACGAATTTGGTACTATAATTCAAAAACGCAATAGAACTATTGGAATACAGTTTGGTATATTTTTTTGCAGGAATGATGCGACCATTAATGTGAATTGTGCCAGTTACATGGCAAGGAAAGGGCATCGGGGCTTCCCCACAGGAAGGTTATTTGTGTTAAGCTTTCCACACAGAAAAGGGGCTTTAAATGGAATGGGCTAATTGGACAAAGCGGATTCAATAAATGAGAAACAGCTTGTATATTTGGCTTTTAAAATATCGAGGATTTTACTATCACTATGAATCTCTGCTTAAAACCTTTTTCTGCATAACATGATTTGTCATGGGCCATACTATTTCTCATCCATACCGTTAGTGTATCCACAGTTTTATAAAAAGATCTATGCAACTTCTCGTTTATTTTCCTTCTATGTTTGTTTATTCTTTATCTTTTTTAATTTTAACTCTTTTGTTGTCAGCTGGAGGTGGAGATAACCAAAGAGGACATGGAAAATTTGGTTTCTCTCTGCAAATCGGAAATTGCTTCGGCCTCTAGAATTGCGGCCGGTGGACTAAAATTAATTCAACTTCAAGGAATTCCTATAATAACACAATCGACAATCGACCAGCTTGTCAATATGGGTGAGTTAACCCTACTTTTCAATCCGTATGGGACACAAGATTTTTTTTCTCTTAAGAGGAAAGAGTACATCATACATATATACCGTAAAGGTTGAATATGATTATTGGTGAGAACCAAACTTACTGGTACCAGATTTTAAAATGAACACTGTAAGAACCAAAAGTGTCTCCTTCTACTTTTCCTAACTGTCTTGCTTCAAACAACGTCGTTTTTGTCGCAATTTCACCTTCTTTGATGTTATTGTTGTTCAACGGATTTGTTTGTTTTGTTTACTGTTTGATCCTTTTATTTTTCTTTTTTTCTTTTTTTCTTTTTGTCTTTTTGTCTTTTTCTTTTGTTTTTTGTCCTTTTGTCCCTTTTGTCACTTTTGTCTTTCTCGAGCAGGAGCGAGAGCTGTTACTGGTGAAGATTTTGTGAAAGCAGAGGTTCCTGAAAGAGATGATAGTGAATGGAAAAACACCCTGAGTGGCCTTGAAACGGAAGTATCAAGTGCTCAAATTTTATGTCAGGAACTTGTTAAAGACCTTATGAATGCCTGGGTAAGAAATCCTGGATCAGAAGGAAACCTTGAAAGTTTATCGGTTAATGAGGGAGAAGGAGAGGAAGGAGATGACGAAAAGGTAGATTTAGTCAGAACAGAGAGCGACATGTTAGAAATTCGAAAAGAAAAGGAATATGAAGCGGCTCGAAAAGTTGAAGAACTGACAGAACGCTTGGAAGCCTTACAAGCTCTATTGGAAAAAGCAAAAAACAGATCGTAGTTATAATTTAAAAAAGTCGTTCGTCAGAATTGTACAGTACTTTTATTGTTGCTTCTGCCACTTGTAGTAACGGGTGGAAATAAGAATTACAGAATTAATGTAAATTCAATTTGACGGTCCATTGTTTTGTGGTATGTGGATCTGTGTTTACCATGCTGGATAACTGCTAAACAAATAAATAACATCGAAAAATAGTTGAAACACCTTATGACAGCCCTCTCCTTTGTTTCATGCACGAGTTG
The DNA here is from genome assembly GCA_037447655.1 of Zygnema cylindricum. Classification (NCBI taxonomy): domain Eukaryota; kingdom Viridiplantae; phylum Streptophyta; class Zygnematophyceae; order Zygnematales; family Zygnemataceae; genus Zygnema; species Zygnema cylindricum. The sequence goes on along the minus strand of JBBHKE010000581.1, from coordinate 49,696 downwards.
TAGTAATACAATTACTTGCCCGAGCAACACATTGTGATGAGAATCACCGTATCAAGATAATTTGCGGTCGATTTTACACGCTTCAATATCTGTATAGTAGTCTACCGTTGATAGGTGCCCATTATGGCGAGTTTTTGTATTGCGATATTGCTAATGTTTCCAGTTTTTGATATTCAACCTAGGTTCATTTTTTACCTGAAAATAAGCCTCCTACATTCTGTATATGGACGTGTAAGACTATTTAGGTTCAGCTTCATTTTTCACTCTCACTTGCCCACAATTGTTGTTTTAAAGTGTGTTGATTTGGCTTTGTAATCTTTTTAAAGCAGAATACAAGCTCCCAAAATAAAATCGGGATAGTGTAAGAATTGAGTGATAGGCTAGTACACCGTCCACCGCTACTAGGGTTATTGAATTGCTAGTTTAAAACTGATTTGAGATGAACTATACTAAATTATGTTTTGCAACGTGGCTTGCACTAGGCTACCTAAATAGCGTTGTTAATACTAGTTTATGATTCCGGGTCAGGAAACACTACCAGGAATTAGAGTGATCGATTGTAGTAGCGATGGGAGGTGTCGTGGTAAATCCTATTTTCCCTATACCAGAAGGATAAGATGTGATTTGTAGAAGATCATAAAAAAAAAAAAACCGTATGCACTTCTGTATTGTTGTTATTTCGCACTTGCAATTTTCCAAAAGTGAAGCAAGCTTCCACATTGACAATGGTCGTTTTTCTCCTCAAAATGAAAAAACGAGAGTCGTCAATTTTGTTCAATACGCTCTACAATACTTGTTAAGTCCTCTTAAGGAACTAAAAAAAAATTGCAGTGAAGAAAAAAGTACAACAGCGTACAGGATGACTTAGATCTCACTACATGGCAACTAAAAACGTTGCATGTATCAATAAAACATGCATATTTGTCGTACCGCGCTTTTTTTTTTAGACTCGACATTAGCACACCACTTATCTTTTGTATGATGAAGAAATAAAAGTCTTTTTTTTAGACTCGACATTAGCACACCATTTTTGTTGTATGATAAAGAAAAAAAAATATTGTTGTTAACAGCCAATAAGGATGTGTATAATACACCGCATATCGCTACTAGTTTTTATATATTTTTGCCTCTTAAAACATATTTTTCCTGTGCACACTTATTGGATAGTTAGTCTTATGATTGCGATTGAAATTTAAGCTCCTCACCTTTCGAACAGCGGTTTCCAATAGAAATTGGATGAGTGTGCACGGAGAAAATGTATTTGAAGTGGTGAAAATAAGCAGGCTAGTATCAACACACATAGTAATTTCCAAATCTTGACAATTTGGACATAGTGTACCTATCTACACCTAAATGGGAATCATATGTTGACGAAGTGAAATCTTCTTCAAGAACGGGAGTGTTTATGTTTTAATAATTTTAGCATGCAATGAACAACTGTGTACAATGCACCGCGAATTTAATAACAATAGTTTGGTGCCCCTCGACTACTTTGAATACGATGTAATAAAACCACTTTTTATTGCACTATCATACAAGAACGATTCAGTTAGTGTCAACTACAGTAATTCACAACGTATGAAATGTGCCAGTCCATAAGTTAAACCGCTTGTTATTTTGTATTGTTGTGTATTGGCGATTTCATAAAGCGATAATACTAAAACCGATATTATCGGTTATTGAACAGCAAGGGAACCCAATATGTCGCTTAAGGACAAATAAATATGTCATTGCTGATATATATGTAAATACATAGTATTATTACACTTTTACTATATACTATATGGTATTATATTGTATACATGCAGAGGAAAAGATTTTATTGCCAAGAACGCGGTGGTAAGAACATCAAAGTAAAAAACATGATTGTAACTAAAAATAGTTTATGACCATCAAAGGTAAAAGACCAACCTTTGTAAGGACTAAACGCACAACAAAGGTTAAACAACAATGTAAGCCCGAAAGGGAAAGCTAGTACAACATAAAGAAAAAACAAAAGCCAAACTGTAAGAACAAAAAAAACTACTCTAGACACTTAAGCTTAAGAGTGTTCCACACTAAAGGAAAGGTCATAAGTACGAATATCGTCTATATGCGTCGGGTGACGTTGGGGTAAGTCTCCCAATCCTCGACCGTCATTCACCACCGTCTCCTGTCGGGTAAAGACCGAAGCTACTAAAGCTTGGGAACGCTGAAGGGCGACAAAGATATGTTGACGATAGAAAGCTGACACGAGAGTTGGAGAAGGGGTGCCATGTTCTCTACCATCAAAAGATCCCCAGCGCAGTCACGTAAAAAGTTGTCGAAGGAAGAGTCCAAGGTCACAAAGATCTCCATAGCTAATGGAATGGTGGGCCTTGGTGCTGCATTTGGAGCCGCAACACCAGTATGGAATGGTTTGCGCGCGAGGAAACATGGGATCATGCAGGGTACGTGAGAACTATGTAGTGCATAGAATGTGATATCACTTATCAAAATTCGGTCCATTCTCTGTGGTAATGAAACCACGGAAATTTGGTAGGGAATGCGCAACAATTAAGTACAAAAAATGAGTACGAATTAAATTTCACAAAAATCATTGAAGACCAAAGTCGATTATCGCGAAAATTCGTTATCATTGCATCGGAGTATCGGACCAGTATATTGCTAAAATATCACAATATATTCCTAATCGATGCAGCGAGCCAATATATATATATATATATATATGTATATATATATATATATATATATATATATATATATATATATATATATATATATATATATATATATATATATATATATATATATATATATATATATATATATATATATACATATATATATACATATATATATATATATATATATACAGTCAAAAAAAGGTACATATCGATAAACAACACTATATTCTGAATGAAAGTACATAAAAAGTGTCAAGTAACGGCGTCGACACGCGAAAACAGCATCCAGATTTGATTCATAAAAATAATGGCTTAGGAACGTCGCGCGAACCTGTTCTCACATGTTCAAAACTCAATCATGTGAACACGGACCATAGCGGCTACAGTATCGAAACGTGTAACCAAAACAGTGTTATGTTTGCCAGTTACACTATTAATGGTTTTATTGTTTTAGGTCACTGAACCCCAGATAGCGAAAATAACAACATCTTTTTCGTTACAGTAATAATTTCTCCACACTGAGGAGCGTCTCAAAGGTGTACTATTGTAGCTCTGGTACAGTCGTACACAGTGGTACATGGTGGGCGTAGCGCGGCGCGGTGTGGCGCGGCGCGCGTGGTCTGCAAAACGCGTGGCGCTGATTTTACATGTGCGCTTTTCTAATTGTGTACGACATTGTACAGATGTATTATACAAAAATATTGTCGTATTTGGAATATTTTTTTGTTAAAAACATTGCCGATGGTACAGCAGATTCCCCTCCGTCGATAAATGCTTTCGAATAGCAGTTGGTGAGGAAATTACAAGCACACTGTGAATCGTTATTAGCCTTATGTACGCTAAATCAGCACCCCAAAATTTTGACATTGATACCTTAAATATAATAAATTACACTATTTAAGGACGTGGACCATAATCTGCCACGCTCCTGGCACTAAAATATAATTAATGACGCTATTTTTTCTTTACACTAATAATTTCTATACGCTAATAACGATTCAAGGTGTAATGTACTAAACTTTACTGTTCTGATTTCGTGGTCCATAGAAAGTTAAAAATCCTTTTTGCCGCGTGTTACGACTAGCTTTGATCCTTAAATGTCAGATCTAAAAGCATAGTTGTTCAAAACGTATTTTACGCACGTTTCGAACGCGCGTACAATACGTAGAAACTGGGAGGTCGATTTGAAAAAAACGTTAATGATTTTGTTCCGTACAAATACGTACATTTTTATAAAATTGAATTGAACATGTACCGCATTTTGTACGCTTTCCGTTAAATGAGTGGTGAAAAACATTTTATACTTCAATTATTATCAAATTCCGCAAATGTATTGAAACATCCAATCAACTGGATAAAGACGATTGTACCGATTTGTTATAGACCTAGTGCACAGTCGCAGTTTCAAATCTTGCGAATTGCATTTTTAATATTTTTAACTACTGCCGTGGCGTCGGTAATGGCGTCTTCTGTGAGCACAGTCGCAGGTTCAAATCCTGCGAATTGTATTTTTATTCCATTTTTCATCATTTGTGGCGTCGGTAATGGCGTCTTCTGTAATTTTTCGCGTTCAGCTGTTCAAGTAATAATGGCGGCTTCTTTCCGAAATTTGAAGACGCCCGTACAAAATTTGAACTCACGGCGCTCAAATAGTGTGACGCCGCAACGTCTCCTTTTGGAAATATTTGTAGACGTCACATTATTTTCCCGTACAATCCATGTACATTCTGTTCGGTTTACTGAAAAGAAAGTACGGATACGTGCATCGTTTTTTTTTTGTAAACTACCGTACAATTTCCATGAAAAATATAACAGTTACAGTATTTTGTTTATTAGTTTCCGTAATATTTCAGTTTCAGTTTATAGTAGACGTTTTTTTGCGTATTTTTCAAAAGTCACGTACAATACGTAGAAACTGGAAAAAATGGAAAAAATTCGCGCATTGAACAACTAGGTCTAAAAGTCTAAAACCATAGTTAAAAAGTAGGCGTTTCTAATGTAGGCCATTTGTCGGCGCCTTTATCGTAAGTTGTGTTATCGGCTTTTCATGTGATCTTCTTAAATCGCTACTTTGATCAACGTCCGTCCGATCGTCCAAATATGAGAATAGTCCTATCGTAAGTTGTGTTATGGGTTTTTCATGTGATCTTCTTAGATCGCTACTTTGATCTGCGACGGTCCGATCGTCCGAATCTGACGGTTTAAATAAAAAATACCTCAAAACTCACATAAAATATTTTTGTCCGAATGTTTTTCAAAATTTAGACATGATGTTTAATTCTCTATCAATCGATGTGCAACTCAACCCTGTTACTATTTTTTTTCATTTTGCGACCAATACAATATGGGTCTTAAGGTCATATTGTATGTTTTGCGTACAATAGGCATATTGTATGGGGGTACTTTCACCTACTTTTTTACTATGTCTAAAACATAGTTGTTCACGGCGATTAGTGCGAACGTACCGTACGTGACAAATTATACGTAACAAACGCATTGAACCTTTTGATCAAATCGCAAAAAAATGTTAATGAATTTCCTTCCGTACTATTCCGTACATAAAAGAACAAAAAACTATTGCATATAACGCAGTTTGCAAGTTTTTCCCGTTTAATGAGCGGTAAAAAAATAAACTCTTTAAAATTTTATCACAATTGTTTTTGGTAACGGGATGATTTTACCAAATGGTAGTCCTGTCGTTCACCTTAGGAAATGCTTCGCAGTTAACGTACCCGGGCTCGAATGCTACGAAGTTAGCATTTTTAGCAATTTCGTCTCTGTTCCATGGCGTCTTCTTTCAAAAAAAATTGAAGAAGACGCCCGTAAAAATTTCAAACTGAACGCGCGAAATTATTGTGACGTTCAACGTCTCTTTTTGAAAATGTCCGTACATTTTCGATTATATAACGTACAACTTCCGTGGTATTTCTGTTCAGTTCACTGAACAGAGAGTATCAATAAATGCGACACATATTTCCCGTTTTGTTCCGTACATATCCGTAAAAAAATGTTCAGTTACAGTAATTAGTTTACAGGTTTCCGTAAAATTTCAGTTTCAGTTTACAGTACACGTTTTTTTACGATTTTTTCAAAAGTCACGATATATACGTTTCAATCGCAAAAAAGGAAAAAATCGCGCGATTTGAACAACTATGGTCTAAAACCCTAATTTGGCAGTTCTGACAAAGAGTTAAACCGGCAGCGTATGGTGTGCCATCTGTTCTCATGTCAGAATCTCGACAGCTGTTTTTTTTTTCCAGCTGACGCCTCATGTCAGAATCTCGACAACTGTTTTTTCTTTCCAGCTGACGCCTCCTGCAGGGATGGTCAAAATCTTTTGATTCGGCAGTTGACAGAATCGTGCTACTCCTGGTAACTGTGGTACACCTACTTGTCGTCATCTGATTCTGAGCCTTCACCATTCACACTTACACCGAGTCCCATTCACACCTACACCGAGTCCCGTTCACACCTGCACGGGGTGCCTCTCCCGCTGTCCCTGTAATGCGAACAAGGAACTCCCGTGAAACCTGCTTGAATGAAAAACTGCGGGCAAATCAAAATTTGCTGGTTCGCTCCGATTTGACTTTTTTCGTCCTACCTTTTATGCGTTACAGCTTGTACGTGACAGGATGACCGACCAGGTACTGAAACAGTATTGTGCTCTGCCGTAGACGAAAACGGGCGTTTTCAACGTTTCAAACTTTTGAGTGCACTATATATAGAAATGCAGCACACCGCGAATCGTAATTAGAGTAAATTACTCTAATTCGGTCGCTTGAAATTTCGACTCTATCACATGAAATAGAGTAAATGATTCTAATTTTTTCATTATTCTATTTAAGGTAAAGTTTAATTAGCGTTTTTAATTATAATATAGGTTCGTTTTAAATAGTGTGGAGTACGGACGACCTCCGACCGTGCAAAATTGTACTTTATTAAGTAATAAAGTACAAATAATGATTTAATACAGGCCGTTATCATATAATTTCGTTTTAACAAACCGCGTAGTGCAAACGTCATAGTGACGATAAACTGTACGTTTTGCCAAATTCTGTACGAATACCTTATTTACAGTACACCGCACTTCGTTATTAGTGTCAAGGTTTAAATAGTGTTGAAGTAAATTTACCGTAATTGATGCTAATTAAGAATTTGTTTTTTTTTTTTAAAAGGTGTATTCTAATTTCGGCGTTAATGCTAATTTGGAACAGCAAAAATGGAAAAGTTACTGTACGATTATACACATTATTATATGTGTCCGTACAAAATATTGGAAATCGTACACCGTCATGAAATTTAAATATCCGTACATGTCAGAGTAATTTACGTGTCAGACCAATCCCGTTTTTTTTAGCGCACGTTCCTATGCGTGCGCGTCTGATTTAATTCATTTTTTGTAAAATTTTCACTTGAAAATGTACATTTATGTACGAACTGACATCGACCGTACACCACACTATTTAAATATTATTGTACTTTCGTTCTTTACACTATTTTGTACGGTACCTTAATTAATGTCAAGGAAAAAATAAAATCATGTATCCTATTTGGGGAAAAAAATCAAAATTTTAAGAACCCAAATTAGAGTTGTTGACACTAATAACGATTCGCGATGTAGAGGATATTAGCGTGCCAAATTAGAGTACTTAAATAAATTAGAGTAAACTTCATTAGCTGAAACAGCTCCATCACACAAATTAGCATTAATAACTCTATTTTTTTTTTTAGTTTTTGTACTCTAATTTTTTCATTACTTTAATTACGATTCGCGATGTACACCGCCAATCGCTATTAGAGTATATAACGCTAATACGGTGCCCCTAAATTTTGACCCCAAAACCTGAAATATAATTAATAGCGCTATTTAAGGACGTGGACCATAATATGCCACATCTCATGCACAAAATAAGAATTAATAACGCTAATTATTTTTTGACGCTATTTAATCCTTTACCCTAATAGCGATTGGCGGTGTACTGTACACCGTGAATCGTTATTAGCCTTATGTACGCTATATCGGCACCCCAAAATTTTGACATTGATACCTTAAATAAAATAAATTACACTATTTAAGGACGTGGACCATAATCTGCCACGTCTCCTGGCACTAAATTAGAATGAATGACGCTAATTTTTTCTTTACACTAATAATTTCTATACGCTAATAACGATTCAAGGTGTAATGCACACCGTCAATCGCTATTAGAGTAAAGGAATAAATAGCGTAAAAAAAATAGTGTTACTAACACTAATCGGGATTTTTTTTTTTTTTTTAAGGAACATATATACTAATTAATCCCTAACTGTATTTTGGGTTGTCCTGAAAAATAAATACCCGCCCTTTCAATGTCTACAGTAATATGTGTAACCGTACAAAATTTGACAATTCGTACGCCGTCGTGCTGTTCACACGGTCGACGGATGAACATATGAGAACGTGATTTTTGTCGACGAGTTTGCGTCTCTTTCTTCCAGTGCACATTCACATGTGTGCGCAATAATGTTAAGTGTATTTTTATGCTTTTGTAATTCAAAAAGTACCATTTCATACGGAGATACCTTGTCCGTACGCCACACTATTTCCATTACAGTGTACTTCCACTATTAACGCTAATTGAAAAAAAAATATAATTAGAATAATGGGAAAAATATAATTATGGATTGTATTTCAGGTTTTTTTTTTTTTTAAAGGGCACCGAATTGGCGTTATACACTCTAATAGCGATTGACGGTGTACTGTACACCGCGAATCGTAATTAGAGTAAATTACTTTAATTCGGTCGCTCAAAATTTCGACTCTGTGACATCAAATAGAGTAAACGATTATATTTTTTTTCATTATTACAATTTAGGTAAGTTTAATTAGCGTAAAAAGTTGTAACATAGGTTCGTTTTAAATAGTGTGGAGTATGGACGACGTTCGACCGTGCAAAATTGTACTTTTTTAAGTAAAAAGGTACAAATAATGATTTAATAGAATCGCGCTCGCATGTGAGATCGCACATAACGAAAAATCAATCACATCGAAAAAAAGTCGTTCGCATAACTCTCGTCCGTCGACAGCATAGTCGTCAGTGTGGACATTAACTGACATTCAGTGCGACAAATAATACTAACGTCATAATGACGTCAAAACTATACGGACTAACAGATATTGTGCGTCTACGTAATTTCAGCGCAAATAATTATTGCCGACATAACCCAATATAGAGTACTTAAATAAATTAGAGTAAACTTCTTCTCTGAAAAAGTTTTATCACGTAAACTAGAGTTAATTACTCTAATTTTTTTTTCTGGTTTTTTTACTCTAATTTTTTCATTACTATAATTACGATTCGCGGTGTAGTATTGTAATGATTTCGTACGAAAGATCAGTACGGACTGCTTCTCTATATGTAGATGATTTGGTCACAAATCCAGCCAATTACACAAACAGAAAACAGCAACGCTAATAAAGTTGGACGGTAAGTTCAACGTTTAAAATGATTGAAACGTATAAGCGGTTTTTCTGAAGAGTTTAAACGCTCAAAACGATAGTGCTGGTTGAAGGGGTACCGTTTAAACTCAACACATAAGTTTATTGACACTTCCTACGACTTCTTAGGGTGCGTCTCTATGTACTTCGAACTTAGAGATTTTTTTTTGTTTTTTAGCGCAGATCCGGCGGACCCGGATTTCGGGTGTCCCTATGTGTACCAAACGAAATTGTCACTTAGGGCGTGACGACTGTATACGTCGACAATGCCCGTGACGGGTGTCAACGTCTACAATCTGTGATGACGCACGTTATTTTTCGTAACTGCTTGTGACGTCGCGTGATTTTTCGTGACATTGTAGACCTACCGCCCTCCAGCCTGTGCCGTTTCACCGTTGAAGAAGATGCGTTTTGCCTTTGCGTCTATTGTCGGCTCGACGTGAAATGGCATCGGAACCTTGAGACCCCTGCAAAAAAAAAATCCGTACCGGATGGAAACGGACAAAACAAAACAAGCTGTGTACTTTTTTTTGTCGTATTGAACAAAAACGGACAAAACCTAGCGAATCGTGTACACTTCCATGTCGCTTGAAACTGTTTGAATTTTTTGAACAAAACAGTACACGTGCGAATACCTGTTCCTATTTGTTTATAGAAAATCCTTTATTTTAAAACACATCGGCCCTATATTTTAAAGATAAGGTTGAAGATGACGTTTTTTGTCGTCAAAGTGGGTCGAAGAACACAAGACGACAAGATGTAGTACATTTTAAATCCGATGATGACGCAAAATGTACTTCTCTTTTTTTCTATTTTATTGTACGGTTGAAACCTACGGGGTACGGCTCTAAGTTTTACACGAAAACGACAGAAAAAAAACCTTACTTAAGCACATAGAGACGCACCCTAAGTGAAAATCGCAAACCGCTCAAACTGTCAGTTTCCAACTGCCAACTGCCAAGTGTCACAGCACCTACGGCAACGATCGCAATAATTGTTGACGATTAAGATCTTTACACGTATAAAATGCTCGAAATCGTACGCCGTCGCGTGATTCTCACATCCGCACGTGGCGGCAATTTTCACGCAGTTAAATATTAACGCTACACCGTGAATCGTGTAATGTCACACTTTTTTGTCACACGTTTTTGAGTGCACATTCACATGTGCGCGCGACTATATATATATTTTTTCTACTTTTATACTTATTAAAGTACAAAATGGTACGGAACTGAACTGTCCGTACGCCACACTATTTAAAACGACACTATATTACAGTTGTTAACCCTAATAACTGTGGTTCCTAAAATAACGTTAAAAACTTTTTATATTTATTGAGTCAAAATTTGGGGGCGCCGAATCAGCCTTATAAACGCTAATAGCGATTTACGGTGTACTGTATAGTTCACTAACGCTTGTAAAGATGGTGGGTGTACTACTATTTTCCATTTGCCCTTTATGTTGACCTTGTTATCTTTTCACCTTTTTGCCTATTTGCCTCGATAACTCATACCTTTATACGCAACCCGTTATATCTTTACACCTTAACCTTATATCTTTGATTCCTTTTACACCTTTTCACATGTACCTTTTGTTATTTTCGAAACCTTTAGTACTCTTTATATCTAGTGTGTGAGAAAGGGATTAAGGACTTAGTCACTTCTGTGTACAGACTGAATTATAGTAGACAGGTGTTAGTGTGGTGTGTAACTCTGAAGGGAGTACACATGCTTGGTACACTCCAAGGACACGTGTAAGTCCGTGAGACGGTAGACAGAGTTAGCCGTCATTTTGGAAGTGAAATATTGACCAGCTGTCATTTTGGAAGTGAAATATTGACTGCGCGGTCATTTCAAGTACTTATCATTTTGGCGGCAGTCAGTTTTAAGTTTGATGTAAATATTTCCATTCTCTTAGGGTTTAGGGTTCTAGTTTACTCACTTGTATATATAGGACTTAGATTACTCTTGTAGGAAGGAATTCCTTGTATGCAAAAACTGTGAAGCAGTTTTTTGGGGTTTATCAATTATACAGATCATTGTGATCTTTTGGTAGAACTCTTTGAAGTTCTGCATCTGGGTTCCTTATGTTATTGTCTTTACTTTGGCAAATTTGCAAACCTAGGGTGTGTATGGTTTGGTTGAGACTTAATTGTGAAGTCAACAATCTGTGGGTTTATCGTGAGAGTTTCCTACTGTGTGACAGTGTTATTATCATGGCAACTGTTGGTGATTCTTCTATTTCATCGATGACACCAGTTGCCTCATTACAACAAGTTACAGGCATGCCCTCACGAATTTCGGTGTTTAATGGGCAAAAATATGTGTATTGGGCTGATTTGACTAATTCATACCTTAAGCAAGTAAATTTGTATGATGTGGTTTCCGATGCTTTTCAGGATACATCTCTAGATTTGGATAAGAAAAATGAAGATGCATTGCATGTCCTCAAATTCCTCTTGTCAAAATATCTCAACATGATATATATCCATATCTCTACGGCATCTGAAATATGGAAGGCTTTGCGAGAGTCTTATGTCCTAGCTAATGAGCAGAATGAAGTTATAACTGTTGGAAAAATCTGGGATTATAAATATACCGGAGGTGATATGAACGTGTATTGTAATGGCTTGAAACTTCTATTGTCGGAAAATACATGTTCCGGGGGGAAGTGTCCTCCATATCATCAAGCTATGATTTTTATAAGAGGGCTTCCGACTGAATAAAAAAGAGTTGCAGATCAGTTAAAAAGGTTATAGAAGAGTAGATGGAATATAGCTGTAGCGGAACCTTATATTTTAGAGGAAGAGGCCACTTCGACCAATAGAATTACGTTATTCGAACAAGTTTTACATACGACAAGCCTAACGAAGGACTCTCCGTAAGGGTATTTTCGCATGTAACCGAAACTTAGTCTTGCTACTTTGTTTTTTAGAGAAGATTCTCCGTACATCTTTCAGAGCATTCGGATGTAAACGCAAATAACTTGTCACTTAAAAAAGTGACTTACGTAGACGTGTACGAAGAATTGTGACAGATGAAGTGGTACATAAAATGAGGCGAAACTTCCACTCGCCTTCAATTTGAGGCGTTTCTCCGCACGCTGTACAATTTTTGTGACTTCATAATGTCCGTACGCCACGTGTCGAAACTCTAAAATACCTTTCGCTATCGCACAGAATTTGCGGTTTCGTTTATCGTCTTCCCACTGCCGACAGGTGGCCAATATTTACATACGCCGTATGTGTGAAGACACGTCGTTTATTGTCTTCCCACTTGCCAACAGGTGGCCAATATTTTTCACACGCCGTATGTGTGAAGACACGTGTTTTTGAGAGAGACGGCCCCTGTACGGATCAGCGCACACAAAACATTAAGCACAGGCTGGAAACGTGCAGTGTGTTTTTTTGCTTTGTCCTTTTTCTAAAAGGGAAAAGCATTGTAGTCGGATTGGAGTCTCTGGTGACAAAGGAAAGAGACACGTGGTACAATCCTATTTGTTGTATTTCACGTGGTTGTAGTGGTATGATAAAAGTCCAGACAAAATCGACGTCACGCCAAAATGTCGAGTTATCAATACTGGTTGAGTAACATACAGTCTCGTACGTTAAATTTTTCGCGTGCGATTCCGTACATCACGCCGAGTTGTCGTTTTGTCAATATCCGTACACGCCAAAATGTCGTATTATCAATATCGGTTAAGTACAGTAACGTACAGTATCGTACTTTAAATTTTTGCGCCTGCGATCCCGTCACATCACACCACGTTGTCGTGTTCTCAATATCCGTACGCTACTGTTATTTCAGTGTTGGCGTGACGTACGATGTGTCGTGATATCAATACCGGTACAGTAACGTACAGTATCGCACTTTTAATTTTGGCGCGTGCGATCTCGTCACATCACGCCACGTTGTCGTGTTCACAATAACCGTACACTACACAGCGAATCGTAACTAGAGTAAATAACGCTAATTCGGTCGCCCTAAATTTCGAATCTATCACGTTAAATAGAGTAAATGATTCGAATTTTTTCATTATACTATTTACGGTAAAGTTTAATTAGCGTAAAAAATCCTAATATAGGTTCATTTTAAATAGTGTGGAATACGGACAGCGTCTGACTGTGCAAAATTGTACTTTATAAGTAAAAAGGCACAAATAATAATTTAATAGAATCGCGCTCGCATGTGAAATTGCACTAAAAAAAAAAAAAATTGCATCGAAAAAAACCCGTTCGCAAAGCTCCGTCCGTCGACAACATTCTCGCCCGTGTGAACATTTACATGAATTTACATGTGAAAATTTTATAGTTAAACGACAACAGTATGAGTTGAGACAAATAGTATATATCTATGAGACAAATAGTACTAACGTCATAATGACTTCAAAATATACGGGCTGACGATTTTCGTATGTCTAAATAATTTAGTGTTCATAGTTACAACACGGATAATTATTGCCGACATAAGCTAATATAGAGTACTTAAATAAAGTATAATAAATTTCCTCTGTGAAAAGGTTCTATCACAATAATTAGCGTTTGTAACTCTAATTGTTTTTTCTTGTTTTTTTGCTCTAATTTTTTCTTTACTATAATTACGATTCGCGGTATACCGTAATTTCAGTGTTGGCGTCATGTACGATTTTTGTACATGGTACGCACTGTACTATCGCATTGTACATGGTAAAAACCATGACGATGCCAAGTGGATGGTTTAATTCGCGTTTCGTTCATGTAGGGGGTTTGATAAAGCGTAAAAGTTTCACATTGATTTGAGCGTTCGATCTCAATCTAATGAACGATATGAATGAATGGATTGAATATATCATGTAGTATTAAATATTTTAATGTTAAATCTATAATACACATTAAACCATTAGCATTATTTAACCATTATTCGTTTAAACAGAATACAAATGGTTTTTGTTTATTTTATATTAAGGTGTTGCATGTCTATTTTTCATACTTTTTTTTATCAATACATAATATCACAAAAAAATAAAACAAAAAAAAGACAAACAAAATAAATAACCACAATACAACCTTGATCACATAAAAAAAACGCAAAAAACAAATGTAAACATAACAAAGAAAAAAATAAGTAAAAAAAAACATCAAACTTAACTAGGATTCAACCAACTTAGTCCAAAGACCCAGATGGTTGGAACAACATCATTATCAGCTCAAAGGCTGACTAACACTACAAACACGTATTTTCTTTTATATTTTTTGATAGTTAGAATATGTTGATTACTTGAAGTACTTTTTTTGTTTTCGATCAAACACCTTTGTTGAAGACCCAGATGGTTGCATAAACATCATTATCAGCTCAAAGGCTGACTAACATTACAATCATTTATTATTTATTAATTTTCATTGTTTATTATAGTAGATTGATTACTTTGAGTACTTTTATTTTTTATTTTTTTGTGATCAACCAACTTAGTCCTAAGACTTAGAAGGTTAAACATCACTATCAGCTTGGAGGCTGACCAACATTACAAACACTTGTTTTTATTCATAATACTTGTTTGTTGGATTACATTGTTACTTTTAATAATTTGTTTTCTTTGTTTTTTTCGATCAACCAACTTAGTCTAAAGACCAAGAAAGTTGTTGAACATCATTATCAACTCAAAGGCTGACGAACATTACAAACATTGGTATATACATTTTTTTTTAAATACAACACAAATACTTTGACTAGTTTGTTTATGTGAAACTTGATTTATTTGTTTTTTTTTATATGACCAGCATTACAAATATTAGTTTTTTTTTTTTTTTTAAATATAATACAAATACTTTGAATACTTTGTTTTGGTGATACTTTGATTACATCATCATCATCATCATCATTATCATCATCATCAACATCATCATCATGATCATCATCATCTTCATCTTCATCATCATCATAGTCATCATCATCGTCAACATCATCATCATCATCATCATCATCATCATCACCATCATCGTCATCATCATCATCATCAACGTCATCGTCATCATCATCATCGTCATCATCATCATCGTCATCATCATCATCATCATGATCATCATCATTACATCATCATCATTACATCATCATCATTACATCATCATCATCATCATTATCATCATGATTACATCATCATCATTATCATCATCATTACATCATCATCATCAGCATGATCATGATCATCATCATTACATCATCATCATCATTATCATTATCATTACATCATTATCATTATATCATCATCATTATCATTACATCATTATCATTATATCATCATCATCATCATCTTCATCATCATCATCATCATCATCATCATCATCATCATCATCATCATCATCATCATCATCATCATCATCATCATCATCATCATCATCATCATGATCATCTTCATCACCATGATCATGATCGTCATCAATATCATCATTATCAACATCATCTACATCATCATCATCATTATCATTACATCATCATTATCATCATCATTACGTCATCATCATCATCGTCATCATCATCAGCCCATCTTCCAGTAAGAGCAGACAATGCTTTAGAAAAAAAAAAAACTAATAACTATTTTTTTTACATAATAATATTTAAACTCACAACCAAACAATAATAAGAAAAGAGCACGAAACAAACAATTCCCAGACCTTGTAACATGTAATCGAAAAAAAGGTTTTCATGTCATAATGAGCTTACCTAAAATAGAACTCCGAAAAGGAGAAAAAAAGCACACTTACACCTGAATAACAAAAAATACACTATGTCGTATATAGAATGTAAATTACAATATATATAACATATCGAATAATATTTATATCACATGTAACTGATATGGTATAAAACGTTATAATACATATTTAACATAAGTAATATTTGTAATATATACAATAATACACGTTATTATCTGTTTAATATATTTGAAGTAGGAGTTATATTATAAACAATGTATATGATTTTAGTTGAAGTATAATATATGAACTACTGTTACAACTACTGTTATAGTTGTAAATATACTTATAACAATTATAATAAACATATTGTAATGGTTAGATATAATTGTCATAATATATATAACATAACAGTTAGTTTCAACTGTTATAATTACTATAATGTAAAAGTTTATTATACTTATAATAATTAACATAATATAACGGTTAGATACAACTGTTATAATATGTATAATATAATAGTTAATTTTAATTGTTAAGATAAATATAATGTAAACTATTATAAAAAATATAATGTAATAGTTAGTTAACACTAATAATTAACACATTATAACAGTTAGATATAAATGTTAAAATATATATAATAAAATAGTTAGTTCTAACTATAAAAATTAACACATTATGATAGTTAGACTATATATAATGTATAACTGGTTAAAACTCTAATAAAATAACAGTTAGATTAAACCTGCTATAATATGTGTAGTATAGCAGTTAGATATAATATTATATAATTGTCAACCAATGTCAACCGATGTTTTATATAAAATATATTTATAATAACATTTGTTTTTTCTTAACAATATAATTTTGAGAGCACAAGAAGACAGCCGATGGTATAGCCCTAAACTCCACGTTCCGTCAACATTCCTTGCAAGAGTTTATTTAATTCGAGATTTTTATATAAATGATATAAAAATAACAAAACTAAAAGTAAACAAATAAAACGTGCGGATAATCGGACTGAAAACTGAAACTATAGATTGATGTACCACAAACATACCTAAAATAAACGGATCCCAACGAACAAAATAACACATCACAACATACATTGCATCGAAACGAATAGAATATGAAACATCTTGGCAGAGATGGCTGCGCAACAAACCACACTATTTAGATTTGAAGAGGTGAAAGGAAACCATTGTTGGCTTCGTGTTGAAAGAAAAAGGGAGAAACAAAGCGTATAAAAACTACCGTTACGCTTTGTTTCTCCCTTTTTATTTCAACACGAAGCCAACAATGGTTTCCTTTCACCTCTTCGAATCTAAATAGTGTGGTTTATATATATATATATGTATTAAAAGCGATAATATATATATATATATATGTGTATTAAAAGGGATATATATATATATATATATGTATATATATATATGTATATATGTGTATTAAAAGCATATTATATGTATATAATTATAATATATAAATAAAAAAAACCGTAGAGTATGAATACATATTATACATTGTGTGGATGAAAACACGAATCCGACAAATATTCAAGCACCAGTAACCGAAATTGAATAAAAAAACGATAAAAGTAATGAAAATTGAATAAAATAACAACAATAAAAATAGAGAAGAAAGAACACAAATGCAGAACAGAAAACCAAAAAAAAAATAAAAAATTATCAACAAAAGAAAAAACATGAAGAAAACCAGGTTCAAACAGAGGAACAAAGAAAACCTTTTTTTCGAAGGTTGGCATGCTTTCCGACGAGCTTTAA
This sequence comes from Zygnema cylindricum, assembly GCA_037447655.1. NCBI lineage: Eukaryota > Viridiplantae > Streptophyta > Zygnematophyceae > Zygnematales > Zygnemataceae > Zygnema > Zygnema cylindricum. The sequence goes on along the minus strand of JBBHKE010000581.1, from coordinate 32,098 downwards.
GCAACAAATGACGTCACCCGCATGCAGGCGAGTTTTGTTGGCGGGCAGAGGATTCAATCGGAGCTCAGGAATCAATCACAGATCGTAATCAACAGGCATGTCTCGATCTTATCGGAGAGAGAGGGAGAGGGAGAGGGGCGAGGAGAAGAAGAAGAAGGAGAGGGAGAGAGAGAGGGAGAGGGAGGAGAAGAAATGGGAGGCGGGCGACAAACAACCGAAATGATTAAAGGACAGTCGGATTATTGATTTCTGCGCCAATGGACGTGACTCGGGTCAGGTTTTCTGCCGTGTAAGACGCGGTAGCGCGATTAGAATCGACAGACAGAATAAAAACGACGAGAAGAGCAAAAAGACAATAGCATGCGGGTATTTTTTTTGAAAAAGTTTCTCAATTTTTCACGGGCAGTTTTGTGGATTCCTCCTAACCTATTCATTTTGTTTTTCTTTCCTAAAACTATCGTATAGTACTATACGGTACACCACCAATCGCTATTAGAGTCAAGGATTAAATAGCGTAAAAAAAAATAGCGTTATTGATTATAATTTAGTGCTTGAGACGTGGCAGATTATGGTCCACGTACTTTAATAGCGTTATTAATTCTATTTCAGGTTTTGGGGTCAAAATTTAGGGGCACCGTATTAGCGTTATATACTCTAATAGCGATTGGCGGTGTACAGTACACCGCGCATCGTTATTAGTGTCAAAATTTAAATAGCGTGGAAGTAAATATACCGTCATTGACGCTAATTAAGATTTAAAAAAAAAAAGAAAAAAGGTGTATTCTAATTTCGGCGTTTATGCTAATTTGGGAACAACAAAAATGGAATATTCGTTGTACGATTATACGCAATAATATATGTTTCCGTACAAAATATTAAAAATCGTACGCCGTCGTGAAATTTAAATATCCGTACATGTAAGACTAATTTACGTGTCAGAACAATCCTGTTTTTTTAGCGCACGATCCTATGCGTGCGCGTCTGATTTAACTCATTTTTTGTAAAATTTTAATTTGAAAAGGTACATTTGTGTACGGTCTGACATCGACCGTACATCACACTATTTAGATATAATTGTAATTCGTCCTTTACGCTATTTTGTACGGTACCTTAATTAACGTCAAGGAAAAATATAAATCATGTATCCTATTTGAGGACAAAAATCAAAATTTTAAGAACACAAATTAGTGTCGTTGACACTAATAACGATGCGCGGTGTACACGTGCAGCAAGTCGAGCGGTTGCAGAATATCAGGCGCACCTTGGAGCGGCTGTCGCAATCATTCATCTCGGGCACTGAAAAAAATGGTAGATTCATTGTTGAATCGCGCTAAGTGACGCTTCAGTGAACCGACCAAAGGGCAAAGCACCGGGTCGCCCGCGACTATTATTTTTGGTACTCCGCGCACAAAAATTGTAAGAAACTGCAGACACGTGCGACATCGTCTGCCTATTCGCTCAATTTATTGGACTTTATTTCAAATCACCTCGCGAAGTGATTTGATGTAAAGTTTGAACATGTGTTGAAAGGACGCGAAAGTGGGTCGAAATGCGCTAAACGACAAATTGTATCGCGCTAGACGACAAATTACTGTACGTATAAAGTTTCAGGGTAACGCAACTTGTACGGTGGTAATTTCAATTTTTTGGTACGGCTGCGGATTTTCTCGTTTTTTTCTAAGTTATGGAGGAAAACGACAGAAAATAACTGTAACTTTAGCACATGCGAAAATACCCTAACAGTTAGACATTTGCCCGTACAGATTTTTCAAAAGTTAAGAGCCGAAGTTAAGGAACCCTGGCGTCTTTACATTAAAAATAATTATAGGAAGCATAAAAGTTTGTCCTTCCGGTCAGCTTCCTTCTGAACAACTGTTACTAAATTGACGATTCTTCATAATGAACCGACGCAGATTCCCTAACCTAAATGGTAACGGTTTTCGCAACATGTGCAGTTGATGACATGATGACTGTATCCTAAATCTAAGAAAGATTCATTTTAGATTTGGTAGATTCATAGGACCAAATCGTAAGATTGACCAAGCAATGACCAGCAGCCAGCTGGCACAGATGATATCAGACTTGGTGTGACCGCGTCATACCAATATTTTCCAAATCGGCCTGCTTGAATTTGTAAAAGACGACACGCTGCTCTGTACTGAACTTGACACGTGTGTTCTGAACTTTTATATTTGTGATGGGAAACGGTGAGGAGCGAATCGGTGATTCCGCAAGTATCTTGGACCGTGCCTTTTCGTACCGTACATGATGGCAGGCGCAGCACGTGTGAGAGATGGTGCATTGGTTTTGCCACGTGCTCTCAAGCGGCTTCATTTCCGTCCGTTTTAGGGTTTGAAGCCAGTAGAGTACGATGCGTTAGAGTCCGTACATTACAATATTCTATCTGCCGTTGGTACCTCGAGCGAATCGTTGATTCAGCCTCGTTCTCTGAAGCGTGCTATTATTAGCGTAGACGGCAATGCACTGTAGCAGAACGGCAGGACAGTTTCTGAAGCGGCGGCTTTATTGCCCCTCTGATTTTCGGCTCTCCTCTAGTAAAGTACAGTACAGAATATGGTACGGAAAATTACATAATTTATAATGTCTATGGTACACCGTGTATCGCTATTAGTGTTGATATTTTTTCGCCACTTAAAAACATATTTTCTCCCTACACACCTGTCCGATTTTCACGTGGAGACCGCTAATCGGAAGGTGAGAATCCTATCTTTCAATCGCAACCGTCAGATTCATAATCGGACAGGTGTGTACGGAGTAAAGATGTATTAAGCGGCAAAAACAAACATTAACACTAATAGCGATTCACTGTGTACTGCACTGTACTTATGCAGATTCCTGGCTAGTGGTTACCAGATTATGTACCATTGCCCATGCAAGTTTGTACTTTGTCGTAGCTTATTGCAAGACTGCAAGTTTATACTTTATACAGTTTATACTTTATAGGTTATACGAACCGTATTTTATTATTTCGTGCCTATGTCATAAGAGGAGCGGAAGTACAATAGTACAATACAAATATACAATACAATACAATACAATATAGTACAGTACATGACTGCACTCTAGTTTGAATTCTGGAGGTTAGAAGAACAAAAGAGTGGGAGTTGTAGGATCCTTGCACTCATTTTTTTTATGTGTTCAGTTTTCATTGGAGGTAGGTCGAGAGAAGCAGAGGAGGAAGACTTGCAGAAATTGTGAGGAGAGTTAGAGAGAGAGGGAAGAGGCAGTGACATATATTATGATAGAAGGAAGAAGGACAGGAATAATTGAGGGTAGAAGGAAGGAAGTTTTGAAAGGGAGAAAGAGGACAAGCAGACGATTTGTCGGCTTAGTCTCTCGTGAATTTGATATGGTGTATATTTAACAAGGACTAGAAAGCTTTGAAAAACCAGGATCGTTGCTGAGGAGCAAAACTAAACTTTTTTTTTTTTTTTTTTCCTTTTGAAGCAAGGATCAAGACTAGCCTTTTTTTAAAAACATTAAGGAATAAAAACATTAAGGAATAAAAACAGTAAGGAATAAAAACCATTATTTTGAATTAGGAAGGTCATGGTACGGATTTTTTTTCATTTATGGCTCGCCTACCATTTAAATATGCTTGGAAGGAAGAATCTAGGGTTAAAAAAGTGGTAGCTAGGTTTAAAAAAAGTTTCAATCCTTCATTTTTAGTATCAAGTGTTAGAATGCGACGCAAAAAAAACTTTTAATAATAATTATTTTGAAGACATTAATTAGGTTTTGGAGAAATAACCAGGACAGCTGGCATTTAGCAACCGTATATAGATTGAGGTAGAGGAGATAAAAAAAGGGAGAAGAAACAAAGAAGGAGGAGAAACAGAAAAAAGGAGGAAAAACAGTAAGAAAAGAAGAAATAGAAAAAAGTAAACAAAATGAAGGTCCAAATATCTCCTGGATTACGAAAAATCACAATTTCGACAACGAAGGGCTTTTGGGATCCTATGAAGTTTAAAGTGATTGCAAGATATTTATCGTTCCGTACGATTGTTGTAGGACTTCTGGTTACTAGTTTTTGTCTCCCTTTATTATTCACAGTTACAACATTAGTGAGTTTGGAGCGAGTCAGTTCGTGCAAATCTATTGGTAAGTTTGTTTTTTTTTATATCTTTTTTAATGCTTTTGTTGGTGTGATATTTGTAAGCAACGGTTTTTTTGAATTTTGAACTGCTTTTATTTTTTCACAAACTTCTGAGGCTTTGTTTTTGAAAAATTACGTTAACACCTTTGGGTTTTTGAATTTGAACTACTTTTTTTTCACAAACTTTTATGGTTTTTATTCATTCTTCTATCGTGCGTAAACAATTGAAAACACTATATGTGGTTTCCCAATACCATATGTGCATTACACGTCTATAACTCGTGTATAATATCGTATATACTCTTATAATACACATATTGTATTATAGGGATATATTACGATATGCGTATCGTATGGGGCAACGACATATAGTTGGAAATGCTGGATATTGTTGCCCCGTTTTATACGCTTATTAAAAAGGGTATAAATACATCCATAGTATGGAGTTACCATATATAGCGTTGCACTTGTTTTCATACATTTGGACTATGGTTTTATTTTTAGAATAACAACTCTCTTGTGCATTTAAGGCCTTTGTCTTTTTTCTCTTTCTGCACGTCCGGGTTTTTGGCTACTTGCTTTTGCACGAGCACATTTGTCTCCCTCTCCCTCTCCCTCTCCCTCTCCCTCTCCCTCTCCCTCTCCCTCTCCCTCTCCCTCTGTTTTGTAGATTTATTTGTCTTTATTTTTTGTCCTCTACATTTAACTTATGCAAAATTATTCGATAGAAAATATTCTATTATAGTTTGGTTTCAGATTATTTTATTAAATATTATGAATAAATACTTTTTAGGCTATTTTATTCACGATATCGGACACCTGTTATAAGCTTTTTTGTCGGGACTTTGAATTATGCATAACAAAAAAAAACAAAAAAACAGAAAAAAGACAAAATAACAAAAATACAATACAAAAATAACAACGAAGACTAAATAATATTAGGTGGATCTAGGTTGAAAATTAAGGTCGAAAATTAATTTTAGAGGAATTCAAAATTCTCGATGTTTCAGTGGTAGCAAAAGTTTCGGTGGGAAAGTATGGACCGTTGGGCAGCCAGAGGAAGTAAAATATTTTGTAGCAAGTCTCTTACTTTCTCCTCTCTCTCTCTCTCTCTCTCTCTCTCTCTCTCTCTCTCTCTCTCTCTCTCTCTCTCTCTCTCTCTCTCTCTCTCTCTCTCTCTCTCCCTCTCATTGTATGCTATTAATAAATCATACCTTTAATTAATTTCATATTTTTTCCTTTCCAGACTGTATGTATACTGGGAGAAAATTCCCTTCTGAACCTTATAGGAACGGGATCGATAGAGATAAAGTAAGCAATTTTTTTTCTCTCTCTCCTCCCCGCTCTCCTCCCCACTCTCCTCCCCTCTCCCCTCTCCCCTCCCCTCTCTCCTCTGTTGCTTCTCCCCCTTGCCTTATCATTAGAAACAACGGGGTCCTTCTTTGTCCGTCTTCTCTATCCTTTCTATTCCCTCTGTCCTCTCTCTTTCCGGTGTGGATTCTTCCCTTCCCTGATCTTGAGGAATAAAGGGAGCAGTCTTTTTTTGTCTCCCTCTCTCCTCCCTCTCTCCTTTGTTCCTTCCTTCTTGCCTAATTTTTGTAAAAAAAAATCTTAAAAAAGAGTGACAATCCCATCCAATGCTGTGGAAGTGAAAAGAAAAGGAATATGTTGTGGTGAAGGAAGGTGGGAGAGAGAAACACAATGAGAGAGGGAAAGGTTTTTGAGGGAGAGAGGATGGGAAAGGGAGAGGAAGGAAGAGGAAGAGGGAAGAGGAAGAGGGAAGAGGGAAGAGGGAGAGGGACGAGCGGAGAGGAACAAGGAAGAGGGAAGAGGATGAGGGAAGAGGGACAAGTGAAGAGGGAAGTGGGAAGAGGGACAAGGGAAGATGGAAGAGGGAAGAGGTAGAGGAATTTGGTCAAGTTTACTTCATGCTTTTAAGTTAATGGTCACTTGCAGAAACGAGAAGTATTAAGTAGACACTATACTTTATCCTGGTTTTTGTATGCAAGTATAGTGTTTTATGCTGCTTTTTGTCTGGTTTTTTATATAATTAGTGTTTTATGTTGTTTTTTGTCTGGTTTCTGTATAATTGTAGTGTTTTATAGTGTCTTATGGCTGGTTTTTTTTACAAAAGTGCAGTGTTTCATCGTGTCTTTGACACTTATGCTCGTGACATAAGTATTACTGCCTAAGGGAGAGGGAGAAGGAGAGAGGGAGAGGGGAAGAGGGAGAGGGGAAGAGGGAGAGAGAGAGGGAGAGGGGGAGAGAGGGAGGGAGGGAGGGAGGACAGTGGACTAACACCGTGTATCACTATTAATGTTGAGAGAGAGAGCGAGAGTGTGTGAGGGAGAGAGAGAGAGGGAGAGAGAGAGCGAGGACTGCGCATTAAAGTTAGGAACTCAAAATAATGTGGTTTTTTGCAGGCAAATAGAGTGAGTACGGCTTCGCTTACCGGAGTATTGAGATCAGGACGCACTTTAAGTGATTTTGAAGGAGAGGAGAGTCTACCGGAGTCGTTAGAAGACCTGGCATTAAAAGCAGAAAAATATCAATATAACGCGACAACTATCGTTCGTATTTTGAAATCAATGGTTAGTTTCACACAATCTATCTGCCTATATTGTGTCTACGTATTCTTTTATGTCATCATTTTTATTGTCGAATGACTACCAATAAAAACCCAAACTGCACCATGAATTGCTATTAGTGGCAATAACACTATATCGATGCAGGTTTTTTTCTGGCTTTTAAACGTAAAAATAGTGCTAATAATGTTAATAGTGTTTTTCTTAACACTAATTTGGTAAGCGGTTGGAAATCGACCATGTCGTTCGGGCCTAAATTAGAATCAATAACACTAAACTAAACCCTAGGCTATATATTTCTTCGTGTTAATAACGATTCAAGGTGTAACATTCGATTTTGAAATCAATGGTGTTAGTTTCACAACATGTCGATTCTAACCGAGCACAATCCCTATGGCCCATATGTCAGCGAATTCTTATGTCGTTCTTTTAATTGTCAACAAAACAAAATCTTAAACAGTTAAGCATCATTAGTACGTAAATATGGTTAGATGTGTGACTGATGTGTAACACATTCCTACGGAGTATTTGACCCGTGGAAACTACTCTGCCCATCGCTATTAGTGTTATTAACACAAATCAGTTGCAACCTTTTACTGAAAATCGTAAAATTTAATAACACCGGTGAGTAGCTTTAAATTGGCACGTCCCTCTTGCCGTAAATTAGTATTATTGATTCTAATTCTCTTTATTACATTCTCTTTATTTTTTTACATTAACAGCGATGGGCTGTGCTTCTTAGGGTTTTCACATGGGCAGCTTTCATGTGTTTACGGTAGAGTGGGACTGTAAGCTCTAACACATTGCATTCTGTGAGAATTTATACGCAGTGTAGTTGCCATGTACTAAGGCAGTAAGTAATGGTAAATATTTATATTTTTTTGCGCTTGGGTCTCCTTGTATGACCAATTTCAGAGCTGCAAGACAAAATGCGTTGCTGTGTTGTGTAAGAAAACTGGGTTTCCTTAGTATTTGAATAGAGAAATTTTGTGCAGTAGAGAAATTGTCAGTGCAGTAGAGGAAAGTTAATGCAGTAGAGAAAAGTTTATGCATTAGAGAAAAACAAGTGTAGTTTAGAAAAACTAGTGCAGTAAAGAAAAGTTATTGCAGTGGAAAAAAGTTAAAAGTTAGTGTAGTAGAGTAAAGCTGACACAGTAGAGAAAAGTTAGTGCAGTAGAGAAAAGTAAATGCAATAGAGAAAAGGTAGTGTAGTAGAAAAAGTTAGTGCGGTACTACTAGTTTACTACTTTCAGTTACCGTTCATTTCTGCACAACTGAGAATATCTCTGATGTATTACTGCACAGTTGAGATAGAGAAAACTGCCCTAGTGAAAATTCTGGTAGACGCTCGATTTTGCGTGTATTGAACATATTTTCTTTTCTTTATGAAAACCTTTTTCTGGTTTCTTCTTAACTGCAGTAAAAGTGCAAGGAAGATGTAATTATAGATGGTTACTTTTCAAATAGTACAGATCGGCGCTTTTCACAATATTTATATCTGTTAGTATTCATAACATTGTGATTCAAAAAAATTGCTATATAATCCACATTCTTTTATTTGACTGTGTCACAATCGTACGGTTCAGTCCCTAGAAGTAGATCATAAAAAGTACAAGTCAATATATTGTAAAAAGTACAATCTGTACGATTGTTTTTTTGTTTTATTCTTGACAAAGTCAATAGATCATAAAAAGTACAAACTGTATGATAGTAATTTTGTTCTATGCTTCAGTCACGGTGAGTCACTCCAAATAAGCATTAAGTGGAGGGGACACCTGAAGCTAGGGTTCGTGAAGATTTAGGAAAAAAATTGTCAGTCTAATGTTTAATGGTTCGTTTAAAAACCATTGCAAAAGGATTAAAAAAAAAATGAATGGCAATTTTACCTTTTGTGTTTGTTGTCGAGAGAGAGTTGGGAGTCTATTTTTTTTTTTTTTGTTTAATGCCGACGATCATGAGAGACTGAGTCACTAATCTGTTCACTTCTTGTACAAGCTTTTGAGTTATATAAGTCCCCTATTTTTGTTTTTTTTTTAATGCAGATGGAAGCAAATGATGAGAGGGACCGAGTCACTAAATTTCAACGTACTTTATACAGACATTTTGCATCCAAAGGCATTCCAAAAGGTCTCCATTGCCTTTCTCTTCGACTTACTGCAGAATATTCGATGAATCCTAATGCCCAAAACCACCTTCCCGGTTTAACTTTTGTCGACCGACTCACAGATAACTCTCTCTTACACTTTGTTCTTATAACAGATAATGTATTTGCCGCCTCTGTGGTGGTCAAATCGGCTGTTAGTAATGCAAATGTTCCTCAAAATTATGTGTTTCATATAGTCACGGAGAAGATGTCTTATGAAGCGATGTGCGCTTGGTTTTCCTTAAACCCTCCCTCTCCCGCTGTACTGGAGGTTTTAGGAATTCATCAATTAGGATGGCTTAACAAGGAAACTGTCCCTGTATTAGACTTGGTCGAAAATTCCGATGTTATAAAACGACATTATTACGGAGACCATTCGGTAGACGAAAAAAACTTGAAGGATTCTCCAGGTTTGCTTGCGGCGAAGCTCGCTTCTCGAAATCCGAAATATATTTCGATTATGAATCACTTACGGATGTATCTTCCTTCGGTAAGGGAACCCTCTCCTCTCTCTCTCTCTCTCTTTCTCTCGCTCTCCCCCTCGCCCTCTCTCCCTCTCCAAACGAGATCCTTTTTTGAACCTGAAAGTTTTGTGTGGTTTTGCAAGTATTGGATATTTGAAGCTTTTTCTTTCGTTTGAGACCCTGAAATTTTGAGGAAACACATGTATGTAGGTTTTGCCTTACTTTTTTTTGCTTAACTATTATTGTTTACTATTAATACCTTGCTATTATTGGTCACAGAAAATTTCTACTCATAGAAAACTGCGTTAGTTATCATAATTTTGAAGACATTTTTTGTCCATTCTATTCCCACCCAAAACTGCTAGTATTCCCAAATAAAAGTTGTAAAAGAAAAATATGTAACCACTCTTATCCATGTTTTCTTTTTTCTCTTCATTTAACTGTTTCGACTGTTTTGTTCCCATCCACCTTAACTGTATTTGTATCCACGCTAATTACGGTATCCGATATAATAACGAGTTTTTTTTGTCTCTCTTTTTTTGCCGCTCCATTATTCAACTTGCTTCTATGCTTCAAAACTTTTGCACTTTTGAAAATGAATATAATGTAAGCTATAATATAATGTATTAAAGATAATTAAGCTGAAAATATTAATTGGGTAAAATTAAGATATAATAGTGGTAGGGATTTTAATAACCTTTTAGGAATTAAGGAACTTTTCAATAAAGGAGCAAACGCAGGTATTTTCGAAACTTAGAAAAGTGGTATTTATAGACAATGATGTTGTGGTACAAAAGGACCCTCCATTTTCTTCTTAATTTCTTACAATTTTTTATATATGATTTTTATTTGTGTTTCTTTTATATTGCAGGTATTTCCAAAACTTAAGAAGGTTGTATTTTTAGACGACGATGTTGTGGTACAAAAAGATTTGAGTCCATTATGGGAAATTCCTCTCTACGGGAGAGTTCTCGGGGCAGTCGAAACTTGTCGCGGAGACGACAAAAAAGTTATGTCGAAACATTTTAAATCTTATTTTAATTTTTCGCACCCCTTAATCGCTGACAAATTTGACCCCGAAAAATGCGCTTGGGCTTATGGTATGAATATTTTGGATTTGGAGGCCTGGAGGCAATCAGATATTACGGAAATTTATCATTTTTGGCAACGACAGGTGACCTTTTTTCCACTTTTTTGAGGTTTTTCTTCACACGTTGAGGTTTCTTTTCACCTTTTAGGATTGAAATCACTTATTAGGGTTTTCTTTTCACTTCCGTTTCACCTTTTCGCGGTTTATTTATTTTTTACTTTTTGGGTTCTCTTTTTACGTTTTTAGTCAATAAAATTTTGGTCTTTTGGATGTCCATGCATCCTTGACTAAAAATTAAAGTAGGAAACAAAATAAAAAACAAAGAAAGAAACGAAGAAAGAAATAAAGTAGAAACAGAGTACAAAACAAAAGAAAGGAACAAATTAAGAAGCAAAATAGACACAGAGTAGGAAACAAAGTAAGAAACAATGGAGGAACCAAATTGAGGAACAAGGTAAGGAACCAAGTAGGAAACAATGTAGGAAATAAAGTTAGGAATCCAAGTAAGGAACAAAGTATGAACCAAAGTGAGAAACAAACCAAAGTAAGGAGCAAGGTAAGAAACAAAGTAGAAACCAAAGAGACGAAGTAGCGGACCAAAAAACATTTTATAATTAGTTTCAGTTACGCGCAAACTAGATTTAGTCACTTACCGAAGTTCTCACCTTCCCTTCTCTACATTCCTTTTCCATTTCATGCAATGGCGTTTTTTTTTTGTTTTTTGTTTTCATGTTTTGGGGTTTTTGGGGTTTTCTGGGACGCAGAACATTCAGGCAAATTTAAGTTTATGGAGATTGGGGACACTACCTCCTTCTTTAATAGCTTTTGATAATCATATGCAACCCATCGACCCTTCTTGGCATATGTTGGGATTAGGTTATCAACAGGAAAGTAGTATGGAGTCCATTAATAAATCGGCGGTAATACATTATAACGGAGCTTCGAAGCCATGGCTCGAGCTCGCGATACCGGAGCTTCGACCGTTTTGGAGTAAATATGTCAATTTTTCGAATTACTTAATTCATCAGTGTAACATATTTGACTTTTAACAAACTTCCGTTGAAAGAAGGAAGTTTTGATTAATTCGTCGGTGGAACGTATTTAACTCTTAATTCTCCCGTTATGAAGAATTTTTGAAACTCCGTTATGAAGAATTTTCGACCATTTTGGAGTAATTTATGTCAGTTTCTCTAACGAAATAATTCATCGGTGCAACGAATTTGAACTCCTGTTTTGACTTTCTAATCATTTTCCGTTTGACTTCTATAACTTTTCCCTTTGACTTTCGACACTTTCAAAGCTCTCAAATTGAGTGAGGTGTTTACACCGCCGAAACGTTTAATTTGGTAGATAAGCCGCTTAATTCAGAAAGCTGGAATATTAGGGCGGCAAAAAAAGATTGTATAGCAAGATTATTTAGTGTAGTGAGCAAAAAGCAACAACATCAACAAAAAAAATTTAACAAGAAAAAACAATCATCATTGGATGATTTTTTCCAGACCGGTATATCTTTTTGTAGTTTCCCAATAAATGGCCAGGATTTAGTTCTAGTGCTAGATTGCAAGCTTATTTTAGGTGATTGCTTTTTAATGTTTAGGTTTCTCATGGAATGGAAATAATTTTCTTTGGGCTTTTGGTATTTTTGGAAATTAAGATTTTGTTAACCTTTTGCTTGTGTTTTGATCCTTTGAAGGGAAGGCCATATTTTTCAAACAAGATTCTTTTGAAATTGTATTTCCTTTTTTCTTTTTTTTCAAGGAGATGCTGTGTAGTCCTTATCATTTTCCTTTGAGTGTTTTTTCAATAATAAGCTATATGAAGGAAACACAATGGTAAACTATCTGAGTACATGGAAAAAAATGAGAGAAAGCCAAAACAAGACAAAGAAAATGTACATGGAGGCAGAATAAAACCTAAAAAAGAAACACCACTGAACCGTGTATTTTTAGGCCGTATGCAGGTGTGTAGGTCGCCTGTAAAGGTGTCCACGTCGCCCCCCCTCCCATTTCGCTTTACGACGCCTCGTGCAGCGTGTCGCCTCGTAAATATATGTTTAGGGTTTTTTTTATCATTTGTGTGTTTTTTTATATAAAAAAAAACACAACCAATATAAAACCCTAAACATACAAGCCTAATAATCCGAGGTCCCGGGCGTTATTTTGCAAAGTGTGCAGGTCACGGGGCATTTCGCCCTATGTAGGCGACCTGCACAACCTGCACACCGCGGGCGAGAAAACTAACGAACCTTGCCTGTATCGAAGTTAATGTTAATGTTTTTTTGCCACTAAATATATCTTTTCTTCGTGCACACTTGTCGGATTATGGATCTGACGGGTGTGATTGTAAGGCAGGATTTCAGATTGCCAATTTCAATCTGAAAATAGGATGTGAATGCAGAGAAAAGATGTTTTAAGAGGGAAAAAAATATTGAACAATAGTGTTGCACACAAAAGAAAAGAGAAACTGTGTTTAGTCCCCGGCGATATTTCTACGTCAACTGGGTGTCAACACATACATGAAAGTCAAAACTACGTAAAATGTGCTCACGCGCTGAAAGTCTTCAAATGCTTTTCCGGCCAGAGAGAGAATAGCAAATGGCACATTATATTACAAACCATTGTTGACTGATCTTCAGCTCATAAACATTTGTTTGAAACCTAGACTTGAATAAGCCCACTGAACAATCTACATTTATTGAACCATTGAGAAAAATAATCCAGGAACTACCATAAAAGTCTTCAAATGTCAGCCAGTTCTAATGCCTTCATGCATAGCTCACAATAGGAAAAACCTCTTGTTGATCCTCTCCCCTTGTCAACCAGAATATTGTTTAAAATGCCAAGAACATGACATAAACTCTGCACTATTGGTTGATAAGATCTCGATTGTAACATACAATCTTCGGCTCCCAAACATTTATTTGCAATGAAATGAACATAAAAGAGAAAATTTCTGCTAAACTGGATTGGAATGAAATTTACTGAAACTGGATGATTTCCCCTGAAACTGTATTTTAACTTCTGCTGAAACTATTGCAAAGAGAATCCATTCACACATCTTAAATTTCTGGAGTGTAAAAACGGTAGTAAGACTTTTGGCAATCAAAAGTAAAGAGAACATGACATTCCACAAAAAACACACATAAGTTGAAATAAAACTATCTCGACGAAGATATGTTCTTTGAACAAGCATTGTTAACCAAATTTGATACACAATTCTTTCTAGTGCTAAAAAAAAACCTCAAAGATGGAAAGAAAAAATCAACAACAGAAACGAAGGGAGAGATATATAATAGCTAAAAAACGTGACATTCGTCCAAGAACCGAGTGCATTGTTGTTGCCACAAATGCAGCCTGGCATGGAACCAATCCCTCCTCTTTAAGCAACGGACTGTTGGCGAAAAGTTCTTCAAAAGTAGAAAGACAGCATTTTCAAGAGCTATCACTATAGTAAACAAAGTTCAAATTTGTGTTAAAAATCATACAAGGCTTAAGACTCGGTCATTTTAATTTTGACACTGAACGACCTGGTTATTTCTGATAAACAAGAGGTAAACATTCTCTTGGGACAAAGATTCCCTCCTATCAGCGACTAGTAGTTGTCCTCCCCTTTGTGGCTACCATGTCATCCACCTCACCAGCGTCTGCAAAAGACGAGTAACAAAAAAGACAGACTTGAAACACACGCAATTTTCACTGACATAACTAAATATCGAAAAAAAATGACAAATCATTGCATACTTTAGAACGAAAACCTTACAGATAATATTGAAAATGAATACCAAAACTGGCTGCGTGAACAAACATACGAGAAAATGACATCATTCCCATCTTTCAAGTACCCGTGAACAACAACAACTTAAACTTTCTCTTTTTGAATAAAACATTTGTTTCAGTAACTGAGATACCCATCCATGAACAAAACCGATTCATGCATGTACCTGTTACCTTCTGAACCACTTCTGTTTTGTTCTAGTCGAAGGCAAGAACACCAAAACTCACCCGTATCCACCACCCCCTCTGTTCGGCCCGTAGTTTGGCGAACGCTCTCGACTGTCACGGTAAGGAGAATATCGCGGCGATCGGCGAGAACTAAAGTCATCAACCCAGCAAATGAAAACATCTGAGACTATTTCTCATTGTTTCACTTCCACTGTCACAAAACATTTCTAAGCAAACACGGATTTACACCAGATTTCCAAGGAAATTTCTGAGGCAGACTTTTCAGGCACCAAGCAACGGAGGAAGAATAAACACTTCAAAAATAAAAAAAACTCACCCATATCCACCTCCACCTCTGTAAGGAGCATAGTTTGGAGAACGCTCCCGACTATCGCGGTAAGGAGAATATCGAGGGGATCGGCGAGAACTATCCCGATAATCGCGATCCCTGTCTCTGTCTCGGTCGTCATAGTAGCTACCTCTGCCCCGGCTTCGCTCGTATTCTTGAAGAGCAGCTGCATCATTAAGCATATATACTACTGTTGGAATCCAACCATAATTGATCACACTACATTTCCAAGCACAAATGGTCAACCATTCAGAAATTTCACCCCATATATCCAATATTCAACAGTCCTAGAAACAAAAACAATCACCACCAAGTAGAATTGAAGACCTAAAACTGTGTTGTTGTCTCTCAGTGAAGCTAATTAGTCTGCCAACCTTCACACTGGAAATGAAAGAGAACAAAAAGCCTATGCACAGAACTGACCCAGCAAAGACTTAACCTCGAAGTGAATAGCACAAAAAAAAAGGGCTCACCGACTTCACGAGCGGTCCGTACTCCAAGATACTTGCCGGGAGTCGGAGTCCTGGCTCTCTTTCGTTTAGCCTGCAAAGTACTAACAGCGTTAGAAAATCCAACCGACTCCTTTGAGAATGGAATCCAATTAAATCGAGATAAAAATCACTCAAAAAAGAAGCAGATTCCCCAACCCATCAACAAAAACATCAGCATGATGAGAAGCCTTAAAAACCCGAATAAATTAAACAGGGCGATCAGCAAGAATTCAATGAGAACAAGCAGGAGTTAGTAAAAATGTCCACAGACGTCGCTGCAGGAGAAAGATTTTTGGGTGACAAGACATAAGCCAAAGCTGTCAGTTCTCATGCACCACTTAAAATAACTAGGAGGATTCACAGTAAATTGACCGTTACAATGGGCACATCCTACTGGCTGTGTGTTTTCTAAAGAATTGGTGGTTGTTAGAACTGACTGATATTAAGGCTACTAGACTGACCCATGCAGGAGAAAGCTGCCAATATATTGGTGCTAGCCTGAAAAAAAATAGGGTTGCATACATCTGCAGGCATGTCGAAATGGGCTGACAGCGTGCATGCTTTGTTGGGGCTGTTGTCTATTTCAAGTTGATGCTCTCGCTAGTCAACAGACTTGCAGCACTGTCGACACATCTCAACACTTGATTGTCGACACATCAACATAAGTTGTACAACTGGCAATGATCACTGTTGGAGCTGTCAACAGACTTGCAGCAGTGTACACTTGATTGTCGACACATCGACATATGTTGCAATAAATGGGTGTTGCAATACCGATGGGCTGACAGAAGGCAATAATCACTGTTGGTTGAAGCTGTCTAATTCAAGTTGAAGCTGCAATAATAATAGTCAACTGACTTGCACCACTGTCGACGACACATCTCAACATTTCTCAAGTCGTCAAGTCTCAAGTCGACACCTCTCAAGTTGAGCACATGCTGGGAGGCGCTCGACTTGGCCTGTTGATGGAGACACTACAGGGTTTTTGATGGCGATGGATGGCATGGAGGATAGAAAACTGCATTTCATTGGTGGATATGGTGCAGCCAAAAGCAGCAAGACACAGACAACCATCAGCAAAGCACAGAACAAAAAAGCATACTCAAACCTTCAGTAGTGCACCGCCCATTCTATTGTAATTATTAGCGTTAACACTAACACTTAGACATTAACTACAGTAAATTATGTTCTGCCATGTGGCTAATTTTGAACCAGTTAACTAGTTATTGACACTAACTTATGATTTCGGGTAAAAAAACCACACATTGAATTAGAACAATAAACTCTGCTAGCGGTGGACAGCAGGACAGGCCACAGGGTGTTGGCCACAGCAAAGCGCCAGCTTGGCAGACACACCAAAGAGTGTAAAAGGAACCAGGTCACATACAAAAGGACTTTCACACTGTCCAGTTGCAGTATTTTTTGCTCTTACGTCCTCTACTCCTAAACGATACTACACCTGAACCTAGTGTTTTAAAAAGTAACATGTTAAAAGTACATACCCTCTCAACGGAAATAACACGCCCCTCGAGTATGGACCGGTCGAGGTATTTGATGCATCTGTCAGCGTCCTCTAAGCTGTCCATTGTTACAAAGCCGAATCCACGGGACTCCCTGGTACGAGGGTCCACAACGAGCCGGCATTCACTAACCTGTGTAAGAATTATAAAAAATATATTATCAGGTACGTGAAGGTCAGAAAAATACATATTCACTAACCTGCGAAAGGATTAGGAACAGCTTACTATCAACATTTATCAAACAAAAAAAGGAGACGTCATAACTTCTACTACATCCCTCTCACAACATCAAAGTTTTAATATGCACAAAGATAGGGATACACAAAGTGGTTACCAAACACTATGTTGCATATTATACGTGAAACACCAGTATAATATGGATATCATAAGAGGTCGCCAGATATAACGTTCTCATGTGTTTCCGCAATTTTGAGCAGTATCAAATGTCAAAATATCGCACCTTTCCTTCCCTTGAGAAATGATCTTCCAATTCACGCTCCGTCACACGTGTGGAAAGACCAGTAACATAGAGATTGTTGCCAGGGTTTATGTTAGGTTCCTCTCTCCTGAAAAGTGACAGGGAGAGAAGCGAGGGAGAGAGAGAGAGAGAGAGAGAGAGAGAGAGAGAGAGAGAGAGAGAGAGAGAGAGAGAGAGAGAGAGAGAGAG
>JBBHKE010000581.1:0-10920 GCA_037447655.1 Zygnema cylindricum | reverse complement strand
GATTTTTCGTACGATTTGTCGTACGATTCTCCGTACACTTTTTCGTACGGTTTTCCGTACTCTGACTGTACGGACACGAAATTTTTGCGATATATATCGCGATAATTTATGTTGGTCTCGGTACGATATATCGAGGATCCTCCTCGATCGATATTCGATATATCGAATATCGAAATTATCGCGATATGAATCTACCCGATACCCAACACTACTTCTTGAGTTCGGCAAAACCTGTTCAATATGCAACACGACGTATAGCGGTCGTACTTTCGTTCTTGGTTTGTTTGAAATACGGGAATACGTACCGTATTATACCCCTATTATCTCCCTTATTCCCGAAGGAAGAAGAAAAACTTTAAACAACCTCACTATTCAACTGCACAGAGAACTTTCAGGGCAATCCACGTCCAACGGGTGAATTATTTTGAAAGTACGACTCAATTATTTTTGAACTTTCCGGTTTATTGGAACACAGTTCGCCGTGGTTTCCTATGCTAAACGACAAAACCTACATAAGATCATTTTGAAAGTTTGAACGCTCCTGCAACGCTGGTGCAGCTTCAGCGAATCAAAAGGTTGCAGTGTTGCAGACAGAAAAGCCCAGCTCTGTCACATTCAATACTGGAGACGTGTAGATTTCAGTATTCAGTCGGTTATAGTCGAAGTTACAAAATAGTGAAATACAAACCGGCTGCCCTCCCACCATTCTTAATTTTTGTGATGAAGTAGTTGCATTGTTTTCCTGCACAACTCCAAATTTTCTAATATATACGAGCAAAACACAAAGTTACAAACCCTCAGCTCTGCTAACGTTCTTACGTTGCAATTGAGTAGTTGCACTGTTTTACTGCACTATCTGATTCATACAGGCAGGCTGCTCTGCAACCAAACGAATATATGCATTCGTATATATACGACTCTATACCAGACTGTTGCAGACGGACATGTACAAAGCTGCAAAAAGACTTCCCTGCTAATAGTCTTGCAATTGGATAGTTGCACTGTTTTACCGCACAAGCTGATCTGTACAAGCATACTGCTCTGCAGTTACTCTTGTTTGGCAATTAAATTGCTGCTACAAAAGTAGACTATCTCTGCATGATTTTTACTTTGCAATTAAATTGATGCACTTTTTAAATTGCACTTGTTGATCTTTGACTCCTCTGCAAATGTTTTTCCATAGCAGTTAAATTGTCGCACTGCTTTATTGCCACACAAGTTTATATTACAGGAATCACAATTGCTGGTTATTCACTACCGCACTGTTTTGAGAATCTTGAAAACACCTCTTTCCAAGTTTTTTTGTCATTTTTGGTATTTTCGGCATTTTCGGCATTTTCGACATTCTTGTAGCATGCGTTTTAAAGTATTGCTGAGCTTTGCAGCACTGCTTTGAACTTGATCACGACGAGCATACTGGGGAGACTTTAACATCTTTACATAGCCTCATTTATAAATGCTGAATTTAATATCTTCAAGTTTGAATCAAGAACTGTCAATTCACTGCTTTGCTAGCACCATTGGTCAGTTTTATTGAACTCTGTAAATACCTATGGAGATTATTTAACCATTCTTTGACCATAATCATAAGTTGCTAGAGCAACGGAGAGCTTGCAATTATTTTTTTCCAAATATTTTTAGAAATTGGTGCTCTCTCAAGAATCTTAATTTTAATTGTGACTGGCCAACGTTTTAAACTTTCTGGAGCCACTGCAAGTTTTTTAATTGACGGACAATATGACTTATGTCATTCCATATTTGGCAGCGCTAACTACATATGTTAGTTATGCCCTTTTATTTGTTTTTGGTCACTTTCGGGACTTCTTGAGAGGAGTTTCGAAACGTAATAAGCCTCCAGAAGTAAGTGTCAATTCTTTTCAGTTTCTAGAGCAATTTCATACGTTTTTTTTTGCCTAATTGTTTGTCAATTTTTTTTGCAAATGGATAGAGACTGAATTAGTGCGAGATTGTTTTTCGTTCCTTTGGTATCCCCTTTCTGTAAAAATGTTTTCTTTTCTTGCTTTTTGTGTGAGTGAGGGTTATTTGAGGGCAAAATTTATGGATTGATACTGTTGTCACTCATCGATGTTGTCCTCTGGGTTTTTTTGGAGGCACGTTTTCTGGACAGAAGTGGACCTTTTCTTGTGTTTCAACATTTTGAAAATACCAGGTTTTTGTTTAGTTTGTTTGTTTGTTTGGTTGGCTGGTTGTTTGTTCTGTATTTTCATTCTGACTTTTGATTCTTTAATTTTTTTTGGTTGTGTTGTGAGCATGGCCACCTGCTCCACTTGTTTGCTCAAATGGATTGGTTAATTGTATTGCGTATTTTTTTTGTTCCATATAACTACATTTTTGCTTGTTTGTTTGGTTGTTTGTTCTGTATTTTCATTCTGGCTTTTGATTTTCATTTTTTTTTTTTTTTTTTTTTTTTTGTTGTGAGTATGGTCACCCACAGCACGCGTTTGCTCAAGTAATTGATTGCATTGTCTTTTTTCTGTTTCGTTGTATCGGGTCTGGTAACTCCACTTTCTCTGTGATTCAAGATGAAATTTGTACAGGCAATATATGTACATCCATTTATGTATATAGGGAAACCCTTGCTTCTCCATCTCCTCTATTGATTTACGAATGCCCTTTTTTGTTTAAGTTCTTTTTTTCTATCCATCAATGTGTTCTTAACCCATCTCTTGCATGTCTTATTACAAGTGAACTGAAATCTTACACATCTTGCACAGGGATATGCACCACTCTGCCGAGATTTCGAGGATTTCTACACTAGACGGCTTTATCACAGAATTCAGGTGAGATCAATTGATTGCAAAGCAGGATCAGCAAGTTCTAAATTTGTTTTTAGTCTAGCATATCTTTTTCATAAGCTCTGACGTTTTTGAACTACATGCTTTTTGTTTGTTTATTTGTTTGTTGGTTTTTTTTTTTTTTTTCATTTAAAATATTTTTTCCACAAGACTGAGAATTTGGATGATTTTTTCTGACATTTTTAAAACTGCAGGATTGCTGGAATCGGCCCATCTCCAGCTCTCCTGACTCCTGGATTCATGTAGTTGAGCGTGTATTCCAGAAAGGCAATGTTAACATGCAGTAAGTCATTCGTTTCTTACTTTAGATATATGCATAATTGCTCACATTTTGTTAGTGATTAAAAAGTCCAACTCTGACGTGCTGATTTAGTTTCTGGTGCTGGTGATTCTTATAGTTGAGCGTGTGTTTAAAAAAGGCAGTGTGAACATGCGGTAAGCCGTTTTTCTATCTTTTGATGTATTCAAAATTGCTCACGTCTCCACCAATGAAACATGCCGTAAGTTTTTCTTTTTTCTAAGTGCGATTGTATGCATAATTGCCCACGTTTTGCTATTAATGAACATTAAAAAATAAAAAAAAACAAATCTGACATGTTGATGGTGTTGGTGATTTTGCAGAAGAACTGACCAGACTCGCCGTTGTCTTAATGTTGGATCCTACAATTATTTGGGCTTTGCGGCCACCGATGTCTTTTGTACCCCGCGTGCAATAAAATCTTTGGAGAAATATGGAGCCAGTACCTGTTCATCACGTATTGAGGGAGGTAAGGACCATTCCTGCTTTATCAGGGAAAGTTCATTGAGGGCATGATAAATTTACCATCAAACATTGCAAGCAATATTTAGGCAACTTGATCATGTATGTGGCACAGTTCTAGTGTGCGAAAACAATTGGAATCTGTATGTGGTTTTCCCATACTAGACGCGTATGCCACCATAATACGCGTACAAACTGCAAATGAGACACTAAGGTCAAACTAAACAATATTAGAGAACAGTATAACGGATAAATGACAAAGGGTTTGATGTGTTCAACTAGTAAAACCAATTAATACCCTTGTAACACATGTATAGTTTGGGACAAACACAAACAGCGTCTCCAGTTGTTTTTGCCCATTTGAACCATTGTATGTGGATGCCATAAGGAGATAACGGTTATTCTATGATATTAGGTTTCCTGCAACAAACTATTATCTAGCTTACCTCTTCTGGTACGTTTCAGGAGAAGTTTGTATCCTTTATTGTTGGTCAATTGTAAACCTTTCTGTATGATTACTGTGATTACTGGTCAGTAACATCAGTAATCATGCATGTGTAACGCACCTATGAGACAGTTCCACTAAAGCTATTACTGAAGGAAGTCCATTGCTAATTGCCCTTTTGAGCAAACCAAAGTTTTTTCTAGTATATTTCTTTGATCCGTTTGGTTCTTCTTCTTGTTGTTAACAACCCCTTAGTAGAGCCCATTGGGAGAGGACATTGTTATTTTTGCAGTCCTGTAGCCAATTTATATTTATGTGTTCTGTTTACTACGGCCTTCAATCTCGTGGTATTATTCTTGTTGCGTTTCTTTTAGCATTTTATAGACGCTCATGTTTTATATTTATTTGGCAATCGGGATTTATAAGCTTTTGAATGGGGTGGGACTGTTTTGTTTATCACAGCCTCGGATATTGTGGTGTTACATTATTGCCTTTCTTTTAGCACTTTACCAGGACATTTATTCAGCATCCAGGGATTTAGGTCTTATAAACTTTTGAATGTGGAGCAGGTACAACACGGTTGCATATGGAGATTGAAGAATATGTGGCCAAGTTTGTTGGAAAATCAGCAGCAATTGTTTGTGGAATGGGCTTTGCGACAAACTCAACTATGATTCCAGCCCTCGTGAGCAAGGTACGTCATGAATCGCTATTAGGGTTAATGACACTGATTTGGTTGCAGTTTTTTTTGGCCAGAAATCACAATGTAGTGTGAAGAACAATAAGGGAGTGGCCTGCAAGCTGCCATGTCTCTCTACACCAAATTATTTTTATAAATTCCAATTCCGCATTCACACTAATAATCATTTGCACTAATAGTGATGGGCAGTGTATACTGTGAATTGCTATTACGGTCAATAACACCACGGTAATTTGGTGCCCTTTTTTAAGCTTCTGGCGACACAATACCATCACTGATACCATCACTAATACATAACACTAATTCTTTAACCAGTTCATTCTTGTCCACATCATTTTGAACGAAATTAGAATCATAAACACTCAAACTGTCCTCATGCTAATTATATCTTTGTGATTCACGGTGTAGTCTTATGGTAGTGTGCAGAGGAACCTGTCTTAAGTGGTTGCCTTTGGAAGCTTTTTTGGCAAATGAAAAGTCATTGTGAAATTGGTGCTTGCATTAACAATGAAAAGTTGTTCATCTTCACTATCAGCTATTCTTATGTGTGAATAGATGTAAGCGAGTGCACTGCCCATCAGTATTAGAGTCAATCACTCTAATTCGAGTGAGTGGTTATTTTTACCCAAAATCATAAATTAGTGTTAATTACTCTATTTGGTTTTGTGGCCCATAAGTGCAGTTAATTCTAAAGTGTTAATTTAATAATGCACTAATTCTAATAGCAATGGCTGGTGTTAAATTGATGATTTTGAAGTGAATTTCGGAAATTGAAGCGTATTTGTTGCTGTTCATTTTCCACAGCAAAGGAAGCATTTTTGGCAAATAAAAAACCATTGTGAGAATGCTGCTTGCGTTGGCAATATACAGATTTTTAAATCTTCACTATTTGCTATTCTTATGTGTGAATAGAAGTGAGAGCGAGTATATCCGTACTTTGAAGTGAATTGCAGAAAGTGAAGTGGGTTTGTCGTTGTATAGTTTTCCACAGCATGTGTTGCTTCTGTCTTGCAGGGTTGTCTGTTGATAAGCGACTCTCTCAACCATTCTTCCATTGTCGCTGGAGCTCGTGGCTCGGGTGCAAAAATTAAGGTGTTTCAACATAATGGTAAGCCAACATACTTGCTTCTCTTGCATGAGCGTCAAAGGAAATCCTTCCACTCTTGACATAATCAGAAATTGAACGGCAATATTCGGAGAGAACCCAGCAAATCATGCATGGATGTTATTTGAATAGTCGTTTTGGAAATGGAACGGAGGGGTTTCTGTTTATTGCAATACTCGGAAGATGCACTATACCAGCTGAGGCACCTCAGTAGTTATGTTTGTGCGGACTTTTGTTGATGTTTTGTTAATAATTGAATTGCTTAGTGCGTTTCTGCCAGTTCATTATTGGGGGCTCTGATATTTTAATTGATTTTTTTGAAATTGACTAAGAAAGTTCAAATTCTTGAAATTCTTTGAAGTTTAATCAGTATTTTTTTAAGTCTCTTTAGACAGCCGAGGAGTGCATGTGTCTGGCGAGTGGAAAATAGAATGGTTACTATGTTTTACACCAGGGGAATATGGGATTTGAGATACGCTTAAGGTGATAGTGGTCTAGAGACTTCTGATGATTAAGAGAAACCTCCATTTGAGAACACAAATAGCATCAGGTGCTTGGAAACTTCCAGAGGTCAATGCCTACGAGTTAGTTCGTCAGGAAGAAATTGGCTCTAATTCTTGCTAGGCTTTATATGGATTTTATTTGTGTTTTATTCACTCGCAACCATCCGTTTCTCTTTCAGTTAGTGATTAAAGGCAGTGTTTTTGGTGAAGCCAGATCCTGAGCATTTGGAGACTGTATTACGAGAAGCAATTGCTGAAGGGCAGCCTCGCACTCACAGACCTTGGAAAAAGATTGTCGTCATTGTAGAGGGGATTTACAGCATGGAGGGGGAGATTTGCAGACTACAAGAGATTGTTGCCATAAAGAAGAAATATAAGGTATGCAAAATGTCAATCACGATCTACATTTCCATGTAGATGTGGTTGGATGTTTGTCACACCTTATTTGTGTAAAGCAATTTGCAATAATGATGAGAAATTGGAGGGAATTTGTGGATGCAGCCAGTTTTCTTGCTGGTTTATAAACATAATCCTGGTTGGCAAAGGGTGCCTGATGTGCCTGGGTCAGAGTTAGAAAAAAAATTATATAAACTTATTGCCAATGTAAAGAGCTGAGCCAATGCAGTTAGGCTATAAGCTGTTTGTTTTGTCAGCGTTTTTTTAACCCTGTTTTAGGAATGTTTGTTGTTTCTTCCCAGGCTTATTTATATTTGGATGAAGCACATAGCATTGGAGCAATTGGTCCTACAGGAAGGGGTGTCTGTGAGCTTCTTGGGGTGGATACAGCGGATGTGGATATAATGATGGGCACATTCACAAAATCTTTCGGTTCATGCGGAGGATACGTTGCAGGATCCAAGGTTAGTTTCTCCAGCAGATTAGTTTTTCTAATATTAATTTTTAGGTGGGATATTCCTTTTTAGATTTCTCAGCAGTACACAGTCAATCGCTGTTAGCGTGAATAACTGTACAGTTTATTTTTGCCCACTGACCATGAAATAGTGTTAACAACTCTTGTTGCCTTTTTCTTAACACTAATTCTTAAAACGGTACTAAATCAGCCACACCATTCGGAACTGAATTAGAATATTCAACACTAAGATAAACCCCACACTTATATTTCTTTAATCTAATAGCAATTCACAGTGTACTGGAGGCAAATAGAGGCAAAAGTTTTGCTAAAAATCTGATGAGGGTGTGTTACTGTCTCTGCACTCTGTTTCTAACGGCAGCATACATAAATTGGAAGGGTTTGCTATGTAGTCATATCATTCATTTATTCTTATTCTTGTGCAGTATTGTACTGTGATCACTCTTTTTTTGGCAGGAATTGATAGCATATTTGAGGCAAGTCTGTCCAAGTCATCTTTATGCTACTTCGATTTCACCTCCTGCAGCAGAACAGATTTTGAGTGCAATCAAAGTATTGTTGGGAGAAGATGGAACTAACAGAGGTAAGATTGTTTTTTTTTAGTTTCCGTAAATTGATGATGATTTGTGCATTTTTTTAAGTTTGGAGTAGTGAGACAAGTTGTGTCATACGTTTTTCTTCTCTTACCCCCGAAGGTTGAAACAAAGTAGTCATTGAAGTTATTGCTTGACCGAATCTGGGTTAATTTACTAATTTGGTTGGACCAGGGAGACACGGCAGTATTCAATTATTCTAAGACCTAAACTGGAGGAATTTGATGTGTATGTTAGTGAATAGACCTCACTTAGTCAACTTTCTGTGTTTCTGTCAATTCTGGTATAGAAATGAAGCTTAGGAATTTGTCCCCTTTTTTTTGGTCTCGTATTAGTTTCATGTTAAGTTAAGCTGCAGCAAAAGGTCAAAACTTTACAATGATAAAAAGATGCCATGGGAACAGGTGCAAAAAAGCTGTCTCAACTTAGGGATAACTGTAACTGGTTTCGTAATGAGCTACGGAGGATAGGCTGTGAAGTTCTTGGTGATGAAGACTCCCCAGTAATGCCTGTGATGCTGTACAATCCGGCCAAAATTGCAGCCTTTTCACGCGAATGCTTCAAACGAAATGTAGGACTCCTTGGGACAAACCTCGTTTTGTTTTTTCTTGTACAAAAGGTTATTCTGAAATAGTGTCCAAAGTTTCTCAACTGTATGCTGTTTTTTATGAACTTGTTCAAACTAAGGGAAATTTTTATTGAGTTGATGTTCCTTTTTTACATTCATTGAAGCCCGCCTTATGATTTAAAAACAGTACAAAATAGAAGATGTCTTGTACTGACGGGAAATAGCTTGTTTAAAAAGATTACCCGGCTAATTTTCTCGAGGTTTTTGGAATTTTTCTTTCTGTTGGAAAATCTGTGCTGCTTTTGCTATTTGAGCCTGTGTCCTCCGTCAGGAAGCTATTTGCAGTTGGTATTAGAAATGTAATTCCTGATTGGAGGAAAAGGGGGTGATTCATTTGTGGGTATTCACAGGTCGCTGTTGTTGTTGTTGGGTTTCCGGCAACCCCTCTTCTCGTTTCGAGGGCGAGAGTTTGCATCTCGGCAGCACATACAAGAGATGATTTGGAGTATGCTCTCCGGGTAAGCATTGAAACATGAGAAATTGTGATGAAGATTGTAAAATGGTTTGTTTATAGGCTGAAGGACATCAGGTGCTTGTACGTTTGCTTAATAGTGATGTTAGGGTTTCTGAGGGTGTTTTAGAGTTTTTCTTATGAAGCAATCTTCAATAAGACTTGACAAGGCCGCATAAGTGGCTCTATCCAGGTGTAAATCCTCATGAGACGATTCAGTAATAGCTTTTGCCCGTCCTCGTCAAATTTTAGGCACCAAGTTTGAGGAACTAATGAGTGTCTTGTGGGCCGGTAAACTATTGTTAGGGTAAATCGTACATATGCGATTCCCATATTAGCCCGTAATCACTGTAATCATCGTTCAGGAAAGAGTAAATTTTTTTTACGGAACCATACAGTTTTCGATATGAATACTATGTTTACTGCACCAGTAATGCCAGTATAATGCAATTCCCCTAAATGTTTCGACAGCATTAGGAACGCCTAGTGATTTTTTGTTCTTTTATTAGCACAAAAGTTTTGTTAGCATCAAAGAACCGAAATAGGTACTAACATATAATAGATACTTATGTTATGAAGAAAGCTATGCATGGGGTCCATTGCAGGTTATTGATGAAGTGAGCGATCTCGTGGCGTTGAAATATGTCCCGACTCCACCAATATCAAAGAAGCTTCTATAGTCGCCTCCAGCGTATCGATTTTTTGCGGTGGGAAAGAGTTAGGAGCTTTTGCAATGTATTCGTTTTCAAAGATGGTATGGACAAAGAAATCGTAGAAAAATTGCTGCGTTTGGGATAATAGAAAAGGATGGAGTGAAAAGTGACTTCGATTTTTTTTTTAAGTGGCCATTAGTGATGAGTGTCAAAATATGTTCTCGGTAGGAATTTTCTACTTGTGGTTTATTTTACAAAGAAAGAATTGTCATTCTGAAGCTATCTATGTAGCCAATGATAGTAGTAAGTAAAATGGGGTTCATTATCCGGCCCTATTGCCATTGTGAAGCTTCTATGTAGCCGAAAATAATAGTAAGTAAATTGGGGTTCATTATCCGGCCCTACATAGTCTAGTTTAAAATAGTCTTTGCGATGATCAAAATTGGGCAAAAGGGGGCGTATGGAGCAGTCTTAGTCATTCCTTTTCCTTGACCGATTAACGAAGAGAAGAAAAAGGAAGGATAAGACTGTACTAATATCGCCTGGAGGATGACGTTCCGGCCAAAATTAGTATTGGAAGTCAGTGTTTATTCGGATCGTTCGTAACTGGTTGGGTGACAATTTGTCAAATAGAAAAATTTGACAGCTCTAAATGTCATTGGGTTTCTAACTTGACAACAAAGTTTGAACTTCATTATCCACCATGGTCAATATCGTACACTAGTGTAAAATTAGGTGAATGAGAGACAAATAGCTGTTATATCACTTCATCATTCTATAATATGACAGAAACATGAATGTGTTCCGTCAAAGATTGTGCGTTGTGACAAATATTGACAATTACAGCGCTTTTATTTGATCCCTGCTCATCATTTTGCATTGAGTTATACACTTGGTGTTACGAAGTTGCATGGTTCCTTGTGTAAAGCAGTTGTTCCTATATTTATCTCCTTGTTTCTCAATCAAACTCATGATACTGTATACAAACTTGAGAAATAAACGAGTAAAATAAACATGCATAAGTTCTAATGACCTCATCTGGGTTAATCCTCGACGTAATCACAATTTCGGGGCAATGGAACATACGGCCGTGCCTTTGGTAATATAGCTTCAAGAAATTACTCGCAGTATAGAGAGACAACTTTTTACCGAGCAGGAGCTATAACACCTATCACTATCTGAGTTTAATTACTCTTATTCCAGTGAGTGTTTATCAGAATCAAAATCATAAATTAATGCTAATAACGCTATTCATGTGGCCTACTGTAAGCCACGTTCCAAAACAGAATCTAGAGCAGTTAATCTTAATAAAAACTTGATTCGGCCTCCTGATCACAAGATTTGGATTGCACCTCACATTCAGGCATCCCATAAATGAGAGAAAAAGAGAGGGAG
>JBBHKE010000580.1:192149-237718 GCA_037447655.1 Zygnema cylindricum | reverse complement strand
CCACTCCTTTAGATGCCAATGCCCCTCTCCTCCCTTCCACTGACTCTCTTCTCTCCCCCTCCCTCCATGCCACTTACCGCTCGATGGTCGGGGCCCTTATGTACGCCATGCAGGCCACCCGCCCTGACATTGCCACAGCTGTCACTAAACTCAGTCAATTCCTTCAACGCCCTTCTCTTGATCATCTTGCCGCAGCCAAACGTGTCTTTCGTTATCTACAAGGCACTAAAACTCTTTGTCTCACATATTCTTCCTCTGGCTCTAGTGCTCTTACGGGTTTTGTTGATTCAGATTGGGCACAAGATGAGCTTTCCCGCCGTTCCACCACTGGCTTGTGCTTCTTTTTGGGCAATGGTCTTATCTCTTGGTCATGGAGAAAGCAGCCTACCACTACATGCTCCAGCATTGAGGCGGAATATATGGCTGCTTGTCATGCTGCCAACGAAGTTGTTTGGCTTCAGACTCTACTTTCTAATCTTCGATTTCCCCCTTGAGCCCCTGCTCCTATCTTTTCTGATTCTCAAGGAGCTCTTCCTTTGATCCGCAATCCCTGTTCACCACAAGCGGACAAAACACATCGACATTAAGTATAATTACCTTGGGGAGCTGGTTGAAGATGGTACTCTCCAGTTTCTTTATGTCAAATCCGCCAACCAAGTGGCTGATTATCTCACCCAGGCTCTTCATCGCCCTCACTTTGAGCAGCACCGCCTCTCCTCTGGCATTCGTCTTCCTTCTCCTCTTGGCTAGATTTCCTTTTTCATCTCAATCTACTTTATAGTTTTTGCTTGAGGGGGGATGTGAAAGGACATTTAGCGTCGGTTGAGTTCGTACCCGTCATTCCATACGGCGGTGCGATCTAGGTCTTGTACGTACCTTGGTCTTGTTAAAGGTCATTTTGCGTCAGTTGACTTAATGTCACTTTTTTTACTGTCTGTACTTTTTAGTTCATGTGACGGTCCATTTTTTGCTGCCCTACGTCTAAGTCTTTTGGACGACTCTTTTTGGTCTTGTTTGTACTTATCATCACATACGTCGGTCCAGTCTTGTCTTTAGGTACAAGTCCTTTGAGCGTTGGTCCAATCTTCTCTCATGACTTTACGTCGTTACTTTAGTTCTTCATTATTTTTGTCCACTGCTGCCCTAAAGTCAATTATTTAGACTTTAGACCACATACATTAGAATATTGACTACATATAGTAGAGTCTAGTCACGAACACATTCATTAGAATCTAGACTAGGATTCTTTTTGTTACAGCGCACCAAAGAGCGCTTAGACTCCACAGTAATTAGCAGTGTGTATTTTGTATATATGTGACTTTTCACACTTAATGAAATCATCCCAAATACAAATCAATTTCTCTCTCAAATTCATTGATCTTATTCTTGTGTACAATTTCATGGCTTCTACCAATCCACCTCCAATAGGTTATGGGCCTGGCCATGCCACTTCTAATAGTATCTAGAACTTTGATGGCTAAAACAGTTATGATTGGTCATTTTCAGCCATGCATTTTTTCAAACACGAGAAGATTTGGGACCATTTTATAGGAATTTCAAAACCTCTTATCCTTTTATCTATTGATACACCAGCAGAAAAAGCTACAAAAGAGTTGGCAATAGCTACATAAAAACAAAAGGATGAGGATGCGCACGCTCGCCTAGTGATGTCACTTACTACCGAGCGCACTCGTCTTATTCGTGGCGCGTCCTCTTCCGTCGAGGCTTGGAGTCGTCTTGATACAGATTACATTCAAACCGAATGGGCCGCTCGCCGAATTCAAAAACGAGCGTTTTTTAACTCCATAAAATTGCCGACGGAATCCAAGCAAGATTGGATTAGCACAGTCGAATTGTCGGCCAGAAAGTGCACCATGATAGGCGTGCATCTTTTCGACGAGGACCTCTCCTCTACCCTTTTGGGAGGACTCCTTGAAACCTTTTCCCCTTTCATTTCCTCGTTTGACAATCTAGACGAATCCATTCCCTTTCACTCCCTTTGTACAAAATTTTGCATGAAAAGACAAAAATTCTCTTTTATTCTTCTCCGAATCTCTCTCATGTAAATGCTTTTATTGCTGAAAATCAGAAAACTAACTCGGGGGGGGGTGCAGTGATTATTTTGCGCTTACTGCACAACAAAAAGACATGCCGTTGAAGCATGTCAAAAATTGGCGAGGCGGAAAGTAGCCGAGGCTTCCAATCCCCTTAAAAATGGAGGAAATGCCAACGTTGCCCATGCCACACCACCAGTTCTTCCCACCCCCCCACTCCCTCCACACCCATTTTTCCCTCCAAATATTCCTTATTCTCACCTTTATTCCCCTTCTCCATCCCTCCCACAATCTTGTTACGCTGCAGCGCACTATGCCTCTTCAAACTCTGTTAACCTCCCTTGGTAGGCCGCTTTCTCCCCACATTTTTCCTCTAATTATCCCACTCATGTAGCTACCCCTTTTGTCCTCCCTCCCTCACCAAAATTTGGATATGGCAATGTTGCCCATCATATCCCAAATTCTGTCACTCCGGATACTCAATTTCCACAAGGGCACGCTTTTCTATCTCAAACCCTTGACGATTGGGTAGTAGATAGTGGAGCTAGTCATCCTCTCCCTCTCCCTCCATCCCTCTCTCTCCCCTCACTCTCCCTCACTCTACCTCTTCCCCCTTCCTCAACTGAAAGTCAAACTTATTATATTTTGCAAAAGAATGCGTTTTACTCTCCCTCTCCTCTCCCTCCCTCCCGCTCTCTCCCTCACTCTCCCTAACTCTCCCTCTTCCCCTCCCTCTACTGAAAGTCAAACTAATTTTTTTTTGCGAAAGCATGTATTTTACTCTCCCTCTCCCTCTCCCTCTCCATCCCTCCCCCTCTCTTCCTCCCTCCCTTTCTCTCCCTCCCTCCCACTCTCTCCCTCACTCTCCCTCTTCCCCTCCCTCTCCCTTTCCCTCTCCTCTCACTCTCCCTCTCCCTCCCTCCCCCTCTCTCCCTCACTCTCCTTCACTATCCCTCTTCCCCTCCCTCTACTGAAAGTCAAACTGATTTTATTTTGTAAAAGCATGCATTTTACTCTCTCTATCTCTATCCCTCTCCCTTTCCCTCTCCTCTCCCCTCTCCTTCTCCCTCTCTCTCTCTCCCTCCCCCTCTCTCCTTCACACTCCTTCTCTCTCCCTCTTCCCCTCCCTCTACTGAAAGTTAAACTGATTTTGTTTTGCGAAAGCATGCATTTTACTCTCTGTCTTTCCTCTACCTCTCCCTCTCCCTCTCCCCTCTCCCTCGCCCTCTCCCTCTCTCCCCCTCTTCCTCACTCTCCCTCACTCTCCCTCTTCCCCTCCCCTCTTTAAAATTTCAAACTGATTTTGTTTTGCAAAAGAATGCATATTACTCACCCTCTCTCTCTCCCTCTCTCTCTCCTTTTCCCTCTCTTCTCCCTCTCCCTATTCATCTCTCTCTCCCTCCCCCTCTCCCTCTCCCTCTCTCTCTCCCTTTCCCACTCCTCTCCCTCTCCATCTCTTTCTCTCTCTCCCTCCCCCTCTCTCCCTCACTCTCCCTCTCTCTCCCTCTTCCCCTCCCTCTGTTGAAAGTCAAACTGATTTTTTTTGCAATAACATGCATTTAAATCTCCCTCTCCCTCTCCCTCTCCCTCTCCCTCTCTACCCCTCTTCCTCACTCTCCCTCACTCTCCCTCTTCCCCTCCCTCTTAAAAAAGTCAAACTGATTTTGTTTTGCAAAAGCATGCATTTTACTCTCCCCCTCCCTCTCCCTATCCCTCTCCCTCTACCTCCTTTCCTCTCTCTCCCTCACTCTCCCTCACTCTACCTCTTGCTCTCCCTCAACAGAAAGTTAAACGGATTTTGTTTTGCAAAAGCATGCATTTTACTCTCCCTCTCTCTCTCCCTCTCCGTCTCCCTTCCCTCCCCCTTCTCTCTCTCACTCTCTCTCTCATCCTCTCCCTCTCACCT
This sequence comes from Zygnema cylindricum, assembly GCA_037447655.1. NCBI lineage: Eukaryota > Viridiplantae > Streptophyta > Zygnematophyceae > Zygnematales > Zygnemataceae > Zygnema > Zygnema cylindricum. The sequence goes on along the minus strand of JBBHKE010000580.1, from coordinate 233,758 downwards.
CTCCCTCAACTAAAAGTCAAACTGATTTGGTTTTGCAAAAGCATGCATTTTACTCTCTCTCTCTCCCTCTTCCCTCTCCCTCTCCTTCTCCTTCTCCCTCCCTCCCCCCTCACTCCCTCACTCTCCCTCACTCTTCCTCTTTTCCTCCAACTACTGAAAGTCAAACTAATTCTGTTTTGCAAAATCATGCGTTTTACTCACCCTCTCCCTCTCCCTCTCACTCTCCCTCCCTACCCTTCTCCCCCTCACTCTCCCCTCAGTCTCTCTCTTCCCCTCCCCTCAACTGAAATTCAAACTGATTCTGTTTTGCAAAGCGTGCATTTTACTCTCTCTCTCCCTCTCCATCTCCCTCTCCCTCTCCCACTCCCTATCCCTCTCCCTCTTTCTCCTTCCCCCTCTCTCCCTCACTCTCCCTTACTCTCCCTCTTCCCCTCCCTCTACTGAAAGTCAAACTGATTCTGTTTTGCGAAAGCATGCATTTATTCTTCTCCCTCTCCCTCTCCCTCCCCCTTTCCCTCTCCCTCTCACTCTCCCTATCCCTCCCTCCTCCAATCTCCCTCACTCTCTCCACTCTCCCTCTCTCTCCCTCTTCCCCCTCCCTTTATTGAAAGACAAACTGATTTTTGTTTTGCGAAAGCATGCATTTTACTCTCCCTCTTTCCTCTCTCTCTCCTCTCCCTCTCCCCTCTCTCTCTCCCTCTCCCTCTCCCACTCTTCCCCTCTCCCTCACTCTCCCCTCACTCTTCCTCTGCCCCTCCCTCTTCTGAAAGTCAAACTGATTTTGTTTTGCAAAATCATTCCTTTTACTCTCCCTATCCCTTTCCCTCTCCCTCTCCCCTCTCCCTCCCTCCCCCTCTCTCCCTCACTCTCCCTCACTCTCCCTCTTCCCCTCCCCCAACTGAAAGTCAAACTGATTCTGTTTTGCAATAGCATGCGATTTTACTCTCTCTCTCCCTCCCTCTCTATCTCCCTCTCTCTCACCTTCTCCCTCTCCCTCTCCCTCTCCCTCCCTCTCCCTCTCTCCTCACTCTCCCTCACTCTCCCTCTTCCCCTCCCTCTACTTAAAGTCAAACTGAATTTGTTTTGCAAAAGAATGCATTTTACTCTCCCTCTTCCTCTCCCTCTCCCTTTCCCTCTCCCTCTCCCTCCCTCCCCCTTTCTCCGTCACTCTCCCTAACTCTCTCTCTTCCCCTCCCTCTACTAAAGTCAAACTGATTTTGTTTCGCAAAAGCATGCATTTTACTCTCTCTCTCCCTTTCCCACTCCCTCCCTCCCCCCTCTCTCCCTCACTCTCCCTAACTCTCCCTCTTCCCCTCCCTCTACTAAAGTCAAACTGATTTTGTTTTGCGAAAGCATGCATTTTAATCTCCTCCTTTTTCCTCTCCCTCTTCTTCTCCCTCTACCCTCTCCTTCTCCCTCTCCCTCTCCCTCACTCCCTCTCACTCTCCCTCTTCCTCTACCTGCACAGAGAGAAACTTATATTTTTTTGCAAAAGCATGCATTTTACTCTCCCTCTTGTTGTTTTTGGAAAGCTTTAAGTCTCAACAAATTTATAGGACAGCGGAAAAATAGATCAATATGGGACACGCGTCGTCACTTGGAATCACAGTGCAGGTTTTTGAATGGTACCGACAACGCAGCTGCGGTTATTTTTGATATGGTCTGTACGGACAAACGTAGCCTGCGACGCAACGGGTCAAAACGCAGCTGCGGATATTTTGGTACATGACAACGCAGCGCAACAGGACAAACGCAGCTGCGGCTAACTTTTGTATGTGATAACGCAACTGCTATGAAGCTACGGATACTTGAATATAATCAGGAATTGGACTGCGCTACTGCGGTTGATCTGAACCAAGTCAACAAACGAGATTCACTTAGCCAGGCGACAAATATTTGATCAAATCACCTGTATAGGATTCTCAGTCATATTGAGTGTACAGTGATAGATTAGTTCTTAGCGTAAGTAGGAGCACTTAGACCTTAGTGGCAGTTTAGTTCTTTTGGATGTATCGTTTTGGAACACTTGTATCGGCGGTACAACACTATGTAGTAGGACAACTGAGTCGAAGAGTATAAGACTTAGGACGTAGAACACTTAAAAATCCAGACTTCCAGACTGGTAATCTGCAAAACTATTTTTGGAAACTTCTGAGTTGCATATCTTGGTGTATGTTGGATCAATTGAGCTGAAACTTTGGGAGTTGTCAGTCTTTGTGATATTCTATACTGCGGTATAGGTTGAAACAGTTTGGTTCATTGTATCATATTTCGTGAGGGCTGTAGAAAAACAGCTGTGATATTCTATACTGCGGTATAGGTTGAAACAGTTTGGTTCATTGTATCATATTTTCGTGAGCTGTAGAAAACAGCTGTTTAATAGGATTCTTGATTAACTTCTGTAAGTGAGATCATGTCTACTTCCACTACTACTGCTGATGCTCCACCTGCTCCAGTGGTTGTAGAACAATAAGTTATAGGCCTGTCATCAAGAATTCCTATTTTCTCGAAGGAAAAATACGCGTATTGGGCGGATATGGTAGAAACACACTTCGAAAATGTTAATCTTTTGGATATTTTGGATGGTTCACTAGCGGAATCAGAACCGTCATGGTCAAAGAAAAATTCGCAAGCTCGGTCAATTTTGAAGTGTTGTATTTCAGAGGAATTGGCTATGTCACGGATAAAAATGAAAAAGGCGATCGATATCTGGAAATCTCTCAAGGATGATTTCGAAAAGGCTAATGTTCAAAAAGTGCTATTTTTGGCTGGACGAATTTGGGACTTCAAATACACGAGTGGCACAATGGCTGAATATTGTAACAAATTTCGAATACTAATAGATTCTCATGCTTGTGCAGGCGGATCTTTTTCCTCAGATTCAGCAGGGCTACTTTGCTAATGAGGGGTCTTCCTAATACTATGAGAGCAGCATCTGATAGGCTGTAACAAAAAGATAAAGCTAGCTGGACACTACAATTAGCTATTAATTTGATATTAGAAGAGGAGGCAGATTCTAACATTCTTAATGGTGAAAAACAAGTAGAGGCATTTAACACATAATTTGACAAGAAAGGTCATTTTAATCAGCAGAGGAAATCAGTTTAATCAGAATCAGAATGAGTTTAGCCAGTTTAATCAAAGAGGAAATAGGACAATCCTTCCATGCTTGTTTTTATTGTAATGAAAAGGGTCATGGATACAAATTCTGTCCCAAGCTTAAAAAGGCTAATGAAACAGGTCTATATAGGCCTGGTTGGCCGCAGAGCCAGTTTCATCACGGCTTCACGAGATCGTAACAACGAAGAAATGCACTATTCTCGGTGTCTTCATCTCATCATGACGAGTCTCTCTCACTCTCTAACGAGAAGGATGATGATCTATTTGCAACGGCGGCAGCGTTGGAGGGCGCTAAGGACAATGGATGGATAATGGACATAGGAGCATCGGCCCACATGTGCTGGATTAAGGCCGTTTTCAAAAATCTGAAATCAACACCAGAGAAAAATATCTATTATGCATGTGGAATGAGTGTGCAAACGCGGCTATAGGTGATGTCTCTTTGCTAGTTGATGTAGGGGGCAAGGCTGTTGAGAGAACTCTTCATAATGTTCTCTATGTCCCAGATTTTAAGAAAAAATTGTTCTCAACTTCTTTGGTAGAAAGTAAAGGGTTTGAGGTCATCTGAAACATGGCAGGCAGGTTGTTAGCAAAAATGGGAAAATTGCAGTTACGGAACTAAAGATGCCAGCAAAATGTATCGAATGGATATGCCCGATAATAACGAAAATGATGTTTTGTATTCTGGTATATTATCCTCAGATGAGCTGTGGCATAAAAGGTTAGGCCATGTGAATTATGATAGCATGAAAAAGATGGGTCAATGCTGGTAAAATAGAAGGTATCACTGTCGTCAAACCAGTCACCTAAAACATGTGATGGATGTGCAATAGGAAAAATACACAGATTACTGTTTCCCCAAGAGTCTGAACATAGGTCTACTAAACTTTTGCAACTCATTCATTTTGATGTTTTCGGTCCTGCAAAGGTACCATCTGCCGGGAACATAGGTCTACTAAACTTTTGCAACTCAATCATTTTGATGTTTTCGGTCCTGCAAAGGTACCATCTGCCGGGGGGATGAAATATATGGTTACGTTTACAGATGATTTTTCGAGGTTTACTAAGGTGTACTTCATGAAAGAAAAGAGCGAAGTCTTCACTCATTTTCAACACTACAAAGCGTGGGTGGAGAAACTTCACGGTCTACCAATTTTGGAGCTGAGATCGGACAATGGCTGGGAATATACGTCAAAAGAGTTGAAAACTTCTTACTCAAGGAAGGTCTAAGTCATAAATTGACTGTCCCATACTCTCCGGAACAAAATGGGGTCTCAAAGAGACTAAATAGAACTATCACAGAAAGCTCTAGGTCCATGCTTGCGGATAAGGACGTCGATCCGAAATTTTGGGCTGAAGCATTAAATTGTGCAGTTTATATCAAAAAATAGGATAGGTTCAAGATGGTAGAAACCACTTTTTAATGAGATCTGGACGGGTAGAAAAATCGGATGTCAGTCACTTCAAAAGTCTTTGGAAGTAAATGCTTCATTTTAGATACGTCTAATGATAGATGGAGAATGGAACCTAAGGGATTGCCGGGCATTTTGTTAGGATATGATGATCACTCTAAAGGTTATAGAGTGTTTGTTTTTGAGAGACAGAAAATCATTGTAGCAAGGAATATCGTTGTGAAAGATGAACTAGACTCGATAGACTTATTTCAAATGACAGAGTAGCAGAAGCGGCAAAAAGTACAAGACTATGTCATTTTAGATAGCATCCATAATATTATCCCACAGATGCAAAATTCACCAGTGATACCACCGAAGTCGGAACATAATTGGGTTCCACAACAAGTTCGTTTCGAAGCGCAACAATAGCATTCAGTGCCTACGGATCGCAACCTGCGCAACAATCGCAACGCACGGGATCCGACAATTTCAGCCTCAGAATTTCCGGGGGGAAGAAGATCTTGTAGCCGCCTGCAAGCAAGTTCTCACTGGTTACTCACCTTTCTAATTTTTATCTTAATCGCTCTTCCTAATTCTAATCTAGATCGCTCTACATTTATAATATAATCTGATTGCTCTTCTCTCTAAACTCATCTTGGTCACTCTTCTTCGTAATTCTAATCTTGATTGCTCTTTGTACTAATCTTGATCCTGATCCCTTTTCTTTCTAATTCTGATCCTTGATCTATCTTCCTTCTAGTTTTTATTTTAATCTCTTTTCTTTATGGCACAAATCATATTCCCTCTTCGTTCTAGTTCTAATCTTAATCTCTTTCTTTCTAGGTTTAATCTCAATTTCTTTTCCTTCTAACACTAATCTCAATCTCTCTTCTTTCTAATTGTTATCTCAATCTTTTTTTTTCTAATTTCAATTTTAATCTCTCTTATTTCGTTCTAATTATGATCTTAAACGCTCCTCTTCCTAATTCTCATCTTAATCGCTTTCCTTTCTAATTATAGTCTTGATCGCTCCGCCCTTCTAGCTGTAACTTTGATGGAGATCCCTTCTAATCCACATCTTGATCACCATCCTTTCTAATTTTCATCCTGATGGCTCCTAATTATGATTTTGATCGTTTTTCTTTCTAATTTTGATTTCGATCGCTCTTCCTTCTAATTCTAATCTTAACCTTTCTTCTTTCTAGTTTTTATCTTCGTCGCTCTTCCTCCTAGTTCTAATTTTGACCTCTTTTCTTTAGTATTTTAATCTTAATCTCTCTTCCTTCTAATTCTAATCTCAATTTACGTTCCTTCTAAGTCTAAATCAACTATTTTTTCCCTTCTAATTCTGATATTAATCGATCTTCATTCTGGTTTTAATCTTAATCGTTCTTTGTCTAATTCTAAAACACTCTTCTTCTGAGTTCTGATCTTGATCACTTTTTCCTTTCTAATTTTGATCTTGATGGTTTTTTTTTCTAGTTCTAATCTTGATCGCTCTTCTTTCAAATTCTAATAGTAAATAAATCTCTTTTCCTTTTAATTTATATTTTTTTTATCAGTCTCTCTTCCTTATAGTTCCCATGTTAATCAGTCTTTCTTCCGTCTAATTATAACCCCAATCTTTATTCCTTTTAATTAAATTTCTATCTCTCTTCATTCTTGTTCTAAGCTAAATCTTCTTTCTTTCTCATTCCAATCTTCATCCCATTCCTTCTCATTTTCATCTTATCTGCTCTTCCTTTTAATTCTGATTTTGATCTTTCTTATTTCTAATTCTGATCTTCATTGCTCTTTTTTCTAGTTCTAACTAAAATCCCTCTCCCTTCTAATTCTTATCTCGATATATTTCTGCTCTAGTCCTAATCTCAATCCCTTTTCTTTCTAATTCTGATTTTAATCTCTCTTTCTTTAATTATAATCTCAATCTTTTTTTTCTCTCATTCTAATCTTGATCGTTGTTCCTTCTAATTCTGATCTTGGTCGCTCTTCCTTATATTCTGATCTTGAATTATTTTAATTCTTATTCTAATCATAATGTCTCTTCCTTCTAATTTTAATGCTATTCGCCCTTCTTAATTTTATTCTTAATTTTCTTTTTCCTTCATAATTTAATCTTGATCACTCTCCGTTCTTATTCTATACTTGATCGCTTTTTTTTCTAATTCTAATCCTGACCGCTTTCCTTGCTGATTCTCATCGTGATCGTTCAAAACTTCTAATTTTAATCTCTTTTCATTCCGATTCAAATCTTAATCTCACTTCTTTCCAGTTCTAACGTTAATCTCTTCCTTTTTAATATCATCTCACTATCTCTTTTGATTCTCGTCCTAATCAATCCCTCTTCCCCACCAATTCTCATCTTAATCAATCTCTCTTCTTAATCCTTCTGATTCTAATCTTAATCTCACATCTCTCCAGTTCTTATGTTGACCTCTTCTTTTTCGAGTTTTAATCTAATCAATCCCTCTTCCTTCTAATTCTCTTCTTAATATATACTCCTAATTTTCATGTTAATTGACTTCTTTTCCTTCATTTCAATCAGTCTCCCTTCCTTGTAATACTAATAACCCCAATTGCATTCCTTCTATTTCTAATCTCAATCTCTTTTCGTTGAAATTCTAACCTCAATCCCTTTTCCATCTAGTTCTAATCTCAATATTTTTTTCTTCTGATTCTAATCTCAATAACACTTGTTCCTTTTTCAATTTCGATCTCTTTTCCTTCTAGTTCTATTCTCAGCCTTTCTTTCTTCTAAATCCAATCTCAATATCTGTTCCTTTTACTTCTAGATCGCTCCTCCTTATTTTGATCTAGATCGCTCTTCTTTCTAGTTCTAATCTTGATCGCTCTTCCTCCTAATTCGAATCTTAAACTCTCTTCCTTATAGTTCAATTCTCATCTCTCTTCATTCTAGTTCTAATATTAATCTCTATTCCTTCCGATTCTAATCGTAATCTCTTGTCCTTTCAAATCCAATCTTACTAAATATCTCTTCTTTCTCATTTCTTATCTTAACCAATCTCTCATTCTTTAAAGCATTATCTTTATCAATATCTCTTCCTAATCTTATAATCACAATGTTAATTTCTCATCCTTCTAGTTCTAATTTTAATCTTACATCTCTCCAGTTTTTATTTTAACCTATTTTTCTTCGATTTCTAATCTTAATCAATCTCTTTTCCTTCTAATTTTCTTCCTAATATATACCCTCTCCAATTGTCACGTTAATTAACCTCTTTTCCTTCTGATTCTCATTTCAATCAATCTCTTCCCTGTAAAAATAACCCCAATTTAATTCCTTCTAGTTCCATTCTCCATCTCTTTTTGTTGTAATTCTAATCTCAATCCATAGTTATAACCTCAATATTTTTTTCTTCTAATTCTAATCTCGATCGCTCCTCCTTTTTCAATCTCGATCTCTTTTCCTTCTAATTCTACTCTCAATCTTTCTTTCTTCTAATTCCAATCTCAATATTTCTTCCTTCTACTTCTTATCTTAATCGCTCCTCCTAATTCTAATCTTAATCGTTTATTAACTCTGATCTTAATTGCTCTTCCTCCATTCCAATCTTGATCGCTCTTTATTTTGATCTAGATCGCTCTTCTTTCTAGTTCTAATATTCATCCCTTTTTCTTCTAATTTGAATCTTTAACTCTTTTCTACTTAGTGCTATTCTAATCTCTCATCCCTTCTAGTTCTAATATTATTCTCCTATCCCTTCCGATTCTAATCGTAATCGCTCTTCCTTCTAGTCCTAATCGTCATCTCTTATCCTATCAAATATAATCTCCTTACCTTCTCATTCTTATCTTAATCAATCTCTCACCCATTAAAGCATTATCTTAATCAATCTCTCTTCTTTCTCATTCTAATCCCAAACTCTCGTTTTTTTAGCTCTTATCTCAATCTTTTCCTTCTAATTCTACTGTTAAAATTTCTTCCTTAATATAATTTCATTCTTTCTTCCTTCTTGTTATAACCTCAATCTCACTACTTCCTAATTCAAAACTTAATCTCCCTTCCGCTAATTCCAATATCAATCTCTTTTTTCTAAATATAATCTCAATCTCTCTTATTTATAATTTTAATCTCAATCCTTCTTCCTTCTTATTCTATTCTCAATCACTTTTCGCTATAATTATAATTTGAATCGCTTTTTTCCTTCTAATCCTGATTTAGATCGCTATTCTTTCTAATTCTACTCTTTTTTTTTATCAAATTTTATTCGTTTTTCATTCTAGTTCTGATCTTGATCCCTCTTCCTTTTAATTCTAATCTCAAGCTCCCTTATTTCTAATTTTAATCGCAATGTCTCATCTTTCTAATTATTATCTCAATCTTGTTAATTCTAATTCAGTTTAAGATTGTTTTATTCCGTAATTGCAATAGCAATCTCTCTTCTTCCTAATTCTAATCTTAATCGATCTTCCTCCTAATACTAATGTTCATCGCTCTTCAATTTAATTTCAACTGTAATCCCTCTCCATTCTTATACATCTTAACCAATCTCTCTTCCTTCTATATTCAATCTTATCAATCTCTCTTCCTTGTAAATATCATCTTAAACAATACCCCGTCCTAATTCTATCCTTAATCAATCTTTCTTCCTTCTTATTCTAATCTCAGTCTCAATTCTATCTAACTATAATCTCAAAACGTCATCCTTCTAATTATAATTTCAACCACCCTACCTTCTAATTCTAAACATTTAATTCTAGTCTTAAATATTCTGTCTTCCTTAGTTTAATCCTAATCGATATCTTTTCCTTCTAGCTAGAAATTTAGTCTTCTTTCTAAAGAAAATCTCAATCTCAATTCCTTCTAGCTATGATCTCAATTTCTCTTCCTTCTTTACAAATTAAAATCTCTCGTCTGTCTAATTCTAATCTCAATCTCTCTTCATTCTAATGCTAATCTCAATCGCTCCTTTAATTTTCATATTAATCATTCTCTTTTCCTTCTAATTCTCGTTTTAATCAATCTCTTTTCTTTCTAATTTATATCCCAATCTCTCTTCCTTCGAGTTTTAATTCCAATTTCCCTTCTTTCCTGTTCTAATCTTAATCTCTCTTCCTTCTAGTTCTACTTTTAATCTCTCTTCCTCCTAATTCTAGTCTCAAACTTTTTCTCTCACTCTTTTAATTATAATTTCAATCTCGCCTCCTAATTCTAATCTCTATTTCCTTTCTTTCTCATTTTAATATTGATCGCTCTTCCTCTTTTTTGTCACATTCATCACTTTTCCTTCTACTTTTGATCTTGATCACTTTTCTTTCTAATTCTAATCTTGATCGTTCTTCCTTCTAATCCTGCTATAGATCGCTCTCCCTTCAAACTTCTAATCTTAATAGTCTCTCTACCTTTTATTTCTTATCTTAATCAATCTCTCTTCTTTCAATTTAAATCCCAATGTCTTGCTTTTTGTCCTAATCTCAATCTCTCTTCCTCGTAGTTCTAATCTCAACCCCTTTTCCGGTTGTAATCTCAATCTCTTACTTCTAACTTTAATTTCAATCGCTCTTCCTTCTAATTCTAATTTTGATTGGTATTCCTTCTTAATAATATTCCACCGTAAATCAAAATATCAGTCCACAAATATCTTTGTGTATCTTCATCGTATCTTCATTCTTCCGGGTCGTTTGTATTAAAACTTTCGAAAACTATAACTTTATCTATAATTTTGAAATGATATGGATATTTGTCCACAAAAACTTTGGTTATCTTGAACAATGACACGAAAAGTTTAATTTTCCCAATCACATCCAAGAAGGTATTTGAGGATGCAAAACGACATCATTACAGTAGTCAACCGAAATTCAATAATAAGATCCTAGGTCTATTTCTCCAACGAAAATGTAGGACAACGTTTTTTATTTTTTTGTTTTACAGTAATCGTGTAGGTACACATTTTGTTATGTTTATTTTTTAGAGTGGAAGATGCATCCTCTCTCCTAAAATTCACTCACAAGTATTGCAATCTTCTAAGGTTCCCAATCTCTGGAGCTATACTCCCTCCCAATTGTTTGCTCCCATTTATTTCTTCGAGGTAGAAAGATCTGCACTACCCACCTGGATAGGTCACTAAACAAGATCCTTATATTCTCTTCCCTCCTCCCCCACCTCCCTCACCATTCTAACCCTTTTTACCACCCACCTTTCGATTGTTACAATATATGTAAGAACCCCCCCAACAATCCCCTTCATATTCTCACTCAACAAACCCCTCCGCTCTTTTTTATATACCACAAGTAGACTACCAACGAGTTATTTTATGCTTTTCCACAACCACTGACCCTCTCCCTCCCTCCCCCCACCCTTTCTCCTTATATATGGTAAAGATATTTGCACTCGGCTTCCATTGTTGCCTCTTGGATGGCATCGTAGAATCTGATCGATGTTGTTATTTCATTTATATAGACAAACAAATCGGGTTTGCTGTGGAATTTATTATTTTGGTATCTATGTACTTTCGATCAAGCGTCCCTAGTACGGGTATAGTTTTTTTGTACCATGTGGAATGTAGTGTTGTGTATTGGTAGCTTTTTACCGATAATTGATATGTATTTTTTTCGACATACTGGTCATCGATATATTGGCTCCCCTTATATTTAAGGGAACTATCGCGATAAATTACCAATACCTCGAGAAGAATTATTGAAAAAAAAATCGCTGATAACTATCAACAATAATTACGCAATGTGGTGGAAATTGATAGTGAACAATTGCTGAAAAATCCACCCTCCCACCCACGTCTCGAAAACTTTATACTCATTTGAGACTTTATTCCCTTACCCCAATTTGTAATTATTGGTCATGGAGCGTAATAAAACAACCCCTCACTGTTCCATTACCGATAGTATCGGTTATCCAATTTATCGCAATAAAAAATTACCCGATACGCAACACTTATAGTTTTGTTCTTGCTACCATATGTTATTTAGGAAGGTTTATGTGTTGCATACGTTTTGTGTACCTTTGAAGTAGACGACTACACCATCCATAGTTGTTAAAATTGAACATTTTCCAAGTAGTCTAAGCTTTCTATCTCATCACATGTTTTTAAGATAATCAATCATGACGTCATGGTCAAAAGGTATTACCTTTCGATAGTTTGCCTCTTAATAAAAATCCAACGGTCCCCCACAATTTAAAAAAACAAACACAGCTCGAAAATTGTTTGACTGTAATAAGGATGAATTGTGTAGCTTTCTACAAGATATGTTGAGAAAGATTTAGACAATGAGAGTGAGATGTAGTGATTGATGAAGTGAAGACCTTTGTAATAATGAATAAAACTTTTTATTTGAATATTATGGACTTCCGTCAAAGCTCTCTTCTTTTGTGGTGATGCTATACATGCTTCTACGTTCATGATGTTTTTCTTCTTATCTTATGCTTTATTTTTGTTTATTTCGATCCTTACATTGTCAACCCCTCCCCAACTATTGCCATTTCTACTTCTCTCACGCCCCCTTTTTTCCTGCCTTTTTAAGGGGGGGAGGGGAGATGAGAGGGAGAGGATAGGAGGGGGGGAGGAGAAATCCCTTTCCCCACCACCACCCAACAACAACCCTTTCTCCTCAAACTCCTCTTACCTCTCCCCATTAACTTTATCAGTGCTATTCCCTTCCCCTCCCCCTCTAAACCTCTAGAAAAAGGACAAAATTGTCATCAAAAATATGTCGCGATATTTTTCTTACGCTTTTCTTTGTTTCTCTTCCCCCCTTCCTCTCTCCAACCATCTATCTCCATCCAATGCCCCCTTAAACCTCGCCAAAGCCTAAGCATCCCTTTAAAATCCCATTGCAAAAAAAAGTGCACTTAATTAAAAACCAAAATTTTAGTGCGAAATTTAGTGCGAAATACGTATAAAGAAAGAGAAACAGAAAGAGAGCAAAAAAAGAAAAAAAAAGAGGGGTGGGGAGAGAAAGAGGGGGATGGGGGAGAAAGTCATCGCATGTAAAAGCTACATTCATCCCCTTAATGAATCGAATTTTTGTGCAAAATTGATTGCAAAATAGAGAGAGAGAGAGAGAGGGGCGAGGGGAAGGGGCGAGGGAGGAGGGGGGAAGAGGGAGGGAGAGGGAGGGAGAGATAGGATTTGCCACAGCGAAGAGATGCACGCAGAGATAATCACTCACATTGAAGTTACGCGCCCGGAGTCATCGCATGTAAAGGGTACGTAAGACCAGCCCAACATCACTGGTTCTCTCTTGTAGCATTTGATCTTCGGAAAGCTCGCCTTCTTCTCGACGGCCGCCTTCACCGCCTCCAGAGCCGCCTCTGCAGCAGCCGTACGGCCGTACGGACAACACGCGCATTCACCAGAACAGAGCCAATTACAAACAATTGGATTTTCAGTCCATGTGCTACTGGTCACAGCTGTATGGCTGTACGGACATCAACCTAAGCAGTGAGAAAAGTTGAAAAAACGAAATCGAAAGCCATGGCCGAAAGTACTTCAATCAATGACGTTGACGTTATCACAAGTGAGAATGACGTCATAACATCACAAAACCCTAAGCATCTACAATGTCACAAAATAGGACACGTCTACAACCGTCGCTCTTTTGTCAACTTCAAAAATTGTCCCAAGTTTTGTAATCGTCTAAAACCGTCGCAAGCTGTAGCCACGTCTACAACCGTCACATATAAAGTAATGATTTCGTTTTCGAACATAGGGACACTCTTATAATTTGTACGATGAATCTTCACTAAAAATAAAAGTAACAAAACTAAGTTACGGATACATGGGAACACGCCTTTGTTAGGATATCAATGTGTAAATTAGCGTCCAGTTACAGTTATTGATTAAGTGACGGTTTTATGTTCAGTTTCGGTTTGCTGTCGCGTCAGGTCTTTATTACGTTTCTGTACAGCTGCTTGGTGGTCCTGTACGATAGGTGGTCCTGTACAATTGGTAATTCATTTTAGTGTACGATTGGTAATTCATTTTAGTGTACGATTGGTAATTCATTTTAGTGTACGATTGGTAATTCATTTTAGTGTACGATTGGTAATTCATTTTAGTGTACGATTGGTAATTCATTTTAGTGTACGATTGGTAATTCATTTTAGTGTACGATTGGTAATTCATTTTAGTGCGTGTAGGACCGTGGATGTTTTATGTCCAGGTCACGTAGAAGTTTGGCGCACAAATGCTTTGTTAGGCGCTTACGTCTGATTCAGCGTCTAAGTGTCAAATTTTGCATAAGTGGAGTCTAAGTGGAAATTGTGACGTAAGGAGACAGAAATAGTGTAGTTTTGTCTTCTTGTATTTTTGGAAAGTATTTTAGAAGAGAGTGTGATATAGGGATATATATAAAAAAAAGGAGTGAAGAAGGAAAAAAGGATGTAAGAATTTCGATTAAATATATCCTCTATTTGATCTACTTCCATTGCAATCTGTGATTCGGAAATTGTGATGATGTCTGAAATTCTGACTGCTTCCGCTGATGAATAGACTTATGTGATCCTATTTTTAACAATTGGTATCGGAGCTTATACCTATCTCAGTATAGTTCAGTTTTTGATATAAGTCACTGTGGCGAGTGTTGCTGCAATGGGAGGAAGGAAGAAGAAGGCTGCTCCACAGTCTGCACCCTTGCAGTCTGAAACTCCTGAACCGAGTCGAGGGGGCTTTAGTGCTGCCCAATTTGAAGAAGAAGAAGATACAGATACCTCTGTACAGCAGGAAGAAGCAGGAGGAAGAGCAGCAGGAGGAGCAGGAATGTTTCTCACGGAGGAGAGGCTTCTGACACTTCTGACTAGAGTTCTTCAGAGCGAGCTCGAGCAGGAATGTTTCTCACGGAGGAGAGGCTTCTGACACTTCTGACTAGAGTTCTTCAGAGCGAGCTCTCAGCTGCCCCTCCAGGGGGCAGGCTGCAAGTTGTCAATAGAGGAGGCAGTAGATACGTGGAAGGAGAAACTGAAGATGACAGGAGAGAAAGAATCCGGAAAGGAAAATTCGAAGCTGAAGATGAATCTGACTCGGAGGAAGACGATGATGAGGAGGATGATAAACTGATGCAGATGCCCGGCAAAGTCGTTCTCTTCAATGGAACGAATTACTATATCTGGAAAAGATATATTCAAGGACAGTTTGAGCTTCGACATCTTTTGAAAATCGTTATAGGAGAGGAGCCTATGCCGATTTCTCGCAAGGCTAGAAATAGATGGAGACGTAGGAATGTTGCCGCCTATACCGGATTAATGCAAACTTGCACGCCCGCAGTTCATGAATATTTCTTGACACATGATTCTGCACATGAATGTTGGCGGGCCATAGAAAACGAATTTGAAAAAGGAATTCAAAATCGCGGTCAACATGCATATAAGGAATTTCTGAATTTTAAGATGACTTCGAGTGAGTCAATTGGAGACGCTTCAAAACGATACAATCTGATTGTGGAACAACTTGCAACTACCGGTCGGTTTGTTATTGAGGCGGACAAGGTGACTGGCTTTCTTAATGCCTTGACAAAGAGGCTTGTCCATCTCAAAGAAATTTTGGGAGTGAAAAAGACTTACTCATTTCTTTTATCATACTTGAAAGATAACGTAGATAATCGAGGGAGTTCTTCTCGGAGTACTCCTCCCTCCGGTTCTTTAAATTCAACCAATTCTAATTCCGCCGACTTATCTTACCTACGTGGTGGCGGAAGAGGAGGAGGAAGGGGAGGAGGTCCGAGAGGTAGAGGAAGGGGACAAGTGAAGAATGGAAATCCAAAGCCCTTTCCATCCGCCCCCGATCTGAATTCAGTCACTCGTTTTCATTACAACAAATTTGGACATTTGGCGATATCATGTCCCGATCGACAATGTTATTCTTGCGGCAAGTGGGGGCATCTAAGTTCTCAATGTTATGCAAAATCGGAAGGAGAAGGTGGAGGTGGTAGAGGAAGATTTAATGGCAGCCGTGGTAGCTTTAACGGCGGCCGCGGAGGAGGCCGCATAGGCAGCCGAGGAGGAGGACGCTTTGGAGGCCGTGGTGGTGGCCGTGGTGGTGGCCGTTTTGGAGGTCAAGGACACTTCTTTGGAGACGGTGAATATGAAGAGGGAGAGGAAGAAGGTGCTCAGATTTTTACATGTCTCAATCTTTCGGTTGACTCATCGACAGAAAATGGAAATATTGAGGAGTGGGTGATTGATACGGGAGCGTCACATCACGTTTGCACCGATGTGACACTCTTTGATGACTTGCGACAATTGACAATTCCAAAGAAAATTACGGTTGCAAGCGGACAAGTAATTTCTGTCACCAATGTGGGAACCATCCGGTTAGACCTTCCCACATTGAATTTTGAAAGAAGAGAGCGCATAACACCGACCCGTTTGGTCAATGTTCTTTACATTCCCGATGGCTCGGTTGCCACAGATCCAACGCGCGGGCGGTAGTGTATATGCCCTTGGAGATTCGACAATTCGCAATGTTAATGAAAAAGGAGTCGTTGTTGGTGAAGGGGAGGTTATGGAAAATATGTATAGTCGATTGGTTTGGCAGCGGCCTAAAGTTGATCACATCCGGATACGATTGCAAATCAAATTTCAGAACTTAAAGGGGATTGAAGTCTTTGGCATCACCGGATGTGCCACACATCCGAGGGGAATCTAAGAAGGATGATCAAAACCGGTTGTGTGAGAGGCTTAGATTTAGCCTCGGGCGAAAAAGTTAATGGATGTGAGGGGTGTAGTCAAGGGAAGCAAATTAGGAAACCTCATCCACCAAAAGATATTAAATTTCGCCGCAATCCACATGCATACGTGCGCCGTACAAAACACATTGGCGCACTGAACATTTCACGCCAGGCCTAACAAGACACGAACTTCACGGCATGCAACGAACTAGCACTTAACACAAAGTAGCCGCAATAAAATGTTACACTACCGTACATGACCAAACGACACTGACGAAACTAAAATACCGTAAATACAACTGAAACGTAATCATCAAACGTAACAAAAGTTCAACCAAACGTAAACTGAAACGTAACTTCAAACCAAACCAAACGAAACGTAACTATAATACAACGCGAACAAGATAATACAATATCGACCAAACCCGCCGATTCTCCCAATATTCTAACAATCCCCCTCTTATTGGGAGAAGCGGGATATTTTTACTGATAGCATGAGTTCCATGGCATTAGTGAAAAATCCTGTTTTTCATAAACGTACGAAGCATATCCGCATTCAATGGCATTTCGTGCGTGACCTTGTCACACAAAAGGAAATTCAGTTTCAATATTTCTACATTGGAGGAAGCTGCAAATTCAGTTTCAATATATTTCTACATTGGAGGAAGCTGCAGATATGTTGACGAAGGCGGCAGTTGCAGATGTACTTTTGAGAGAGAGACCAAAATTAGGGTTAATATAATCCTTACTAATTCACACATTGAAGACGGGGATTGTTAGGATATCAATGTGTAAATTAGCGTCCAGTTACAGTTATTGATTAAGTGACGGTTTTATGTTCAGTTTCGGTTTGCTGTCGCGTCAGTTCTTTATTCCGTTTCTGTACAGCTGCTTGGTGGTCCTGTACGATAGGTGGTCCTATACGATTGGTAATTCATTTTAGTGCGTGTAGGACCGTGGATGTTTTATGTCCAGGTCACGTAGAAGTTTGGAGCACAAATGCTTTGTTAGGCGCTTACGTCTGATTCAGCGTCTAAGTGTCAAATTTTGCATAAGTGGAGTCTAAGTGGAAATTGTGACGTAAGGAGACAGAAATAGTGTAGTTTTATCTTCTTGTATTTTGGGAGAAGTATTTTAGAAGAGAGTGTGATATAGGGATATATATAAAAAGAAGGAGTGAAGAAGGGAAAAAGGATGTAAGAATTTCGATTAAATATATCCTCTATTTGATCGACTTCCGTTGCAATCTGTGATTCGGAAATTGTGATGATGTCTGAAATTCTGACTGCTTCCGCTGATGAATAGACTTATGTGATCCTATTTTTAACAGCCTTTAAGCGAAGGTGTGTCGTACAGCCACAGCTGCAAGACTGTATGTATATGATATCAACCAACGACATGCGACAAACCAAATCGTTCCAAATATTACAATGTGTCTTCAGACACTACAATTAATTTTAAAAAATACGGTTCGGCAAGACTAATTATACACGTTGACAGTCGTCACGGGCATTGTCGATGTATACTATCGTCACATGTATAAATTATTGGATTCAGTTAGGTAGTTTCTAGGTTTTATTTGTGAAAAATAAAATAGTAAAGAAGTGAAGGCATCCTGCCTCTAACTCCACTCTTAGGTCCCCACACTTGTCGCAGTCACTGAAGATTGGAGAGGGAGTTAGAGACATGGCTGCCTAGGCCTTCTCGTAGACAAGTTAGACTTACCGAAAAGAGCTGCCGGAACCAGGATATGATCCTGGTACCTACCCTCCGTCACAACCCTCCATCACAGTAGCCGGTAGCCGTTATCTTTGTCCTATAGTCTAGAGGGACCTGTGCTGAGATATATAGGGTGCAATACCTATTACCTATTTAAACATTGATACGTAGGAAATTCCATTTAAATAATAGAACGGACTCCAGAGCATAGACTCCGCTGTACCATATGAACCGCACTAAACAAATGTTAGCAATACAAGTACTACATACATTACAAAAGATGTATTCCTCCAATGCTTCAATATATTAAAACTTGACATCCAAGTACGCAAGCTTTTGTGTTATAATCTCTTCTACACCTCCAAAGAAAATCTACCTCAACGGAACGAATAAATAATTTCCACGTCACTTCAAATATCTAGCGCCGAAACTACTTTGTTGCTGGTTGTCGCTCCTTTGGCTACGAAAATGTCTCTAAATGCGTGCTCAGTACTTCGACCTATTCGCCAGTACGAACAAAAGGCGCATTGGCGAATCAGAGCCAATTACAAACGATGGGATTGTCCGTCCATGTGCTACTCGTCACAACTGTACGGATGTCAACCGATGCAGTGAAATGCAAAGCCAGCCGTACATTAGAGAAAACGCGCATTGGCGAATCAGATCCAACTTTCGCACGTGCGAATGCATCGACTGCATTGCTATAATGTGGAGGAATAAAAGTGGAAGGAGAGGAAAACTTACTGTCTGCTTTCGCCATGGGTCCAGTGTAGTATCCCATTTAAGGTGCCACGTGGCACGCCAAGATCAGCAATGTCATGGTAATAGTGGTGGCAGCCATGGCGACGAACTAGCGACGTGACACGGACGCAAAGACTTGGGAATGAGCTCCACGTGGCAGTTTTAGTTATAGTAGTTATTCGATTCAAATCGATTATGACTTTCACATCTGAGAGTGGAACAACGTTTTTGTCTCTTTATTTGAAGTACGGAAACGTTTCACCTTCTTGACAGTCTTTTGTACGATTTGCTTTTTGTACTATTTATCCTTTGTACGGTTTACTTAGTGCGGACTGCGGAGTACACCGTGTGTACTGATTCTTGCCAATCTTTGGCACGGTGTGCCTTTGTATGGTTTGTCTTTTGTGCGGTTTGTCTTTTCCACAGCTTACTTACTGCGGAGTACTTGGATTGTAGGCAAGATTCAGGTTCGGCTTCGACCACTCGATCCGTACCAGAGGTCCGTACTGAATATCGCCTAAAATTCGGCGCTATAGGCAACACCACAAGTCACAACATCGTGGACTATGTACATTTGTCCTTTCGTCGGTATCCGTACATTTTTTTGGTATACTGAAAGGCTGGCACCGACGGCGTCCAGGTGACATGTAAACGTCATTTGTGATTTGTCCTTT
Source organism: Zygnema cylindricum (assembly GCA_037447655.1). Classification (NCBI taxonomy): domain Eukaryota; kingdom Viridiplantae; phylum Streptophyta; class Zygnematophyceae; order Zygnematales; family Zygnemataceae; genus Zygnema; species Zygnema cylindricum. Next base: position 214,470 of record JBBHKE010000580.1, on the reverse strand, counting down.
TCGGAAGCAGATCTTACGTACGGTGAATTAGTACATCGTGTCTTTTCTTTCCTAGAGAACCAATCGCAGGACTCATCCAAGCGAGAAAATTTAAAAGCTTGTACTCATTTTCGGTTAAATTGAGTACAGCTCATTTTCGGTTAAAATGAGCTGTACTCATTTTTACCGAAAGTGAGTTTTCAATCCACAGGTTTGATTCTATTTCTTTTGTATTGGACATCAATGGAGTACAAACTCTAATGTTTGAGTCCACAGATTTGACTCTACATTTTGCGTACGATTTCGTATCTTGCATAAATGTGAACAATAAATTCTCGTACAATACTCGTACAAATACAACCTGTACGCCTTTTCGTAAGCTGTTCTGCCGTACTGCTGCATGTGCACATCGGGTCAGTGCTTCCCAGCGCGCCAAGTCCGTACAAATTATCGGCACCGAAAGTGTCAGCAAAATTGTGTACGGCTGGTAAAGTTTGAAGTACGGAGACGTTTCACCTTCTTGACAGTCTGTTGCACGGTGTACCTTTTGTACAGTTTGCCTTTTGTACGGTTTGACTTTTGCACTGAATGGCGCCGAAAATTCGGCGCTAGAGGCAACCTTCTCCTCGTAGGTGTCCAATTCGTACGAATTTCGACTTTTTTCCTAAAACTACGTAATATTCGATACTTTCATACCGTTCGTTAGTTTTCATCGTACTAAAACGTATGAAAATCGTCCCGTTAACCCTACAAAATCCTTAAAAATCCTGGAACCTACGATAAGTATACGTAAATGTACGGCACTGTACGAAAGGTGCACCCTAAAAAACCTAAGAGTACGGATAACTAAGGAAGTTGTTCTGTAATTTACCGGAATGTACAAAATGCACGGGAAGTACCCTGAACACCCTAAAATCCCCCCTTCAATACCCCTAAAAGTATCAAAATCTACGGACGCCGTACATAGATGTACTAAGGATGTAAGCCCGTATAACTGAAATATACGGAAACGAACGAAAATGTACCCTAAAAATCTCAAAATAATAACCGTTTAAAGTACGGAAAAAACGGGCACTGTACTTAAATGTACAAATAAACTTTGGCTGTTTAACAGAAATATATAAGAATGCACGAGAATGCACCCTAAATTTCCTCAAACCCCCTTAATAATCCTAAAAGTTCTGAAATGTACGAAGACAGTACGTAAATGTACGAAAAAGTACGGGTAAATAGTCAGGTACGCATTTTATAACATTTTTTTCATCGTTAAATGCGTATCGTGCGTAGTATTGGCGCGTTCGTTTCGTGCGTATTATGCGCACGGGACAACTATGGGCAAACCGTAAATGATACGTTCGAATCCAGGATCTGAAAGTTTCTAATAATGAGACAAGAAATGAGTCGGCACATGATTGGCGCAGCTCAGCCACCAAGATTAAGAGTCTTGAGATGGGAGTGACATGCGAAAGTCAGTAAACAAGTGAGGCGAGGAAGGGACGCTTTAACAATGGTAACCGCGTGCGTGGTGCGGATGGTGCGCCGAACGTTGCAAAATTCGTTATATGTTTTGGAGTACGCGGCGTACCCGCTCATAATTTTTAGAAACCGCAAACGCCCCAATTGCCTTCTGGGTGGTATATATCTTTTAGCTCACATCCAAAAATACGGAGGTGGCCGACGTTAGGTCTACACTCAGTCTATATATGAAAGAGATTGGAATCAGGGAAGGAAGTAGGGCCGCATAGATTATGAATGTAGGTCACTGTTATAATTGCCTCGGTCTAAAAGTGCAATGTAGGTCGTGCCGTTTCGGCAATCGTCCAATTACAATGCTTCGCCACGCCATTTTGATGTGGCTTTTACGATGCGACAACGCCCCTTGAGGACAAAAAGACAAAAAACGTCGGCGGAGGTGTACCCTCCCACTTTTCTATACATGTTTTAAATGTTGTGCTTGAGTATAGTTTTGACCAATTTCGTAAAATGATTAAACCTGTGGAATACACATGGAATACACCAAACAAAAACGTGTGGCATGGTCCGATAATTTTATAAAGAAAAGGCTTTCGGCGATATGGGGCATCCGCCTGAGCCGTCACTAAAACAAGGATTTAACCAGGTCTATGGCTATGTGGGCAAGACTGACATGTATGCAATCAAGGCAAAAAGGAAATTTTATGCTAGAGAATTTAGCCAATCCCATTACAGTTTGAGGCATGTGAGGTCAAGAATCGACACACAAAAAAGCCAAAGTGCAAAATAGATCTCACACTAGCATTCGCCTAACGTGGTTGGCTAATGTTTTGAGTTAGTATATACCTCGGTCGTTTTTCCCTTCCGCAGGACAGGCCACTTTGACTCCTGTATTATATGGAATCTTAAGATGTTATCAGAGCCATTGGGGTCGTGGATCCCGAATGCCAACCTTTTCATGAGGGGTGGTTATTTAGGCAAAATATGTCGTTGAATACTGAATTTGCTTTCGCCCAGATTCGAAGTATAGTATATAGACTTGCAAGAATTGACATTACGGTTGGTGACCTATAATCACCACATTGAAGGCTCTATTCAAAGATGTTTAGTTTTTGCCTTCGCTCACTCATTTTTTCCTTTCAGGGACATGCCACTTTGATGCCTCGATTCACTATAATCTTAACACGGCATAGAAGCCATAGGGGTCATGAATCATCGGCGGCTAAGCCATGAGGGGGCGTTTATTTAGGCAAGATGTGTTATTCAACACACGGATGTGGCTACTCCCACTGTCGAAGTATAATATTATGTATCTGCCAATATCGTCACAAAGGCTACAGGCGCAGTGGTCATCCCATTAGAGGCTCTTATTAGAGGACACATGTTTGACCCTTGGCCGGATCACTTTTTTTCTTTTGAGGGACGTGCGATTATAACCATGATAATATGTGGAATCCAGAACTTCTGATATCTAAACTATGTCTTGTCAAACTTATGAAAGGGGTGTTAATGAGTTTGTGGTTGGTGTTGTAAACTGCACTAGGCTGGTAAGAGGATGCCAAAATCACAACAAACACAAGATGAAAATCTGTATGAATTTTGGAAGTGGCATTTTTCTTGGGGAAACGTCCAATTATATGTAATTTAGTGGATGTCACCCTTAGGGGATAGATAGTGTAATGGAGCGTCTTAGTTGGACCAAACTAAAAGTGCGCCAACTAAAATCCAGATGAAAGCGACAAGAAAGGTGATAAACAAAGCAACAATAAAAATTTATAATGGCTAATTTGCATGAACGGAATACTAAAAAGGTTTTGTATAAATCATGTATAATGAAACATGTAGCATGCATTATTTACGACGTACATAATTAGAGTGCAAAACACCAAGTCTTACCACCTGATACTTTTGCCTTCTCTTTTCTTTATGTTTTAAAAGGTGTTGTTAGCGTTTAAAATGGATCTTCCAGCGTTTTTAGTTATCGTCACGCTGTAAATAAATAATTGGTGAAGCGACAGAGGAATGGTGGTTGCATTCAAATTTGTTGAGAATAATGGCGTTTTTTGGTTTCTTATATTTTTTATCTACAATTGTATGGGCCTATATGACTTTAAAAAAATAAAAAATACGCATTATCCAATAATAACAAACAATGTCTTTTTTTTTAAAAATATATTTTGAGATCACGAAAATAGAATAAACCTCATATTTTTTCATTAACAACAAATCAATAATGTTATTTGAACAACATTAACTAACAAGTTATGTTTGTTGAAACTGCCAGTTGAAACTTTGTGACCTCCATTGGTCCACAGAATGTCCAGCTTATATGAAGCCTCTAGGATAATATTTGCAATTTTGACTTTGGCAATGAATAAGTGCCACCCTGGCACGCAAAAACTCTGACCGACTACACCCCTGTGTAGCCTGGACTTCCCTGAGTCCGCAGCAAAAAGAATCACTGAATTTGCTCACCTGAGCATTAATTGGTCCATAAATACAGGTGCACTCTGGGAGAGAGGCTGAAAAACCAAAAATATTCTAAGTCCTAAGCTACCTCTCTAAACCTATTACTAAGGTACTAGACCAATCATATGACTATAAAGTACAAGAAGGTACATGTACCGCTGTACTTCTTGTACGGACATAGTACGGCATGGCCGGTCCGTTGACGTGTGTCAGTTCCGGAGCCGTAGTTGCTCCTCCTGCAATATCCGCTGTCTAACCATATGTTGCCACATGTCATCCGCCGACATCTGGTCCGCAAACCGCCAAACTTCTATTCCGGCATTCCGGCTCCACTGTGAGCCGTTCGATCAGATCCGGACATTTGATTTCGTCCGTCGAAATTACATGTCGATTCGGATATTTCGTGCGGTCCGATTTCGTGCGGTCCGATTTCGTGCGAACCAGTATGTCGCGTAATTTTGTTTAAAAGGGAATATCCGGCGCCGTACATATTTAAATAAATTTCGCGTCATATTCTTGTATCACCCTCCCAAGACCTATTGGATAAAGCGCACAGCTAATTCATACCAGGCCATTCATAGATCCTTGAATCAACTCCCACAATTACCAGCCTATGTTTTACAAAAACAATTATAGTGATCTGCCTGTCTCTTTAGCTGCTAGAGGCAGCCATGGCTTCTTGCAGGTCCTCAGTGACTACGACAAGTATGAGGGAGAGACTACAAAATACCTTTTTTTTTTCAACACCAGTGACTCGGATTGACCACCAATTCTTGACTATGGTTAGGCCGAGTAAAGTCACTAAATTTTTTGTTAAGTGATGCTTTTGTTTTTCTGTTTTTCGTTCCTTACTATCGAATACCTAAGGAGAAATGTTGTTTATTTCTATGACATAAATATGGCATTATTAACATTTTTTTGTTGAACATTTCATGACCTCTAGCATTCTGATTTCTCAGTTGTCATAAATTTTTTTGTTGTTTCAGAGACCGGCTTTCTTCATTTAGTTACTTAAACGACGTCTTTTTATTAATGTTAGTGTCGCTCGCAAACAACGACATTCACAACTAATCTTAACAAAAATGAGAATAAGTTTTCATGTAAAACTCTTTCTGACAAAAAAAAGACATTTAAATAAAGGTTCGTTAACTTTATTTTTAAGAAAAATTTAGCATCATAATGCTCCTGTGATATATATATAGAGATACATATATATATATATATACACATATACCATTTTTTAGGGACAGAAATAGAAAACAAAACAAGAACTTGGAAATATTATTTCCTAATGTGAGTTGGCGGGCAGACCGGAAATTGTGAACAACGATGCAGTACATTGCATAAATCCGTCGCTATTAGATTAGGTCAATCAAGATCGATTAAATTTCAGGTCAAAATTTCATGCACTGATGTTTAAGAATTAAGTTCAGCCGTAACCAATGGCTGCCTTTGATCTATGTACATGGGCACAAACAGAGGTTGATAAAAGCTGATTACTATTGATGTCAACAGAATCTAGCACCACAATTTTCATGTAGTTTTTTTATTATCTTTAGAAACTTGGGAATAGAAAGCAAAGGAAGAACCTGTAAATGTTGAGTTCTAGTGGGATTTGAGCAAAAAATCAGGAACTATCAACAACCATGTGATACGTCGTGCAAATCCCTTGATGAATTGGATTAACTTTAATTTACAGGAAAAAAAACACCACATTGAAGCTTGAAATTCGATGTTTCTTTCCATAAGTTAATTGCTTCGTCTGCTGGTTTCGCCACGATTTGTGCTATTTTAACATTCCACGGGTGGCCATCATGATTGATTAAAATTCACTTCAAAATATTATACATCAATGCGTAAGGATCAAAATCAGCCGGAATATATTTTTGTCTTTGAGTCTTATACTTGGACAAGGACATAGGCTGATATGCCTGTGGATTAGAAAACCCCTAATTACCTCTTCTTCTTCGTAGTAACCTTACTACTCTATAACAGGCCATAGAATTCGGCTGAATCGCTGTGACATGAGAAAAAATGCATAGTAATAACTGCTCATAATAATTGTATTTGACATGGCGATAGAAGCTTTTTATTGATAATTTTTATGCTTCTGTGATGTTCCTTGTCATGTCCTCGAAAAATATCAAAATCTCCATCAAATTCAACACAAAATGTTTACTCTATGGAATTTAAAGGTTCAATTTCAGTATTCCTACCATTAAGCCAATTTTTTTTTTTTGAAGTTTGACTTGAGTGTCGCCAAAAATTGAGCCTCCCACGGACTTCTGCTGAATTCTATTTGCAAGCTTTATCATAGGAATTTCAATGACATTGTATTCGCTATGGAATTCCAAAGGATTAAGTTTTAATAGCGTGTGAAGTTTTTTCTTTTCCCATACAGGCGAGCAACTTTCATTGAATTTTGCCACGGAAGTTTTCAAAAAGGTGTATAACATAGATTTTCAGGGTCCAATTCCAGAATTACTCAAGGTTTCCTTACAATTGCATCAAAATGATCATACATTTGAATTTTATTGTAAAACTTCAGTGCGATTTTAATTATCATATGGACTTACAAGATTCAATGTCAACATTACCTGATGCCACTTAGGTTATTCATGATTTTCCCTCAAAAACAATGGTTTTTCTGAAATAATTCCAAAATTTGATGACCAAGTTCCAAATAAGTACAATGTCGTAATATCGTACAAAAAAGATGAACTATTGAAATTGGCTCTGCAATTGATTGGCTGACCGATATGCATTTTTTTTTTTCAAGTGAAATTTCAATGCTATCAAGGATTTTTCATTGAATGTTTTCTGGTCATAAAAGTGCCTCTTATTTTTTGTGAGTCAGAAAAAAGCTGGGAAATTGGGAAATTGCGACAGGATTTCCAAAATTTGCAGGAACCAAAATCGAAAGAAATTACACTGTGAATCGCTATTTGTGTTAATGTTTTTTTCGCCACTTAATGTCTCTTTTCCATACATCCAAGTCGGATTTTGGATCTGACGGTTGCTATCGAAAGGCAAGATTCTCAGCTTCCGATTGACGATCTCAAATTGAAAATTGGACGAGTGTGTACGGAGAAAAATGTTTTAAGTGGCGAAAATAAAATTAACACTAATAACGATACACCGTGTAACGAAACATCGCCGGACCGCTGCAAAGCATTCGCCAAATACGCGCACCTAAAAACGGAAGCCATCTGGCCGTCGATGCGCTCACCTGGACGACCGATCTACCTCCTGTGACGATATCAGGTGCAGCGCAAACTTTTGAACAAGACAAAACAGGTACGGACCCGCCAATGCTCCCTTCATCCTCGGGTATTGTTCAGTCATTTGTACGAGTCCATCGGCCAATATATTTTTTCAGAAGTTAGACCGTACGAGAAATCAGCGCGCACCGACCATCCAGACCCGACAAATATTTGCGCGTCGTCCGAAATATTCGTACGTATCCTTCACGACGCCATTCCCTCCTCTTTTTCAGCGGTAACGACCAGCAACCGTACGATACTCTGATCCGCCGGACTCCACAAAACGACAAAATATTGTAGGCCATCAAATTCCGCAGGCCGCGGAGAGGCTCCATAAAATAAGATCTGACGTGGCGTCCCCACCGACAGCCGTACGAAACACTTTTTCCCTTAAAACCGATTGAACTAGTTTTGAACGATCACTAAAAAGATACTTCTCTCTCTCCCCTCTCCTTCTCTCTCCCCTCCCCCTTCTCTCTCTCTCTCTCCTCCCCATAGACTCAACGTCCTTCTTTCTCCTCCGATATTGCATAACCCGACTCACTCTTCCCACAAAAAATTATCCCTTCTTATCTCTCCTCGAGGGATTGTTTTTTTTCCTTTTTCCCCTATGGCGTCTTTCGGTTGGGGACTTCTTTTGGTGGCGGGATTGGCCACCATAATTAGTGTGGATGCCTGGTCGCCCGAAAATGTTACTGGGACAGTTATTACGAGCGATCCCTTAGGCATCCTTCTTTATAATGACAGCTGTAACTCGGGAAGCTGCCGATTCGGAGGAATCAAGTCGTTCTGGAAGGTACAGACGGCCTCGAATTCTACGCTCCCCCGTCGTATTTTTTACTACATTCTTGTTTATCTTAAGAAAAACCCAATATTTATATCAGTTGTAAATGTATTCAAATCAGTCAAAATAATCCTTAAACTATTATGTGAGTAATACATGAGTTTCGAGTTGAATGGCAATTCTTTTCTCATGAAATATTGCTAAAAACCAGTTCAAAATTAAAAATCAAGCCTTTAAAAAATATATATCTCCTGTGGCAGATTCCCCTGCAACCGGGCGAGTACGGATATCTGGTAGCCAGTGTGACGCAAGCGCCGAGTACGATTCCGAAGTCCATCACGGCCGCCGCCTTCGTGAAGGCGAGTTCGTCCATCGAAGTCGTACAGTCGACAGGTGGCGCCGCAGGATGCTGCTACCTCTGCAAATACTATTTCCAGTGCAACTACTGGCAGTTTATCAAAGTGTAAGCACTATACCCTTTAGCGTTTCATTTCTAATTTTTAAATGTTTCAAGGATTCCAGTTTTGGGTTTTTCTGAGTCTGGCTTAATCTCCCCAATTCTGAATATATCTGATGTTGGGTATGTCTGAGTTTTTGGTAATTTTCCCCAATTGTGTATTTCCCCTATCCGGAATGCTATCCCAATTCTGGGTATTTTTCCAAACTCTTGCCATTTTTCAGTTTTAAGTGTTTGTTTGAAGTCCGAGCGTTTCTGACCTCGCATTCTTCTGTGCTGCCTTCAAAACGAATTCAAACCGCAATCGGAATCGGCATCGTAACCGGAACCGGAAACGGAACGGAATCGGAATCGGAATCGGAAACCGAACGGAAACGGAAACGGAACGGAACGGAAACGGAACCGGAACGGAACGGAAACGGAACCATCACAGCGGGTGCGGCAAGTGCAAGCAGGGCCTGTGCTTCATCTACAAGGGCGACGTGACGCCGACCTACGTCGGCCCGAGCGGCGGCGTGAACGTGACGGCCGCCGGCTCCAAGTGCCAGCTGCCCGACTGCAACGACGACCCGCATCTCACGGGCGCCCACGGCACCAAATACGACTTCAGCGGCTTCCCGGGCAAGGCCTTCGCGCTGCTCTCCGACCGGAGGCTGCAGATCAACATGGCCATGGCGGGCTACCTCGACGAGAGGACGGAGAGCGGGACCACTTTCCTCGAGGGGAAGGCCGTCCGGACGTGGATCCGGGAGCTGGGAATAGTGTGGACCGGGGAGGAGGGAGAGGAGCACAAGCTGAGGCTGGTGGCGAGGGCGGGGAGGGAGACGGCGAGAGGGGAGGGGTATTTGGAGAGGGCGGAACTGGACGGAGCGGATGTGCCGAAGATGGCGGTGGGAGAGGAGGCTGAGCTGGCAGGCGGTCTCACCATAGCTTTGGAAGCGCATGAGAAGAAGGGCAACTTCGACGTTGACTTTTATTCCGTTAAAATTGACGGACTTCTCGACATGGAGATGCGACTCCGTCAGGCGCAGCCTCTGTTGCAAACACCTGAAGAGGCGTACGTCCACATCAGCGTCGCGTTCAGGGACATCAAGGTGAGATGTTCTTCTCTCCCCTCTCTCTCTCTCACTGCCCTTTATATATCTCTCTCTCCTCGCTCCTTGTCCTAGGCCGCAAGAACTGATTTAGGTCGGCATTAAACTTGTTGACTAGTACCAAGTTTTGAGTGGTGAAACTGGGAGCTAACATCTCTCTCTCTCTCTCTCTCTCTCTCTCTCTCTCTCTCTCTCTCTCTCTCCTCTCTCTCTCTCTTTCTTTATACAGCATACTCCCGCGATCCACGGAGTTTTGGGACAGACTTTCCGGGAGTCTCACAGAGTGAGGGCGGCGAACTTTGCGGAAATTTTGACGAAATCGCTGACGCCGATTTCCGCTGACGGAGAGAGTGGAAAAGGGTTTTTGGACGGAGAAAAAGACGATTATGTGGTCAGAGATGTTTTGGACACGGAGTTTCTCTTTTCGGCTTACCGACCGAAATCAAAAGTTGATACAATGTAAACGATTAGATTTTAATTTGAGAATTAGTTAAGGAAATGGGGAGAGAGTGAGAAGACAAAAAGGCGAGAGAAGAGAGGTAAATATAGGTTATGGCTTTGATTTCAATTGATTTTTTTTTCTCTCTTTTTTTCACTTCGAAGGATGTGAGTGAAGATTGGTTGATGGATTAGGAAAAGGTTTTATTTATGAAATGAATTATTGAATATTTATTGGAGATTTTCCTTTTTATCAGATTCGTGAAGTTTATGAGGAATTAGTGTGGATACAATTTTATCAGCGATTTTGACTTTGGTAATTTGAATTCAATTCAGACTTTAGTATATTAGAGTAATAATAGGTCAAATGTAAAATTCTTTTGAGAGGGCGAAAATATAGTAATAGCCTTAAAAAATTGTACCGAGTTACTTCTGAGAAATGAACATTAGTAACTTGATGTAATTTAAAAAAGCTAAAAAAAAATCACAAAATTTTCCTTTACAAACTCCAGTTTTTCCCGTGTTTTTCATGTTACTGGATGTCTATTTGTAAGTTCTTGAATATTTTCATTATTTTATTCTTTTGGATGAATTTGGTAACTGAAGGTCTTATGAATGCACTAAGACATACAGCTATGCTCTCTCTCTCTCTCTCTCTCTCTCTCTCTCCCTCTCTGGAGGGATAAAGAGGCTGGTGGCTGGATGGAGGTCAGAATAGGGCAAGTGGGGGAAGAAAGAGGTAGGAATCGAAGGATGGGGTGGGATAGGGGAAGGGAATGGGGAAGGGGAATAAAATATGTTGTAAGTGTAGAATAACTTTAACACTAAATAACGATTAGTGTAGTTATACCTTTCTGTCTTTGCTTCGATTCTTTTGTGGGCGTTGTGTAATCGGTCCACCATTTTTTCTTTGTTTAATTGGCAAAACCTTTCCTTTTTGGTCGTACTCTCTCTCTGTTTCTTGTTTATTTTATTCTCTTCAAAAAACTATTTTTTCCCTCTCCTCTTTCTCCCCTCTCTGTTGCCTGCTCCTCATATTGTTGCTCATTTTCTCCCATGTTTTTTTGTTTTTTTTGTTTTTAGCCTATGTTTCCGCACTTTTTATTTTTCTCATTGTACTTCTTCTTTCCCCCCCCGCCCTCTCTTTTGACCCTCATTTTTATTTCTCAATTCCTTTTCCCTCCCCTTACCCTTATTTACTCTTCATTCATTTACCCTTCTCTTTCCACTTTCCCTCCACTCTCACCTTTAGTTTTCATTTCCGCGTTTTTTTTGCCCCTCCCTCTCCCTCTCCCTCTCCCTCTACCTGTCCTTCTCCAGTCTCTTTTCATCCCACCAACCCATTTCCCTCTCCTTTCACCTCCTCCTTTCCCCCTCTCTCTTGACATAATCCTTGATTTACTCTCTCCCCAACAGTTTCCCTTTCATCCATACCACTTTTGACCGCATGATTTTATTCTCACCGCCATCTTGTTTTCTATTTCCAACTTCCCTCTCCTAACAAGTTCTAGTGTCGATTTTCTTCTCCCTATCCTCCCACTCTTTCCCCACTCCTAACAAGATTTCTCCTCGAACCTCCTCCCTCTCCCAAAGATCTTTTCTCTTGCCCCCCATCCCTCTCCCTCCCCATCTCCCCTCGCACTCTTGTAATCCCTTCCCTATCCCTTCAAGAAAAACTTCCCCAAATTCCCTTTTTTCCCTTCCCCATCGCTACCCTCCCACTCCCCTGTTTGTCTTAATAATATCAACGACCTCCTGCCGTCTCTTTACAAGATCCCACATTCCATCTTCACCCCTTTCCCCCTCACTCCCCTCTCTTTTTCTTTCCTCCATCTCCTGAAGACATTCCACATTTCCTTCAACCTCCGCTTCTATCACCCTCCTTCCCCCTCCCTCTTTACTCAAGTAAGAAAATCTCTTCCCCAACCGTACCGCCTCATTTTCCCTACGAGACCCCTTGTTCTTTTAACCCCCCTCCTCTTCCTCTCTCCCTCCCCCTTAGCTTTCCCCCTCATACCTCATCCCTCACTCTCCTCAGAAATTCCCTTATTCTCTTCCTACCCCTTTCTCTCCCCGCCTCCATGTTCTAGTCAGATTTGTAATCCCCTCACCTCTCCACACCTAACAAAGTCCCTCCCTCTCCCTCTCCCTATATCTCTCCACGTCTCCACCACCCTCTTAGTCATCCTCTTCATCTATTTCTTCCTCTCCCTCTTCTTCTCTATCTATCTCTCTCTCCATCTCAATCTCCATGTCCTTCTTCCGCTCTCTCTACTTCTCCCTCCCCCTCTCCCCCTAACTCTCCCTTTCCTTCTCCGTCTATTTCTCTTTTTTCTCTCCTTTCCTCCCTCCACCTATCTCCCCTTCTGTCACTAGGTCTCCCTCTCCCTCCCTTCCTATCCATCTTCTACCGCCCCCCATTCCTCATCCCTATACTAGACCGCTTTCTCTACCACTCCCTATCCCTCTCCCTCTCCCTCTTCCTCTTGCTCTCCCTCTCGCTCTCCCTCTCGTTCTCTTTTTGTCTCTCCCTCTCGTCGCTCTCTTGCACGCCCTCTCGCTCTCCCTTTGCCTCGCTCTCGCCCTCTCCCTCTCGCTCTCCCTCTCCCTCCCGCTCTCCTCCCCTTCCCCTCTCGCTATCTCAAATAGTACCGCGAAACGTCATCGTACATTTCGTACGATGACGTGGTACTTCACGTCAACAATAAATTATTGGTGTGACGCTTCGCGAAATGTCGCGAAAACGACAATATTCCAACAGAAAAAACATTTAGAGGTAAGATGAGATCTGAAAGGAGGGAGGGACAACGAAGAGTAGGAGGAGAGGTAATAATGAGGGGGAAAGGGAGAGAAGTAGTGAGGGGAGAAGGAGAGGGAGAAATATATCAGGAAGAGGGGGACAGATGGGTAGAGGGATAAAAATATTGGAGGAAGAGGAATAGAGAAGAAAAGGAGTGAGAGGAGTGGGAATAGGGAGGCAGGAACTTTTTGCTTTTACCTCTCTCTCTTCTCTTCCCCATTTCCTCCCCTCGCCTCTGTTTGCTCTCTCTCTTTTTTGTATTTGTTCTCTTCCATCTCTCTCCTTTGTTTCTCTTTCCCGTCTTTTCCTCTCCTCTCTCCTCCCAGTCCATTTTTTTCTTTTCCTTCTAATTCTTTTCTTTTTCCCCATTATTTTCTCCTCTCTCCTTCCCTCCCCCCCCCCCTCATTTCGAACATCTTATTTTACTGCGTCTTATTTTACTACATTTCTGAATGGGACCGTTTTATAAAGCCGTAAAAACGTTTTAACTGATTTTACGTCAAAATATATCAGATGTACATAAAGTCAATAAGTACTCTGGCCATCGTTATTAGAGTTGATAGCACTAACTCGAGGGAGAGGGAGAGGGTCGAGGGTCACGACTTTTCTTGGGCGGACAATATAAAATAGTGTTAACAACACTATTGTCAGGCAGTGGACGTGTGCTCCAATTTCACATCAACAATAATAAATCTTTAACGCTAATAACGACGGGCAGTGTAGGTATGTGAAACAATCAAAAAGGTAACGAGGAAATACAGTGAAGTAAAACAACACTTGAATTAACAACAGGATTCTCTATCAGTTGTGGGTAGTGGTGTTTAGGTGGGTTTCACATCTTAATTATTAACTTTTACTTTTCATCGATGAGACTTCACAGAAATATTCTATAACAAAAATTTATAATTTCAAAGTCGTCAAGATCGTTGAATCGGTATTTTTTTCAATATCCATCAGTAAATTAACTAACATATTATGATAAAGAAACCAACCTAGAATTAAAACAAACAATTTTTATTGATGGATGTTTAAACCTAAGAAAAATTGCCTCTTGAATTTCTTACATCTCGTGTTGAAGAACATTCAACTATGCATTATAAGGATTATTAAACAAAAAGCAATGTCTTTTTATCGAATAGGATATTGCCCCATTCCATAGCACTCGGGTCATCACCTTTAAGATTCAAGAAAGCTGCAAAAAATTGCAATTTATTTTTTGTTTTTTAGGATTCAAAAATGGACTTGAAAAAAAGAAGAAAATAAGAAAAAAAAGAAAAAAAAAGAAGGAAAAATGTTTAAATAATCCTCGTCCACTTCTGTCTTGGTCTAACATCCGTTGACTAAGGCTATAAAAATAGACTAAAGTCGAAGTTAAATACCACTTACAACCTTGACGCTACAACTACAATAAAAGCTTTAACTTATTAATCAATGCCGCCTTCCATTCTCCTTTATCATTTTTTGTTACTTTCTTTCCATGCGGGGTTTAAATAACAACCCTATCCACCAAATTAGTTACATCCATGTATGTTTCCGTTATTTGGACATGTTATAAACATCCGGAAGATTCAACCAGTACCTTTTGTTATCGATACGAGTCATATTGAGGAAATTTTTGAAAGCTTCTCGAATTTCAGGACTCGAAGAAATGGTCCAATCAATCACATGATAGTTAGCAGCTGCCTCCACTTTTTTGACATCAAACCAAACGATAAGTTTTAATCGAGGAAATACTTTTGCCATATTTACTGCAGTTTTTGTACCTGCAAGTCCAAAGAAACAAAGGAATGAGCGTTGCGCATCAATAAAATAGTTTTGATCCACCAAAAACATTATTTATTGGGCAGTAAGTGACTGTCTAACTTAAAACTTCAATAAGACAAGGCACAATAGAAACAGAATCGTCTATTTATCTATATACAAGCAAATCTGATTAACTAGAATTCCGGGAAAGAAAAATGGATAGCTAATGAATTGCCGCTTTATCTACATGATTTCACAAGACAAAACAAGGTTTGGAAACCAAAGCCTTCCAAATCCTTCCCCTCTCCATCTTACCATTTGTACTAAATAACTGAGAAAATCAGGACTGTTTAACATCTAGATTTGACAATGCTGAGGGTGCTGTATCCTCATAATAAGCAGCGGCAGTCTCTCCAATCATCATGGCCTTCTTGTATTTACTATTAGGACCAGAAAAATGTCGTAAAAATCGGGGACATCAGTTTGATCCCCTTGCAGCCCATTATAGTTTCCTGTAATCTGTACAAAGGCGTGACAATGAACAGAAAAACCACATAATTTTTTCCCGGAATTCTGAAAATTATTTTACAGTTATGAAAAGCTAATCTGTATACCAATTCATGAATAAGCCGTGGCATAAAATCATAAAATGATGACTGTATAACACTCAGGAAGTTAAACTTTGAGAGGAATCCCCTGACTTTTTGACCAACCTCGTTGAGAATCTGAGACTGGCATCTGGGTTTGACCAAAATGATCACAAACAATGTGACTTCACTGTTGTCTTTTTGTGAATGTTTAAAATTCTGTGATTTTTCTGATAATGGTGATGAACTCGTAATCTTTCTGGATTTTATTAGAAAGAGCAATTCCCCTATCTTCAAATTAAAATCCTCGGAACTGCTAAAGATAAATTTGTAGAGAATAGTAATTTCTACATTGCAATTCAGTATTAATCTTTGATAAGCGCTATCGTGGACTACCAAATATATTTTTGGGTACTTTAGAAAGTGATGCTGAATTTTTAGAGTGATGAGTATAATATTGCAATAAGAAAGCCTTGGTGTATACATAGTGCAATCATTCTGATATTTCACTCATTCAAACATTCTTATACATGAAAAATATGCCACAGCTATAATGTAAGGAGGCTTAACTTTGTCACAAAGATGCAGATTGAAGACTTGGAAAATATTTTTTCTGTTTGCATAAACAATGTCTTTTGCCAAAAGTTGGTGCATCAAAATGCATGTTTCCTAAAAATATAAGCCACCTTTTTGAAAACGTGCATAGGCTCTGCCCTCTGGCTTTTTTTGAGCACCATATCTCCAAAGTTGTAAACAGAGAGTCCGACCCAATCCACAAAATAATTTCCTGGATAATAGGGAGTGTACATATCATCGGCCATACTTAACATTCCATCTTTATTTGTATCAAGAACCTTGAAATCCGGCATGCATGGTTGTGCGTTGTATCTGCACGGTTAGAAATTGGCTTCTCAGGATTAATTTTCACATTTAAGGACCAGTTTTCGCATTTCCGCCTCTGTATTTGTCAAAAAAATACCATAAGCACATCAAAGATGTCTTTGCTGATATAAACCAGATATTTCATAGCATTGCATGCTCAAAAAGCAGATGGATAACAGCAGTACTGAAAATGATCGTAAGTACCTCAAGAAAAGAGCTATACAGAAATGAGAGAGGTTGTTAAACAGTAAGTCATAGAGGCTTTCAACAACGAAAAAAAAACACATCGAGATCGAGATATAAAAACTTAGAAGAAATTACTCATTAAAAGACAAAATGAGACGGTTGGAAATCTATGAGCTTACGCTGCAGACGGAAAAGGATATCCACCACCTTCATTAGGAGCCCAAGCCATGGCCACTTTTGAAGTATTTGCTTTTACAAAACTGGAGATAAGTCGGAAAGTCTTCACATACTGTATTGGTCGTTGACCCCATGGATACCAGGCCCCATTCATCTCATGGCCAAATCGAGTGATGCAACGTAGATCCTCAGCCTGAGAAAAATGAAATAAACAAAGAGTTAGTTGTTCAATGCCAAAACACTGTGTGACCTCTAACAAGACATTTTTCTTTTGCGTATCTTCAAAAATTCCATACAAGATGATGCTAGTAGGTCTTTGTCATAATGCATCTAATTTGAAATTGACTTAGCAGGTTCTTGTTGGGCTAATGATCTTGCGAGTGATTGTCTTTAGGTTCATAACGACGGTATGTACAAGAACATGGAGCTGTTGTAAATCATACAAAACCAGTCTGTTATTGTATGATTTAGTAAACTTCCGGACTACACTAGATTTTTGTTTTAGCAAGATTCTTGACCACTTTAATCCCTTCAAAAAAGTTGTTGCGCGTGACATGCTGGACGATCAACTAATTCACTTCTATACAAGTGGTGGAATTTTCTTTTTTTTGAGCTTACTTCATACTCCTTGAGCATTAAAACCAACTTATTTACAGAAGAAATTGACACAGAAGCTAGGCCATTCCACGGCTCCAGGGTCACCATTGCAAGAGCCTTTGCAGCCACAACCTACACAATAGAATAAACCAAAATTTCACAATTATGTACATTATAAGATTAAGAAATCCTGCAAAGTAACTTCATTGAAATAGAATACGCATTTTAAATTCTGCCAAAAAGTTGCAACATCATATCATTTTGTCGCACTTGTGCATCATCAATTCATACTTCTGACATCGGGGATCACACTCATTGAATGCAATCGATGTACAACGTTTAGTGTTTCCAAATAAATTGTAATTCACAATGTTTATGTTGCATTGAACTTCTTGACTAATTAAAAGACAATCGAGAGAGATATCATATTTCATCATACATGATTCAGAACAATAAACGTGGAAATGATTCAAATTTCTGCGAGAAAGTACAGTACTGTATTTAAATACCAGTCCAAGAAACTCATGCAGATTGGAAGCATCTTGCTGTTCTAATGGAAACCTAAAAAATTGTGAAAATAAAGCTGGTGCAACTCCAAGCTGTTTTGCTTCCCAGCTAATAAAGTTTGGCAATGATCCAGAAGGAGGTACGACTCCGAAATAAGCTCCCTCCTTTGGCTCAAGAAGACTTGAGGGGCTAAAAGTTGCATCAGAATTGATACACAGCAAAAAGATTGCAAAAAGAAAGTTGAAATAAAGCTGCCATGGAGCCATAAAGACCACCACTTTTTACTGAGTATTTTGAAAGTCTCCTGTTGATTTGAATTTTGAAATTTAGTTGGAGGGTTGATTTGGAAGGTGTTAGTCCGATTGACTCTTATTCCTAATCAGAAGGTTTTACTAAATCTGGTGGATGGATCCTCAACCGTACGGTACGGAAAACTAAAACCTAGAGAAGTATTTGAGACAGAAAAGTTTTAAATCCCTCAAAACTTTCCAGAACCTAAACATGTCCGTACAGGAAATCATTTTCCGTATGTGCCGTCGATCGTGAAAAAAAAGAAATGAAAAAAATACAAAAATTAATAAAATAGGCTACATTATAGTAGCCTAATAATACCATATAGTGTAGCCACTATAGCCTGCGTTCACTAACCGACGTTTGGAACTCGTCTTTAGTGCTAGAAATAAAATCTGAGGGCGCTTTCTCATGTCAGCGCCACTCCTTTCCACGTGTCGACACCCGGTATCTGACTATTTTCCGTACATTTGTATAAAATAACGAGCAGTTTTAGTACGAGCTGACGCATTATGTGTACCAGTCTGTCTAAAAAATGCTCATACAACAGTACACCATGAATCGTTATTACTTATTAGTGTTAATGTTTTTTGTCTCTTAAAAATATCTTTTCTCCGTACACGCATGCTGGTTTTTATATCTGACGGTTGCGATTGAAAGGAGAGATTCTCAGCTTCCGATTGACAGTATTATATTGAGAATCGGACATGATGTACGGAGAAAAGATGGTTTAAGTGGCGAAAAAAATATTAACACTAATAGTAATACACGGTGTAGTGTAGCTTTCACTAATTAAATGTTGCCCATAATTGCGAAATGGAAAATATATAATTTTTAATTATATTTTAGGTACGAGTATCAGAATTTGGGGGGCGCGCTAATAGCGATTCACGATGGTGTTTCTAAACTCTAATAAGTAATAACGATTGGCAGTGTACGGCTTTCTAATTTTTTGAGATATTTGAAAATGGCGGGAAAAATACGCTTTTTGGCGCCAAAGAAATCGACAAATATACCCAAATTGAAGTTTCAAAATTTTGCGATACAGCGGGAGAAATAAAATAGCAAATGTATACTAATATTATTGCCGTTAGATGATAATCGTACAGAACTGATGGTTTAGAATTCACACTCACGTCAAAAGTCAGCTGCGACAAGAATGTGCGAGAACTCATGCGAAAATGTCTGTCGTATGTATGGATTACGACAGTCGCTACGAGGCTTTGAGAAATTTACACCGTAGATTATGATCCTGTCTGTCGCATGATGTACGGCATTCTGCACCACAATACCGTACGATTTATTCTGCTCGACTATGTTTTATTGTTTTGGAACGTTTCTGTACGACATACCGCGCGAAACATTCCTGTTTGCGATCTTGTGTGCGACAAATTTCCGCTGCAATATTAATATATTATGTTCGGAACATATGTACGGAAGGGGAAAAAAGTACGCTACATAAATTCATTTGACTTTCGCGACATTGCGACTGCAAGCGACGATGTACAGTATTTTGACTATTTTGCGACTTTTTATTCTGTTTAGTGCGACAATTTTTCGGCAAATTTGGGCGAATCTTTTTTTGCGGAGTTTTTCCGTGCGATGTTTTTTATGCGATAGTTTTTGAGCGACAGGAACCAGAAAGGGGAGGACACAAATCTTCCTTAGAGAAATAAGAAATTGAGAACCAGATTTTTTTCTTTTTCCTCTCCTCAAGCCCTGTTTTTTTTTTTTTTTTTTTTAAGCAAATTTTGAAAAATGGACAACGATGTTTCGGCGGAAGATAAGGTTTATACGATCGACGAATATCTGGAAATGTTTGAAAATTCCGAGGAGCAGGTGATTTTTTTTACTTTTTTTTTTTTTTTTTACTTATTGTATTGTATTTTTTTAGGATTAGTTTATTTTAGCTATTTGTTTATACTTTTTTAATTTTATTTTTCTTATATTTTTACATGTATGTTTTATATTCTATTCTATGTGTATTTTCACTTTATTAATCTTATTATTATTTTTTACGCTTAATTTAATTTTTGTTTACGTTTATTGTTTCTTTGTATTTAATCAAATTTCAAATATTAAATTATGGCTTTAAAGTTCCTTGCACTTTTTCCCTTTTTCAGACAACTTTTTTTTTTTTTTGTTTTAAATAAGTATGACTAAATGAATAACTGCCGATTGTGCAAGTTGTGCAAAATGATCAATCTAACCATTCCATCCACCCTTCACTAATTCCACTAATTCCTTTCTCCATCCACCATCCATCTTTTATATTCTTTCCATTCCTCCACTCCATTTTCATTTTCCATCCTTCATCTTTCCTCCCTCCTTCTCCTCTCCCTCTCCCTCCCCTCCCTCCTCTCCCTCTCCCTCTCCTCTCCTCCCTCCCCCCCTCCCTCCCCTCCCCCCCCTTCCTCCCTCTCTCCCTCCCTCCTCCCCCAAATAAAACCCAAAGGTTCCCAAAAAAATCCAAAAAATCCAAAAAATTCAAAAAATTAAAAAATCCAAAAAATTCAAAAAATTCAAAAAATTCTCAAGAATACTATCACCTACAACTCACAAAACCCCACATTTTTTTATTTTTTTTACCCCTTTCCCCCCCCCCAGGAAGCCGATTTGATCCTGGGGGGCGATGACGGGGACCACTGTAGCTACCTCTCCGGCTACCCCCCCCGCCAGGCTGTCTTCTCCTGTGACACGTGTCACACGGACGGATACGCGGGATTCTGTACAGCCTGTGCTCTCACGTGTCACGCTAGTCATCAGGTACGGAACTGGATTTTTTGGGGTTTTTGGGGGGTTTTTTAGGGGGTTTTTTGGGGTTTTGGTGGGGAATTTGTACAGTTTTTTGAGTTTTTTTGGATTTTTTTTTGCGGGAGAAGCGGGGAGGTGGAGGGAGGGAGGAGGAGTGTTAATGAGGCGGGTTATTTGGGTTTTTCTTTTCTTTTTTTGATGGATTGTTAGTTGTTGATTTGGGAGGATTTTTTTTTTCTTTGCAATTTCCTTTTCAGTTCCTTTTTGGTTTTCCTTTATTTCCTGTTTTAGTCTTTTGCGATTTTTTTTTTTTCATTTGCAATTGGTCTTTTTTTTTATAATTATTTTGTGTTTTTTGTCTTTTCAGATTTTTGCCTTTTTTTCCCTTTCAATTTTTAATTTTGTGATTGTTTTGTTCGTGATTTTGTCTTTTCTTACTTTTTCTCTTTTGTGCCATTTTTTCTCCTTACTTTTTTTTGCTGTCTTTTTTGCTTATGTCTTTTGCAATTTTTTGACTTTTTTTTGTCTTTTGTGTGTTTTGTCTTTTTCTGGCAGGTTGTGGAATTATGGACCCGTCGAAATTTTCGATGCGATTGCGGAAATTCGAAATTTGGGGGTTTTGTATGTCAGTTACAGCCGTTAAAAGATATTTTAAACGAAAAAAACGTGTATAATCACAATTTTGAGGGGCTTTATTGCACTTGTAACGGAAAATATCCTGACGAAAAAAGGGTACAAATGGGGCTTTCGGAGGATATGGTCCAATGTTGTATTTGCGAAGACTGGTTTCACGAAGAACATTTGGGATTGGACGAAAAGTTCGAGGTAGTTTTTTCTTTTTTTTTAATTTCTTTTTTTTTTCTTTTTCGTTTTTTACTTTTTTTCACCGGTGAATTTTTGGTGATATTTTGATTTTTTATGTACATTTGGTGCCTGATAATGATTTTAAATTTTGAAGTCGTGGCTTGTTTTTTTAGGTGTTTTAAGGAGTCCATATATATGTATGCATTCACACATACATATACATATCCATATGCCTACATGCATTTACTTATATATATTAAACATTATACATATGCATATGTATTATGTACTTTAGACAATGATGTACATATGTAAATATAAATATAAATATGAATAAATATAAATATACATACATACGTATACATATCCATACCATATACATACATATGTCTACATGTATATACACACATGCGCACATATGCATGCATATACATACAAAGACATATACATCCATGTACGTATACGCATATATACACATATATGTACATTTATATGCACATGTATACATATAATAACATATTATATATATACACATATATATACACGTATATACATATAACATACACGTATATATATACATATAACATACACATATATACACATATACATGCATATAACATACACATATATACACATATATATATACATATCTATACATATAACATATACATATATACCCATATACATGCATATAAATACATATGCATACATTTCCATAACAGTTACATGCATATGCATATATATACATATGTTTATATATATGTGTATTAATAGACATACACATACACATACACATACACATACACATACACATATGCATATGGCTCCCCTCTGAGTCTCATTGTGCTCCATTCCAATCCTTCATATATGTAAATATGTCAATCCAATACCATATACAGATTCCAATCCATCATAACAGAATATATTAACCGTTTATTATACTACCTAACCTTAGACATATACCATAACCTAACTGTATAAATGTATATACTTCCTAACCTTACCTCGTGTTACTCTGAGTCTCCCCTCGGTGTAC
>JBBHKE010000580.1:149337-188943 GCA_037447655.1 Zygnema cylindricum | reverse complement strand
TAAAAAAAAAAAAAAAAAAACAAACAAACAAACAAGATCATAAACCAAACAATATAAGAACACAAACAAAATGATAAAAGAAACAGATTATCAAGCAAAAGAGCAAAAAAAGCCAAAACAAAAAAGGAAAAAAACAAAAAAAAAAAATGACAAAAAAAAACAAACAAAATAATCGATAAAAAAAAAGGAACTATTAAAAAATGGAACTACGAACTTTCTTCTTATTCCATAAATTTGTTTCTCTTACTTTGTAATATAAACAATTTCAGAAAGTCTGCTATCTATTCCTCTCTATTCTTTTTAAATACATGAAAGCCATCTTCTCCCTCTCCCTCTCCTCCCTCTCCCTCTCCCTCTCCTCCCTCTCCCTCTCCTTCTCCCTCTCCCCCTCCCCTCTGGTTGGGGTATGTGGCAAAAACAAAAATTTTACTTTTTTTTTGGGAAGTGCATAATTGTTTTGTCGATTTGCAAAACAATATACTTTGTTGAGTTTGATATTGAATACAAAAAATAAAAACAGAAAAAAAAAAAACTTTTTGATTTTGTTTCCATGTTTAGCTGAATGAATGAACAAGCAAATGGAAATTTAGGGACTAAATGTGATTTTTTTTTTTTTTTTTTTTTGTGATGGTTTATTCACATTTTTTTTTCGTGAGATTTCACCAAACACTTTATGTTCTGTAGTCTTTTTTTTTTTTTTTTTAATCAATCGGTAAATAACTCTAAAAAAAGAAAAAACAAGAGAAAACAGGAAGTTTTCATTATATTTTTGAGAATTTAACGACATTCATTTTTGTAATTTTGTCTTTTCTCTGCTTCTGTCTTCTCTCGGTTTTTGTCATTTCTTTTTTAATGAAGTAAATATAATTATTTCCAACATTTGTTGTCAGAAAAAATGAGTATTGGAAATATTTTTGCAATATGCTACAAGTTTTTTTGTATGATATTTTACCTCCTTTTCTATATGTCCCTGCATTGTATGACTTATATGTTCCAGAAGAAACGGTAATTAAAGTCAAAAGTATACACTAAAATTTTATTATTTATTTCATTTTTATACATAAGAATTTTATTTGATTTTATTGAACTTTTTTTTGAGGTTCAATTAATTTCCCACTGATTAAAATAATGAATATCATGAAGATATTCAGTTTCTGATGTCGATTAAAGCCAAAAATAAACTTCATGCTTCTGCAGTGGTATTAATATTATTATTATTTAATATATTTATTTTTATCATCACTGTTTTCTGATCATAGTGAAACCCGGTGTGGAGTGATATATGACTATATTGTTCCCAAAACTAAGAAAAATGAAAGATATTTGTGAAAAAAGGATAAAAGAATACGGCACACAGGAAAAAAAAAAAAAAAAAGGCTTACAGACTTCGATATGGCTTAAAAAAAAAAAGCTCTCTCCTTCGAATAAGCTAGAAGAACGAGCCATGAGGTGTTGAAAATTTCTGAGGATTTCAGTTAAATGTTTGGAAAAATCTGTCAGCAAAATATGAATTAAAAATGTGTAATTCATGTTGTTCATTGGTGAAAATACCTATTTTCTCATAAAACGAAAATTTTGTTAGAATACAAAACTAGGCGGATTTGCTAGTAGCTATCGAGATTCGGATGTAGTGGTTATAGCAGTTCCTTACGAAAATGATGATTAATCGAGATAAATGCATTGCAAAAAAACTGGACTTGCTTACGATTTAGTACCGTAGGATTTAATCTTACATCACTATGGTCTACATAAACCACCTTACATACCATGTGATGCTTGTTTACCATTCAAGTGTCATTTTCATATTATACCGGTGAATATTTAAAAATTTACAGGTTCAAACGATTCGACTGGGACAAGACCAAGTTTAATTTGAAACCGGGTACAAACCCGAGTTGTCAACTTTTTGGAATAAACAGAAAATTGTTTGCATACAAATTGACATTGAGTCATTTACCACCCTCTCCCTCTCCCTCTCCATCTCCCCCTATCCCTGCCCCTCCCCCTCTCAATATCACCATTGGCACTTGCCCATAGGAATGTCAATTCCTACATGACATTTACAACTTAACAACACTGTTTCTCCTTCCATCCCTTTCCAATTATATCCTTTCACCTCACATATAATGTTCTTCGATGGTCTCAAATTTGCCTTTCACTATTTCAACCTCACCAACACTCCCATGACACATTTTCCTCTTTTTTTTTTCCTGCTACATTTATTGTTGAGGGTTTCTGAACAGAACTCCTAAATAAAATGAACATTTCACAAGTTTTTTGGGAGCAACTAACTAAAGGAAAATATAACTAATTAAGGAGAAACTGTAAAACATCTGTTTAAGTTGTGAGTGGTACAAATCAACAAAGAGGACGTTAAAATAAGATTTTATTTTCTCAAAGAGAGAACCATTACAATCATTTTTTTTGGCACATTAGCCTCATTCAACGTCATTGGTGGAAAAAAAAACGGGACTTCCCATCACCAACTTGAAAACTTTTAGGCTGCCCGGTACCACAAAATAATCATAAATAAAAGTTGTTTCCAAAATAAGTGTCATAAAGGCAATGACATAAAAAATAAATCTTAGACTAAGACCAATTAACTTTTGTCAACTTCCTGAAACTTATCCCATGGATGATCCTATCACCTTTACTTCTAAACTGTTAATGTTTGAGTTCTCGTTATCACAATACCTACATATTCTCAGAGGAGAATTTGCCAAATAGGCAACTGATACTGTGGCAGAAACAAAAAACTGTAAAGAAAAAAAAAACCCACATCGCTCATAAATTATGAAGGTTGGTTCATTAGTTTCCCAATGTTCGTACGTTCCCCCCTGGTTCATATGTTTTCCCCTGCTCAAATGTTTCCGAAGGTTCATATGTTTTCCATGGTTCATATATTTCCCATATATGTTTCCCACGGTTCTATGATTCCCATGGTCATATATTTCCCACGGTTCTATGTTTCCCACGGTTAATATGTTCCCCACCCACAAAATGGCTGTCACGCATGCGGAAATTCTTGATTTCCCTGTATACCGAAGACGATGATACTTTAAGTTCAAAATTCCTAAAAAAAAAAAAAAACTAACAACTTTTTCCATCGGTATTCATGTACAATGGATTGAACAACGTCGGGTTGTCAAGCAGAACCTCTACCACAAAATAAAGCCCAAAAATTCTCTAATTAAACAGTAGCCTCCTCGTCCCTTACCTCTTTAATCGTATTCTCTAAAACATTTGCTTCACGTTCTTTAATTTCCTTCTCGCCATCTCCCACTTCTTCCCCAGGGTCAACCTTCCCCTTTTTCGGGGCATTATTTACTACTTCGGAAAATGTATCAATAAGTTGTTCACCCAACATTTGCAAATCTTCACATCCCAAGGCATTAACAAAAAAGCTCACCGTATCTTTTTCCTCTTCTGATGCATGTAAAGTCATCCAGGAAAAAAGTTTGACTCGGAAATCTCTTGTAATGTGTCCTGCTTTCTCCACTTTCCGAATTGTCAAGATATTCTTCATTTGTTGAGACTGCCCACCATGCCCAAATTGTCATCGATTAAGAAAGTCCAATTTAAGAATAACCATTTCAATACCAATCAATACCTTAATCATGAGTACGCTCCATATTCAGTTTAAATTCTTGCGGCAATTTCCAAGGCACCACTAGTTTCACAAAACTGATTCACCAGACACTCCAATTCACTTTCAGCTGCCCAAAACAAAAAAGTAAAAAAAAAGTGCCTCCAGTAGCTAGACCAAGAAAAGAGTCGTTTGTTTGTGTTTTAGTTTTTCAAGTCCTCCAAGAGATCTGAGCGTTGTACTAAGCCGTATATGCAAATCTCCTTGTCTATAACTTACTTGAAGAGGATTGGAATCCACATTTGGCATGGATTCTCCCTCTCTCCTCTCCTCTCCCTTCACCAAGGTTTCGTTTATATCAGTCAGTGGCCGCTCTTCTTCACCCTTTGAAACTTCAGCTTCCACCTACACCATCCACCAAATTACAAATAAATGACTTTTCTCGGGAGAGTGGCAGTTCTCCTTCTTCCTCACCTTCCGTCACTCAGAGAGGGAGCGGGAGACAGTGAGGGAGAGGAAGACGGAGAAGGAGAACGACAGGGAGTGGAAAGAGTGGGAGAAGGACAGAAGGACAAGAGAGAAGAAGAGGGGGCAAAGGACCGTCTCTATTAGACTGTCAATTCCACATCCCCAAATGGTAAAGTCATTTGGCAAACTGGACAGAATGTACTACCATACACTTTTCCACAATATACAAAAAACACACAAAACCAAAAAGCCCAAAGAACTAAAAACCAGAAACAAGCGATAAAAGAAATAAATAAATGTATAAATAAAATGAAATGGTCCAATCCATTATGATCCACACTGGCAAACTGTGCAAACCAGTAGCCGCCCGCATAAGATGCAACCCTTTTTCTGCCTCAAGAACCAGTCTCTTCTTTTTTTAAAAACATTGCCAAAAAATTATGATACCTGGTCCGGAGAAGTGACTACTACCTTAGAATCTTTTCCACTTGTGTCCTTTGTATTCCCGATCCCATTTCCACTTGTGTCCATTGTATTCTCGATCACTTTTCCACTTGTATCCTTTGTAGACTCGCTCCCTTTTCTACTATTGCCCTTTGTATTCTCGATCCCTTTTCCACTTGTGCCCTTTGTATCCTCAATCCCTTTTCCATTTGTGTCCTTTGTATTCTTGATCTCATCGACAACTCCTTTATGGCCGTTACATTCATCAGATATCATCGCTATATTCGGCGAAGTACAGTCCAAACCAGGAGTGTCACCCTGACATGACACAAGCTGGGAAGGTCTTTTCCGAGTATATTTTGGCCTTTGTTCTGCAAAGCAAAATAGGAAGCAAAACATAATAATGTGGGTAAAGTTGACAAAGTAAAACGTCTCATGACTTCTATTTTTTAACCTCCCAATGTTGTCTGTTCGTAATGTGCTCCTGTTTACGACAAGAGCAATACACATTTTCCTAACCGCAAGATTGCCAAATAGATCTTTTGAAGTGGAGTGAAAAGTTTACGGCTGCAAGAAACAGCTCAAGACCAAGAATTGACCAACGAGTGCCCAGTTGTATGAACATTTTGTGAAAATCCAAAGCAGAAAATAAAAGTTATTTACAGCGAGTTGCTCAACATCTGATGCACTATAGTGCTTAAAATATTTCAAAAAATACTTTTAGTATTTTATATGTTCACTTAGACGACAGAACGTAGATGGTAGAGGGCAGACCGTAGCCCGTATAATATACCATAGAAAATGGACCAAAGACCATAAGACCATAAACCACCTTATTATCCATTTAAGGTAAAAACAGAAAATCTGGCAGAAAACTCACCTGCAGCAGAAGTCTGACAGTTGCCTTCCTCAGTAGGAACTCCATCCATTCCATGTGATGTGACAGCTGCCACTTTAAAAACATAAGGTGTCCCGGGATCGAGTCCAGTAACTGTAACAGCTGTCATATAAGGAGGAGTACAAGGTGGAGGCCCATACGATACTTCGTCTGCCTTTTTATGCCACACTTTATATCCCGTAATTGGACTATTTTCTCCATTTCCAACATTTAGGCAAGGTGCCTGTATTGCCAAAATCAAGTTATTGCCAAACCTAAATGTCCCTAAATTATTGCAAATCATTCACCGTCAGCAGATACTAATTTTTACTGCCGATGGTGGTGTAAACGTATTTTAGTAAGGACAGTAAAAAACGTAGACAGCCGCATTGATTTAAGATTTTCTTGGCAGAAATATACTGTTGCTTTCCATATTATTAGTGAAAAAATTATGCTGAACGAGGTAATTTCTAACAAGAAGGCTTCGCATGCAGAGAAGAGATCCTATCATAACTGACTTCACCTTGCCAAAGTTTTTCTGGTTTCTGCTAATAAAGTGAGAAAATAAAAAATAAAACATAGTCCAGCAAGTTCATCTTTCTTGCAAATAACAAAATCACCATTGACTTCATATGAAAAAGGCCCGCAATAACAGTGTCTTCAGATTATTATTACTTCCAAAACTAGCAAGGTTACTGACAAAAACATAGAGCAAACTGGTAGTTGAGCAGACATCTACGCCTCTGACATGACAAACAAAAGCACAAAAAACGACAGAAAAGTATAAAATTGACCAATCAAACAAAAGTTAAGCAAAATATACGACCTCTGACTTAACAAACTAGAGGAGAAAAAACTGTAGAAAGCCTAAAATGACCAAAGACACATCAAAAGTGAGTGACAAATCAAACTAGAGAAAAAAAAAATGAAAGAAACGCCTGAAAATGACCAAACAAACAAAAAGAAAGTAACATATGAAAGATATTATAGTGCAGAAAATTTTGAGCAGCGATCTCACATTCCATGCTACAACAACCGAGGTTGGTCGAATATCAAGAAAATGTAAATTGGTAGGAGGTGGAGGAGATTCGTCAACAAATGGACTTTTCGAAGTTACTCCATTACTCTTTCCAGCTGGACCTGTTTGCGAAAAACGGGATAAAAAATTGAACATTAGACAAACTGCCATACTTCATGTAGTTCAAAACCTCAACATTTCATAATGCTAAGTACATGGTTCACAGCTATTAATTTGGACCAAACTACAGTAGTGAGATTCTAATTGCATTATCATTGTTAATCCAAGATAATGACATTACAAAATCCCAGAATATGTGTATTCACTCTAAAATAACTCTTATCCTAAACAAATTCGTCTAAAATCCCTAGAAAAAAAACTGACAGAGAGAGAGGGGAAGAGGGATAGGGGAGAGACATAGGGAGACTAAGAGAGAGATAAAGAGAATGAGAGAGAGAAAGAGAGAGTTACCTCAAGCAATACAAAACAATGGATGGCAAATTAGAGAGTTCTGCTTCTCTTTGAACACATACAAGAAAAATAATTTTCACACGGCTCATATGCTAATGTCAAAATCATCAGCATCCATTTCTAGCAGTAGTTATTACCATGACTCCTAATGAACATCAAAACCTTCACATAAAAAAGAAACTAAAAAAATTGGATGCAAAACTTTCATTCACAGTACAAGTTTTCCGGGCACATTAGTACCCACCCAGCAACCTCCGACAGCTGGTACAAAGCCAGTTGCCCTCAGGAATTTTTTCCATGCCCAAACATTCCAAATGATATGCTTTTCTACAGAGAGCCCCATCACACATGAGAAGAGTTCCTCCATCTCCACATTGAAAGCATTCTGAGTCGCTAATGTCTCCTCCCTCCTCCTCCTCATCCTCCTCCTCTGACAGAGGAGCAGTGGGAGCCGTCTCCTCCAATTCAGAGTCCACAAGCTCTAGGATGTTGCCAAGAATGGCTTGAACCTGTAGCAACATATGTACCATTTAACCAATAACGACTTCAGAAAAAACATTCAGCAAGTGGGGAGACAGACAGACAGAGACAAGCGAGAGACAGAGGAGAGGGAGAGAGAGTCGAGAGAGAGGCTAGAGAAAGAGAGAGAGAGGAGAGAGAGGAAAGAGAGAGAAGAGAGAGGAGAAAGAGAGGTGAGGGAGGGAGGGAGGGAGGGAGGGAGGGAGGGAGGGAGGGAGGGAGGGAGGGAGGGAGAGAGGGAGGGAGGGAGGGAGGGAGGGAGGGAGGGAGGGAGGGAGGGAGGGAGGGAGGGAGGGAGGGAGGGAGGGAGGGAGAAAGGGAGGGAGGGAGGGAGGGAGGGAGGGAGGGAGGGAGGGAGGGAGCGGGAGAGAGAGAGAGAGAGAGAGAGAGAGAGAGAGAGAGAGAGAGAGAGAGAGAGAGAGAGAGAGAGAGAGAGAGAGAGAGAGAGAGAGAGAGAGAAGAGAGAGAGAGAGAAGAGAGAGAGAGAGAGAGAGAGAGAGAGAGAGAGAGAGAGAGAGAGAGAGAGAGAGAGAGAGAAGACAAAAAATAGCAGCAGATGTCACAGTCAGTAACAACTGCACAAGTACACCCTCCATTGCGAGCTTTTTAATCCAAATTCATAAAAGAATCTTAACATATCTGTTTAAGCAGGTGGCGGAAGATGAGCCAGTTTACTTAGTACTAATACAGCTTTAGCAAAGATGATTAAATAACTCTAATAGCAATGTAAGGTGTACTGCAGCAGCTTTTTACTCCGCAAATTTACAGCAATAACCTTCAGTGTCTACATGATGTAAAAGGAGAACATGAATCTCAGAGATCCTGTAAAAAGAAGCATATTTACCGGCTCTACAGTATATTTATTTTAAGAAAATGAATGAGAAGAAATCACAAACCTTTAGGGCAGCAGAATGACGCCTGACCGCATCCTTCGCACCCTGCAAAACACTCCAATTTTACCATGTATTCATTACTTACATTTAGCTAATAAATATGAAAATAAATAAAAAAAACGCCAAACATTGAAACCGTCAGAAGCAGTCAGATATATAACTCATTCACTGGCCACTATTGACTGGTGTTTGTGAACTGGGTTTTGTCATCAATGCTTCAGTCTTGAAAAGTGTTGTCAATCAACAGCCTACTCAAATTTGCACAACTTGATCACAATCACAATCACTATTACAAAAGGCTTTTTCCTTAATAACGTTCCAACCATCTTGTTCAGCAAATCTGCATTTTGAACGGTATGGTATAAACATGGTTCAAGTGTGTTTCAAATGTAGTCGGAAGAAAGCCTGCCCAAGAGAAATGGAAAAGAGAAAAAGGAGGGGAGAGACAGGGAGAGAGCTACCTGAAAGAGAGACTGGAAAGAAAAAATAGGAGTCGAAAAGTGCACATGGACAAAATACATCTCCAGAATTTGTTGGATCTCAAGATAAGGTACTTTGATTAGCTGACATCTTGGTTTAGGCAGTAACAGTCAAAGAACTAATTTAGTTTTAGTTTCAGAACTTACAAATACAAAATTTTATGATCTCATAGATGACAAAATAAATAACGACACTTCCAAGATCTTCTCTCCACCCTTCCAATTCTTACTAAATGAAGAGAATTTCCATTGAAGAGCTTTACCTGAGGTGAAGCAATGGAGCCAATCCCCGCTTCCAAGGTCTTGACTGCAATATTCACCTATTGTTCTCCCACAAAACGTGAAAACCTTATCAACTATAAAAGGTAGATCAAGTCCACAAAAAGAAAAACCTTGTGAGACTCAACAACCCTGTACACAAGAAAAAAAAGCTATGACGCTACGATATCCAACCAGGACAACAATCATCAACCATTAAAAATGAACACATAACTGCTCCACTATGCCTGTAACTCACACAACCATACAGCAGTGTTACATATAAAATACATTCACTATTAAACATAGAACCCATTCACGTGAAACACACAAATGGCGCATACTTCTGCAACTGGTTTGCATCAGTTAAACATTTTTAAACTTAAATTAACAAACGAGTTTCACCTGTCAACTGTCACAAAACCTATCCAAAGCACACTGAAGCCTTGCAGTCAACCGGGATTTGCACCTTTCTGGTAAAAATCGTACAAAAAAGTACCAAGAACGTCCAATCTCGGTCAATACCCCGATTACTCTTGTCTGGATAGGCTTACGGAATGGCGTAGTTCACAGATCTGTTCAACCGCTGGAAGTTGATGGCATTGACAAATTTGAATATGTATCCTACAACTTTCAGCAGAATCATCTGGGCAAACGGAAAATTAACATGTCATCAACCAATTTGTACCTGAGTACTCAAAGTATAAAATTTCCTCGAGCCTTGCAATAGACGCTGAGCTAGATGGAGTTTGAGTCGGAGAGTCTCTACAATCCGGGCGCAATGGGCTGACTCCAAAAGATCTCGCATTGGCCTGTTAACAAATAACAGCCCTCAAAATGAGTCGTCCTCAAACCCTAAGCTCCTACCTCACTTCCAAAGGTTATGGTCAATATCACTAACATGTCCAATACAACCTGAACAGCCTTCAATTATAAATCCTCCTCAGATCCTTCAATCTCCGTCAACATTAGTGCCTATTATCGTTAACTATAACATGTTTCCAAAAAACAGATTCCTGTGAATCAACCAGCAAACTGAAAGTTAGAAAGTGTCAGGCATTAGCTGAGACCTGTGACCAAGTCTCCATCTAAAGAGCAAATGACATTAAAAAAAAAAAAAAAAAACGATATCGCAGTAGGATAAAATACTTAATACCTCTCAGACACACTAGCTCCATCCCAGTGGAGTTTCACTAACTTGGGTAGACTGTTTTTTACATGTGTATCGGCAAGTTACAGGCTCGAATAGAACATGATACATTTATAGAACAAGCCTGTTGCAATACAGTACTTCATGCCTTAAAACGCTCTAACTCCGTCCTGAATTACTACTACCGAGATTTAGCTAGCTGGACATTAAACGATTCCCCCATAAAGAATGAAAAAAAGATTCAGGTCGGCAAAATGAAAAAAGAACAGGTTTTCTCTATTTCACACCTCAACAAACTGACAGTTGTTCCGCAACCTCCACAACGATAACACGCATCTGAGGTAACAGATGGGTCTTCGGGGTAAGACCAGACACCTGCCAGTTGGCGGTTATAGGCACATTCTAGGTGGGCCCACAGTCCACAGCGCGCAAATTTACATTGAATCCACTCTCCACTACCACCTTTTATTCCGCTTGACTGCAAAGAAACCACCCACCCACGGAAAGTACAAAAAAAAGACTCATAAAACACAACACCGCTGATGACTAAAAGTTATTAAATTAATAGCGTTGACAAGATATCAGATTTGCTAAATTAAGTTCTGCCACGTGGCTTGTTTTGGGCCACTTAACAAAAAAGCGTTATTTGACACCAATTAATGATTTTACATCAAAAGACACTCACTCGATTTGGAATGATTAAGACTGGCAGTGTAGTAAAACACTAGAAGTTTCCATTTCTATGAACAACATTCCACGACTAGTTTTATTTTTGATTTTTCTATCTTGCTTATGAGCATTCATCGATTTTCTATCATAATCTCAGAAACAACCACCAGCAGACTACTAAAGTAATGCAGAAGGACTTGCTAGATACCACATACAGAAGAAACAACTGCCACAAAACTCCTCCTCCTCCCCCTCCCACAAACAATCAACCACGGACAGTTAGACAAGCCTCCCCCATCAAACCAGAAACTCTTAGAAAAGTGCACAAATACTTACTAGATAACACATGTAACAGTCGCAATTGGCACAAAACTCATCACCATCGCGAAATATCTTTCCGCAATTGAAGTTAGGACATTGTCTTTGACCGGAGTTTTTTCCATTTTGGCTTTGCATCACTTGACGAAACATTCCTTCATCTCTTGTTTTATTTTTTGCACGCGGCTTTCGAAGAGGTTCCGCACCAGAAGGAGTCGGGGGAAGTGCTGTGGAAAGGGGAGAACGTTTGGCATCCATAGGGTGACTAACTCCAGCCCCAGGCCGAAAGTTGTTTTTGCGAACTCGGTTCATGATTTTACTCCCCTGTATTGCCAATACATGGTCCATGAGAGATAGTTTTTCAGACAAGGTTTCCTTGTCACGGATAGATTGTGAGGAAAGCGGTTTCCCTACATCATCAGCATTCAAGTCTGGCATGGTTTCTTTCTCTCCACCTTCACATCCTGTTCGTCCCTGCAATTTAAGACCAGAAGATGTTTTCCCATCAGATGCCCAATTTATACCATATCTCTGTCCGCAACAAGTATTTGCTGGTTGCTTGTGTTACTCACTACAATTGCATGTCCAGAATTTGCGAGAGTGTCATCAAGTTCTGGCCATGGTTGACTCCCAGTATGGCCAATGTTATTCTGCCACGGATTTACAGAATCATGAGTATTCGCTTCCACCTCCGTTCCTCCACCACCTTCGTCCTCAGCTGATGTTTCATACTCCTCAGAGACAGCCTCTGGTGAACTCCCAGGTTGAGTCACTGTTAGGATACTCCCACCTTGCTGAGGGAAATTATCCTGTGAAGGCTTAGGTTGTAACAGCCTCGGTGTGCGTTGATTGTATGGACCTTTTCCTGCAAAAACCTGCATTTACATCAAAAGATAAGATCAAGGTTCCAGGTGTAAGATACGGATGAGAACGCTTTTCCCAATGCAATTATAGAAGGGCAATTAAGACCGTCAGAAAGACAGTTGGGGGAGGCCGAGGACGAGGGCGAGGGAGAGGGAGAGAGAGAGGGAGAGGGAGAGGGGGAGGGAGAGGTAAAAAGAGAGAGTGACAGACAGAGAGGGGGAGAGGGGGAGAGAGGGAGAGAGACAGCGAGCAAGGAAGGGGGGGGGAGGGAAAGGGCAAGGGGGGGGGAGAGAGAAGGGGGGAGGGGAGAGAGAGGAGGGGGAGAGAGGGGGGGGGAGAGAGAGGGGGAGGAGACAGAGAGTGAGAGAGAGAGAGCAAGAGAGAGCGAGAGAGAGAGAGAGCGAAGAGGGAGAGAAAGAACGGAGAGGGAGAGAGAGGGGGAGAGGGAGAGGGAGCAGAGGGAGCAGAGGGAGGAGGGGCCAGAGAGGGAGGAGAGGGAGGAGAGCGAGGAGAGCGAGGAGAGGGGGAGAGGGAGGAGAGGGAGGAGAGGGAGGAGAGGGAGGAGAGGGAGGAGAGGGAGGGGGAGGTAGGAGAGGGAGGAGAGGGAGGGAGGAGAGGGAGGGGGAGGGAGGAGAGGGAGGAGAGGGAGGAGAGGGAGGAGAGGGAGGGGGAGGGGGAGGGGGAAGGAGAGGGGGAGGGGGAGGGGGAGGGGGAGGGGGAGGGGGAGGGGGAGGGGGAGGGAGAGGGAGAGGGAGAGGGAGAGGGAGAGGGAGAGGGAGAGGGAGAGGGAGAGGGAGAGGGAGAGGGAGAGGGAGAGGGAGAGGGAGAGGGAGAGGGAGAGGGGAGAGGGAGAGGGAGAGGGAGAGGGAGAGGGAGAGGGAGAGGGAGAGAGAAAGAGAGAGCTAGCAGTGTTAATGTCACTACTTCAATCTCATCTTCTTCTATCCAAAATCATAAAATAGTGTTGATAAAACTATGTACGGGAGTGAACTTAAACCGGTCACGTCACTCGGCCTTCATTAGGAATTACTGATAACTAATGTCGATCAAATACCAACTAATAATGAATCCTCTACACTAATAGGTGTGGGAGGTATAGAGACCCGGCCACGGAGTGGGAAGGGAGAGGGGTAGAGGGAGGGAGGGATAGGAGAGAGAGGGAGAGGCGAGGGAGGGAGAGGTGAGGGAGGGAGAGGAGAGGGAGGGGGGGGAGAGGGAGAGGGAGGGGGAGGAGAAGAGGAAGAGGAGGGAGTGGGAGAGGAAGGGGGAGGAGAAGAGGAAGAGGAGGGAGCGGAGGAGGATAGGTAGAGGGAGATGGCGAGGGATCGGGCGTGTCATCTAACTATGAGCTTTATCAAATAAAGATGCCTCCATAAAGAACCTATGAAGTCAGTCCACTACAAGGTGAAGGCAGAACTCACCTTGAAGAGGCGACTCATAAGATGTAGTTTGCTCAGCTTGTGCTTCACATAATTCATGCCAGTCTCTTGTCTTAACATCTCACATATATCAAGGTTGCTCAATTCATGAAGTATCTTTGTACTTTGCCAATCACCATTCGCTGTCATCCAGATCACACCCCCCAAGCCTTAGATTTCACAAAATAGCGCAGAGACCTCTACAGTTGCTCCAAACAGATATCCAATGGTGCAGCTCTTGCAAGAGGATGTTCATCTCTTTTAGGTTAATTACACATGCAATTACTGTCGTTACCAGCCAGTATTTGCAATAATCGTAGAGGAAAATGTGCAATCCGTAAAGTTTTCTGTATGGTTTCTGTGATTACTGGCAGTATCGCCAGTAGTCGCATATTGTGCAATTCCGTTATTAAAAATCAGACTTTTGCACTCACCGAACATCAAAAAGAAAATTTAAGAAAAATAAAACTAAACAACGAGCAGCGCCATACTCCATATGACAAGAAACCAGAATCAGTGCACCACCTAGGTTCTTAAAGAGCTCCGAAATCGCAGAGTCGCGTGTTTCAGGTTCACCACCAACCCAATGTGACACCTTTCAAACTCCTTTCATTGGAAGTACTTGTAGTGTCAAATTGTTACAATTTTATCATGTAATAGAATTACTCAAAACAACACGACCAAAATGATACGGAGTTGCTTAGGTAACAAGCTCTGACCTGCAGCAACTATGACATGTCTTGGTGGAAATAGGTTTGTGCCTGGAGGAGGAGCCATACTCCCTCTTCTCCTTTTTTTCCCTGTTCTTTTCACTCCCTTTGAATCATCTGCAGGCTCCCCTGGTAAGCTTCTTTTTACGGCTCCTTGAATAACACCATCTTCCCCTGGTAAGTTTCTGTCTACAGCCCCTTGATTAATAGTACCTTCCACCTGTCCATCAACTTTTTCAGTAGAAGTCTGCAGATTGATTCCTTCACCTGCCTGTTCAGAAATGGAGCCTGTCACAATTTTTGGATCCTCAGCAGGAACCGGCTGAGTCACCGCAATGTCAGCGTCATGCGGTAAATTATTCAAAGGACATTTTTCAACAAGTACTTCCATGAAAGATGGTTATCTAGGAGTGTTTGAACACTTTCTAACAGTTAGTGGTTGATTGTTTGGAAGAGGCTTTTCTAGTAACCCGTGGTTGATTGTTCGGGGGAGAAGGAGGGAGAGGAGTTTTGTGGCAGTTGTGTCTTCTATATGTGGCACTTAGCAAGTCTTTGCGCATTTTTTTTTATAATCTCCTGGTGGTTGTTTTCGAGATTATGATAGAAAACTGATGAATGCTTATAAGAAAGACAATAATAAAACTACTGTTGTTGTGGAATGTTGAGCATAGACAGGGGAAAACTTCGTGTTTTATTACACTGCCAATCTTAATCACACCAAATGTCAGCGAATGTTTTTTTGACGCAAAATCGTAAATTAGAGTCAGTAATACTATTTAAATAAGTGGTCCAAAATGAGCCACGTTTCAAAACTTAATTTAGCGTAGATATCTTAGATTGCCAAGGTATATTAATTTACTAACGCCTAGTGATCGGCGGTGTTGTGTCTTACGAATCTTTTATTTGTACTTTCCGTCGTGCAGTCAAGTTGGAGTAAAAGATGGTACAGCACATTGTGTATCGCTATTAGTGTAAATATTTTTTTCACCACTTAAAACATCATTTCTCCGTACACACTTGTCCGATTTTTAATTTGAAATCGCCGTTTGGAAGCTGAAAGCCTTACTTTTCAATCGCAACCGTCAGATCCACAATCCGACATGTGTGTACGGGGAAAAGATGTACTTTTAAGAGACCTAAAAAACATTAACACTAATAGCGATTCACGGTGTGCTGTAGTGGAGAAAGAAAACTTTTTAGCGTCCAGCTAGCGAAATCTCGGTAAAAGTAATTAGGACGGAGCTACAGTAGAGCGTGTGGAGACATTAAATTCTTTATTGCAAACAGGCGTGTTCTATCAATGTATTTGATGTGCAATTCAAGCTTATAACACTGCCAATCAGTCAATCGTCCTTTTAGAAAACTGTCTACCTAAGTTAGTGAAACTCCATTCGGATGAAGCTAGTGTGTTTTGGAGGTATTAAATGTCCTTCTGCAATGTCGCTTGTTTTTTTTTATGAAATTTGCTCGCTAGATTGAGACTTGGTCACAGGTCTCAGCTAATGCCTGGCACTTTCTAACTTTCAGTTTGCTAGTTGATTCACACGACTCTGTTGTTTGGAAATATGTTAGGCACGATAATAGGCTCTAATGTGTACGGAGATTGAAGGATTTGAAAATTATATACTTACTCAGGTACAAATTGGTCGAAGACGTTTTAATTTTCCGTTTGCCCAGATTATTCTCCTAATAGCTGTAGCATGCATAATCAAAGTTGGCAATGACATCAGTACTTTCAGCAGTTTAATGGATGTTCAAATGTTTGTGAACTAAATTACGCCATTCCGTAAGCCTATCCAGACTAGAGTAACATCTCGAGATGTTGACCGAGATTGGATCTTTTTGGTACATCTTTGTATGATTTTTGCCAGAAAGGTGCAAATTTTGGTTGACTGCAGGGCTTCAGTTTAGTTTGGACAGGGATGTGACAGTCGCCAGGTGAAACTCATTTGATTTTGTAAGTTTTGAAAATGTGAACCAAAGCAAGCCAGTTGCAAAACTATGTGCCATTAATGTGTTTTACGTGGATGTATGCAATGTTAAATATTTATGTACGGTTCTGTGAGTTACAGGCATAGTGGAGAATGTATGTGTTCATTTTTAATGGTTGATGATTGTTGTCCTGATTGGATATCATGTCGTCGTAGTTTTTTTTGTGTGTACAGTGTTGATGAGTCTCATAAGGTTTTTCTTTTTGTGGACTTCTTGACCTACCTTTGAGTTTGATGAAGTCTTTACGTTTTTTGGGAGGACAAAGGGTGAATATTGCAGTCAAGACCTTGGAAGCGGGGATTGGCTCCATTACTTCACCTCAGGTAAAGCTCAATGGAATTCTCTTAAGTCAGCCGTTTTAGTAAGAATCGGAAAGTTGGAGAGGAGATCTTGGAAGTGTCCTTGTTGTATGAGATTAAGGCTTTTGGTGTTTGTAGGTTCTGAAAATAAAACAAATTAGCTCCTTCACTGTAACTGCCTACCAAAGATGTCAGCTAATGGAAGTACTTTATCTTGAGATCCGACAAAATCTGGAGATGTATTTTGTCTATCTGCACTCATCAACTGCATTTTTTCTTTCCTGTCACTCTCTTTCAGGTAGCTTTTCCTGTACCTCCCCTCCTCTTTCTCTTTTTTCTTTCTTAATTCCTTTTCCATCTCGCTTGGGCAGGCTTTCTTACAACTACTATTGAAACCCTCTTTGAACCATGTTTATACCTTACCATTCAAAATACAGATTTGGTGATTCAAGATCGTTGGAGGGTTATTAATGTTATTGACTTTTGTCGTTGTAATTGTGATTGTCATTGTCATTGAGGGTGTAGTTGTGCAAATTTGAGTAGACTGCTGATTGACAACACTTTTCACGACTGAACCTTTGATGATAAAACCCAGTTCACAACCAGTGAAAAGTGGCCAGTGAATTTTTGAGTTATGTTTTTTACTGCTTCTGAAGGTTTCAATGTTTGGCGATAATTTTGTTTTTCATATTTATTAGTTAAGTAATGAATTAATGGTAAAATTGGAGCGTTTTGCAGGGTGCAGTCAGGCGTCATTCTGCTGCCCTCAAGGTTTGTGATTTCGGCTCAATCAATTTCTTAAAATAAACATATTGTAGAGCCGATAACTGTGCTTGTTTTAACAGGATTTCTGGGATTCCTGTTCTCCTTTCATATCAGGTAGACACTGAAGATTACTGCTGTAAATTTGCACAGTAAGAAGCCGCTGTAGTAAACCTTACATGGCTATTAGAGCTTTTTAATCATCATTGTTAAAGCGGTATTAGTAATGACTTCACTATATTTATGGGCTAACAATGTGGCTCGTTTTCCACCACCTGCTTAAACAGATACGTTAAGAATGCTTTATGATTTGGATAAAAAAGCTCACAATGGAGGGTGTAATAGTGCAGTTGCTACTGACTGTTACATCGCTATTTCCTGTTTCTTCTCTTGGCTCTCTCTCTCTCTCTCCCTCCCTCCCTCCCTCCCTCCCTCCCTCCCTCCCTCCCTCGCTCCCTCGAGGGAGGGGGGGAGGAAGGGAGGGGAGGGAGGGAGGGAGGGAGGGAGAGAGGGAGGGAGGGAGGGGAGGAGATGATAGAGGAAGGATGGGTGGGGGAGGGAGTGGAAGGAATAGGGGTACTGGATTTAATCCTCTTTTTGTATTTTTGCTAGATTAATTCTTTCCTTTTTCCTTTTCTTTTCCATTTTCTATGTAAGGATTGATTTCCAGAGTGTGAGCAGTTCAGAATATTTCCAAAGATTAGGAAGAAAAGAGTATTGGAGGACTCTAATTATATTTATTTTTTAATCTTTTGAAATTACAACTTTTAGCATAAACAGAATGTGGGCTAGATTTTATGTTCTTTTGTCAAAAGTCTCCCTCTCCCTCTCCCTCTTGCTCTCCCTTGCCCTCGCCTCGCCCTCGCCCTCCCCCTCGCCCTCGCCCTCCCCCTCTCCCTCGCCCTCGCCCTCGCCCTCTACGCATCACTCTCTCTCTCCTTCTCCATCCCCTTCCTCTTCTCCTCCCCCTCCCTCTCCCTCTCCCTCTTCCTCTCCCCTCCATCTTCCTATTCCCTCCATCACTCTCCTCATTCTTCTTCCTCTCCCTCGCCCTCATCCTCACTCTCGCCCTCGCCCTCATCCTTCCATCTCCTTCTCCCTCTCCCTCTCCCTGTCCGTCTCCCTCTCCCTCTCCCTCTCCCTCTCCCTCCCCCTCTCGCTCTCCCTCTCCCTCTCCCTCCCCCTCTCCCTCTCCCTCTCCCTCTCCCTCTCCCTCTCCCTCTC
This sequence comes from Zygnema cylindricum, assembly GCA_037447655.1. NCBI lineage: Eukaryota > Viridiplantae > Streptophyta > Zygnematophyceae > Zygnematales > Zygnemataceae > Zygnema > Zygnema cylindricum. The sequence continues at coordinate 170,524 of JBBHKE010000580.1, read as the reverse complement.
CCTCCCCATCGCCCTCGCCCTTGCCCTGTCCTTCTCCCTCTCCCTCGCTCTCTCCGTCTCCCTCGCCCTCGCCCTTGCCCTGTCCTTCTCCCTCTCCCTCTCCTTCTCCCACACGCTCTCGCTCTATCTCCCGCTCTCCCTCTCCCTCACCCTCTCCCACCCTCTCGCTCGTCCTCGCCCTCTACCCATCCCTCTCACTCTCTTGCTCCCTCCTCTTCCTCTTCTCCACCCACTCCCTCTCCGTTCCCTCTTCCTCTACCCTCCATCTCTCACTCCCCTCCCTCACTCTTCTTCTCCCTCTCCCTTCTCCTCTCCCTCGCCCTGGCCCTCGCCCCCGCCATCGCCCTCTCCCTCTCCCTCTCCCTCTCCCTCTCCCTATCCCTCTCCCTATCCCTCTCCCTCTCCCTCTCCCTCTCCCTATCCCTCTCCCTCTCCCTATCCCTCTCCCTCTCCCTCTCCCTCTTTCTCTCCCTTTCCCTCTCTTCTTCCTCACCATCTCCCTCTCCCTCTCCCTCTCCCTCTCCCTCTCCTCCTTCCTCTCCCTCGCCCTCTCCCTCTTCCTCCCTCTCCCTCTCCCTCGCCCTCGCCATCACCCTTGCCCTCGCCCTCTCCCTCTCCCTCTCCCTCTCCGTCTCCCTCTCCCTCTCCCTCTCCCTCTTCCTCTCCCTATCCCTCGCCTCGCCCTCACCCTGGCCCTCTGGCCCTCCCTCTCCCTCTCCCTCTCCCTCTCCTCTCCTCTCCCTCTCCCTATCCCTCTCCCTCTCCCTCTCCCTTTCCCTCTCTTCTCCCTCTCCATCTCCCTCTCCCTCTCCCTCTCCCTATCCCTCTCCCTATCACTCTCCCTATCCCTCTCCCTCTCCCTCTCCCTCTCCATCTCCCCCTTCCTCTCCCTCGCCCTCTCCCTCTCCCTCTCCCTCTCCCTCGCCCTCTCCCTCTTCCTCTCCCTATCACTCGCCTCGCCCTCACCCTGGCCCTCTCCCTCTCTCTCTCTCCCTATCCCTCTCCCTCTCCCTCTCCCTTTCCCTTTCCCTTTCCCTCTCTTCTCCCTCTCCATCTCCCTCTCCCTCTCCCTATCACTCTCCCTATCCCTCTCCCTCTCCCTCTCCCTCTCCCTCTCCATCTCCCTATCACTCTCCCTATCCCTCTCCCTCTCCCTCTCCCTCTCCCTTTCCCTTTCCCTTTCCCTCTCTTCTCCCTCTCCATCTCCCCCTCCCTCTCCCTCCCCCTCGCCCTCGCCATCGCCCTCTCCCTCTCCCTCTCCCTCTCCCTCTCCCTCTCCCTCTCCCTCTCCCTCGCCCTCTCCCTCTTCCTCTCCCTATCACTCGCCTCGCCCTCACCCTGGCCCTCTCCCTCTCCCTTTCCCTTTCCCTTTCCCTCTCTTCTCCCTCTCCATCTCCCTCTCCCTCTCCCTCTCCCTATCACTCTTCCTATCCCTCTCCCTCTCCCTCTCCCTCTCCATCTCCCTATCACTCTCCCTATCCCTCTCCCTCTCCCTCTCCCTCTCCCTTTCCCTCTCTTCTCCCTCTCCATCTCCCTCTCCATCTCCCTCTCCCTCTCCCTCTCCCTCTCACTTGCCCTCACCCCCTCCCTCGCTCTCACCCACACCATGTCCCTCTCCTCTCCCTCTCCCCTCCCTCTCCCTCTCCCTCTCCCTCTCCCTTGCCCTTTCCCTCTCCCTTTCCCTCTCCCTCTCTCTCACTCTCTCTCCCTCCCTCTCCCTCTCTCTCCCACTCTCTCCCTCCCTCTCCCTCTCCCCCTCCCCCTCCCTGTCCCTTCTCCCTCTCCCTCTCCCTTTTCCCTCTCCATCTCCCTATCACTCTCCCTATCCCTCTCCCTCTCCCTCTCCCTTTCCCTCTCTTCTCCCTCTCCATCTCCCTCTCCCTCTCCCTCTCCATCTCCCTCTCCCTCTCCCTCTCCCTCTCCATCTCCCTCTCCCTCTCCCTCTCACTTGCCCTCACCCCCTCCCTCGCTCTCACCCACACCATGTCCCTCTCCTCTCCCTCTCCCCTCCCTCTCCCTCTCCCTCTCCCTCGCCCTTTCCCTCTCCCTTTCCCTCTCCCTCTCTCTCACTCTCTCTCCCTCCCTCTCCCTCTCTCTCCCACTCTCCCCCCTCTCCCTCTCCCCCTCCCCCTCCCTGTCCCTTCTCCCTCTCCCTCTCCCTTTTCCTCTCACCCTCTCCCTCTCCCTCTCCCTCTCCCCCTCCCCCTCCCTGTCCCTTCTCCCTCTCCCTCTCCCTTGGCCTCGTCCTCGCCTTCTCAAAAGTTTTAAATTTAGAGATGTTCTTTGTATACCTTATATGACTCCGTTTGTCTCCATTCACCTCCCTTTACCTCTCTTTCCCTCTCTTTCCCTCCCTTTACCTCCCTTTCCCTCCCTGTACCTCCCTTTCCCTCCCTTTGCCCTTCTTTACCTCCCTTTACCTCCCTTTGGCTCCGTTTTCCTCTGTTTGTCTCCCTTTGCCTCCGTTTTTTATAGTTTAATCAAAAATGAATTGCATGAATTCCAATTCAGTACGGTTTTTAAAATATCTTCATAATGCCTTCAATACACTCTATTTCTTGTATCTTTTACTATATCTGTCCGTTTCAACAAATAGGAAAAGTAGCCTTAAGGCGAAAATTCGATTAGTAAAACGTGGATCATTAATAAAATAAAGAAATTATTTATGAAGAATTTATTCAGTTTATTCTAGTAATGAAGAAATAAAAAATTTAGCGATGACAAATATGTTTTTTATCCACCCTAATTTATTTCCGAATGATTTCCCTTATTCTGACTGTTTAAAGAGGTACATCATTTGTAGTATTATTAGTGTTAAGGATTTATTTTATTAATGCGAAATTAGATTGTATATTTCTATTTACCTCACAGGATAAATTAAAAAGCACGATGGTGAACCATCTGAGTCTGGGGGTACAAAAGTGGTGGCATGGCCAAACTGAAAAACTACAAGCAGGGCAATAAAAAACAAATAATGCAGCAAAGTGACGTGACGGATTGTAGTCTACTCCGTGAAATTATTGTTTTAACTCTATTTTATGGGTTTCGGACCCTTTAGTATTGGAAAAGTCATGACCTAATTAGTGTTATTAACTCTAATAACAATGGGTGGTGTAGCGTCCTTGTTTTGTAAACGACGAAAAGAAACATTTGTAAAGTTTGAATCTAAAACATATTCAAAAATAATATTTGATATAAAAAGGAAAGAAAGAAAAAAAAAAAAAGCTTATTGAAATATGCATTACAGGCTTTTAGCATGCTCTCCAGCTGATTCTCTTTCTTTTTTTGATTTACCTTTATTTCTATCTTCTTTTCTTAAGATTGTAATGACAATATTGTCGCATCGTATTAAATTTCATACGACATATCACAACTTAATTATTATCGTGTATAGTTATCTATTTTTGTATTGAGATCTTATCATAAGAGACAAAAATTCTACAAGAATCGTTCGAGAAAAATAACAATAATGATAAAAAAATAGTTCATAATATCATCGTTATCACCGTTTGTTACACTTGTCCCTCATATTTTCGCCGTAACTTTTTTTTTTCCATCCAGTCTTTTTTCTATTTTTTAGGAGAGTCCTCCAGTCTATTGGACTTCAAATTTTTCCGGTGACCAGAAAAACAAAATAAACAAAAAAATGTGAAGCAGCTGAGATATTTTGTCTTTGGAAATAATTATGAAAACAGAAAAGAGATTTCATGGAAAAATACATTTCAAGAAAAATAAACAAAAATAATAAGAAAAATTAAAAAAGAAATGATGTAGTCTTGAAAAGAGCATACAAGCAAAAAAACAGTTTTTTTTTCTTTTACATCAAATATTTATTTGCAATATTGACCTTTTCTTCAAATCGATTTGGAAATGAAACATTTTGTTGTTTTAAAACCATCCCTATCCTTCTACACCTTATGTTTTAAACTTTATTCAAATTTTGAAATTCTAGATTTGATGCCTTTTAAACGCTATTTGTACACTTTTAGAATTAAAAAACAACAAAAGCTATTTTTTATTTCAACTAAAAGACAATTTCATTTTCTAACCCAAATAAGCAAAACTTGGACTTGTGAAAGAAAGAAATTAAAAAAAAAAAAACCCGTAAAAGACAAATTATAAACAAAATACATGAACAAAAACTCATGCACAAAACTTCCTATTTTTTCTCCTTTACAACCGTAAATCCAAATCTAAATTCGGTTGATCTCCAGCCGTAGATTTTGGTTCACTTGAAGGTAAACTCGGCGGAGGAGAGTTTCTGTTCTGATTCTCAGTTCCATTCGCCAGTTCCGATCCATTCCTCAGTTCAGCACCGTTTCTCAGTTCTGTTCCGTTTCTCAATTCCGATCCATTTCTCAATTCCATTCCATTTCTCAATACCATTCCGTTTCTCGAATCCATTCCATTCCTCAACTCCGTTCCGTTCCTCAACTCCGTTCCATTCCTCAACTCCATTCCATTCCTCAACTCCATTCCGTTTCTCATCTCCGTCCCGTTTTTCATCTCCGTTCCGTTTTGCCATTCCGTTCCAATCTGTTGCCACTCAGTTACCTCCAACGGTTTTGGTGTAGGACTACTTCTTTGTATTTGAAGCCATAAATTTGCCGCAGCGACCGTAACTTCCCTCGGAGGAGGCAATTGGGCTCTCGGAGCTTCCAATTTTGCGGCCAAACTTTGACCAAAAAGTAAAAAGTTTTGGGAATCCGAATTCTGGGGAGAATGAGACGAAGTCGAAATCGACGGCTTGGGAATCTGCAGCGAGGGCTGACGTGGCGAATCTGGACCAGACGATTTGCGAGAGAGGGAGTTGGCGAGGGAGGGAGAGGAGGAGGATTTGGGGAGGGAGAGAGAGCGGTAGCCGAGGTTGGATTGGGGAGGAAGTTTCCGAGAAGGTGCGGTTGAAGGAGTGGAGGGTATAAGGTTTTTGGGGGAGGATGGAGAGGAAGAGGTAGGGAAAGGACCTCTGGAGATCAAGGTGGGGATACAGGGTTCGGAAATTTGGGGTATAAGGAGCTTTTGCCAATTTTGGAGAGAGGGATTATTTTTGGATCCATTCTGAGAATTTTCTAAAGAGTTTAATTCTGTCGACATTTGATTGGTCGAAGAATCCATGGCTTCCTCTGGTACGGAATCTTGACCTCGAGGAGAAGGAGGAGGACCAGAGGTAGTGAATCCCATGTTGTTCGAAGAAAGGACGACAACTTTTCGTTGTTTAGCGCCCGGAAGACGAAGGGAATTGATTGAAAATTGGGAGGTATTGTTCGCCTCTTCTGGCTGAAAAGGACGTTTCCGAAGCTCGTTTAAGGAAGTAAAAGGCAAAGAAAAAGGAGAGTTTAAAGAGGAATTCGAAGAATCTAATTTCCCATTAGTTCCCGAGGAAACCACAGATCCAATATTTCCCCGAGGAGGAGTTCCCGAAGCTAAAGACGAAAGAGCCGCAAAAAGAGCACTAGAATGGGACAAATTTCCGAGGGCTCCAATACTGCCAGGTGTCACATTCTTCAGTTGTCCAGAGGAAGAAGGCATCTGAGAGACATTCATGCCAGCTGTCACCACATTATTGGTCGAAGTCAACTCGGTACGGTTCGTCTCATTTGCCATATTAGACCGAGTCATCAAATCGCGGAAACTCGGAAGGTGACAAACTGTCGAGGATTGGAGAGGATCTCGTCGGCTTGCGGCATTATTCTCAGAAGACAAAATTTCTGTATCGGACGATTTTGACAACTGGGCGGCAGCAGCCGCCCGAAGGAGAGCCATCGATTGTTGCACAGATAAGTCCAAATTTCTTGGCGAACCACAGGATGCCACGTCAGCATGATCTCTCCCAATTCCAGAATCTCCTGACGCCTGGCGTCCCAGGAGCGAAACATTCGACACCATCCTTTCAGAAGAAGACAAATTTGGCCGCCACGTGGCAGCCATGGAAGCTTTCTCCACGCCAGAATCTGCCGAAGGCCGCAGAAGAGACGAAAGTGAGACTGCTGTGGGGCCATTTTGATTGCTGACGTGGCAGTTGTTGCTGCTGCTGCCACGTGGCGTTTCTGGACCAATCAGAGGTCCACTGTTGCTGCCATTCCATTGGCCGTTGGCGACCGCCAGCACGCACTCCAGCCAAAGGCGACTGCCAGCTGTCGAATTCCCATTGGTCAAAGCCGGAGAAATCCCGGAATTCCCAAAGTTCCCGAGATTTCCGGCGGCATTCCCGGCAAAATTTCCCCCGGAATTCCCGGCGGATTTTCCGGAATTCAAGGAAATGGGTCCGTCGGCCAATCCGGAGCCGTCACGTGGCCTGCTAGCTGACAATCCGCCGTGCTGAGCTGGCGCCAAGGTCACTGCAGGGCGCTGCCACGTCATAGCGCCATTGCTGACGTCAGCAATTCTTGGACTGTTGTGACTGGTGTTCTCGAGCAGACGGTCGAAGGTGGAGTGGAGCTTGGGGGAGGATAAGACAGGGGGTGACGTCACAGTTGGTGTGGCGGGTGACGTGGCAGGCTCTTGCGCTGACGTGGCAGCCATGGCGGCCTGGTGCAAGAGGTGCTGCTGGAGGAAGGCGATGACGTCAGCATTGCTGAGGTGGACGCCGGACAGAAGCTGGTCGGTGCCACGTGGCAGGCTGTTAAGAGACTTGTCGTGGGAAGGGAGCTGGGGATTGGAGGAGGCGAGGGGGAGCTTCTCCAGGTAGGCCATTTGGGCCCCTGGACAGCCTAGGGGCGCCACGTGGCAGAGAGGAGAGAGAGAGAGAGAGAGAGGGAGAGAGAGAGGAGAGAGGCCGGGAGATAGGCGGGGAGGGAGGGAGGGAGGGAGGGAGGGAGGGAGGGAGGAAGAGTCGATAGATTGGAGGAGAAGGGGAGGGTTTGGGTTAAAAAGAAGCTATGGAGGGAGAGAGGGATATGAAGAGAGAGAGACTATTAAAACAACACGTACGGACGATTAGAAGGGTGTACGGATGGACAGGACGGCCAAATATCGGAGGGGCTCATGGGAATGGCAGGATGGATCCAATTGGTTTTGTCGTTTAGTGCGAGCTGGCGTGACAAACAGGCCCATTGGATCCTTTGGTGGACAGTTGGCGGGACGTCACCAGTCAGCAGGTGGACTGTACGAAAGGAGTGGAAGTCTTTGTCGGTGGAAGAAAAAACTAAGACTAATCATTGGGTGGGCGTCCAACAGGACAAAAAAGAATAGCGTGTACGGAACTTGTGTCGGTGGAATTCAAATGACGAAGATCAGTACGGAAGGTGGCATAAACGTGGACTGGAAATGGCCAATAGTACAGTTTTGTCGAATCTTCCGTACAAACAAAGTTGTAACTGGGAGGGAAAGATATCGGATACGTCCAGCCTGTAATGATTAGTTAGTGCAAGAATTTTATGATATTGACTGACGGCCGGCAGGTCGTGAATACGCCGTCCCGTCAGAATTTTTAATCATACTGTCACGTCTATTCGATTTGAACTTTTGAAGATTTGAAGGCAAGAGAAAAGTCAGATTACTATTCGCACCGTACGATCTTTTGTCCAGAAGCCGATGAATTCTCATCCGCTTGTTGTTTTTTTTAATTTCTCTCATGTCTATTTTTTTAATTTTTTTAGACGTGAACGGCCGTTTGTTGTTAGCTGTAATATGTACGGATAGGATAACGCTGGTCATTAGCATAGAAGCCCTAATAAGCATATTTTTGTTTAAAAGCTGTTTTGTCTGCAGGTACGCCCCGATTTAATGACACGTGGGGATCAGTGACGGGAAAGAAGCTGTTTTGTTTTATATTGGTAACAATAGCGTGTCCTTAAAGGTACCAAAATCACACTTTCGTGTACTGTACTGTAGTTTTCAGTTTTTGGCTGCAGAAAACGACGAAATTCTAATGAAGGGCGAAACTAAAACATGGATCTATTCCGTTTCAAATTTCGAAGCGGACAAATTACGTTTTGTCCAGATGGCTACAAAACTTTGTATTTGAGTGAAGTCGTTGATTTCTTGCGTGTTGACTGTGCTGTCTTTTTTTTACGACACGAGAATAAAGTGCGATAACTGACACCCGATTTTAAGAAATTCAAATTCCTGCATGTATGGTGCAGGGTTTAAGATCCATAGCAGTTCTGCGCCGTCCGATTCTTAACTGAACGGCCGATGTCTGTAAGAACGTCATTTTTTGTACCGAGCAGAGAAATTGAATTCGGCCTAAGAAGAGACAAAAGAAGATAAAATTTCAGATTTTCAACTAATAATATACGCGATGCCGCTTAACACTGACGCCGTGAAATGCGGAAATTACTGTAGTAGATCCTGGACGTCCATAGAATACCTGGACGGACACGATGCGATTTCTTTACCTGTGGACCAAAGAAATAGGAGTCTCAAAGGACTTAGGGTATGTCCCCATGTACTCTACAAGTTTGCGATTATTTCGTACGGTTGCAACTTAGGCAGTACGGCGCTAAGTTTTATAAGAAACGACAGAAAAAAACCCTTACTTATATGCACATGGGGACTTACCCTTAGAGATTCTTGACGAGTCCACTTGCCGACAAATTTGTTGGCCACTTGGACAAGTCTTCGCGCCCAAGACTGAAAAGTACAGTACGGTATTCTGTAGCTCTATACCTCGCGCTCGACATTTAAAACTCTGTTAAACTGAGATATGCGCCACTATTTACGGAAGGATAAGGCAAACCTGAATGTAGCCTCGTGGTCCACTCGTATGTTTGTTTCCGTACATGCGGGATATTGGAGTTCGTCTTTATTCGAGCACAAAATGTTAAGAAACGACGTTTCCGATTCTCTTAGGTCATCATCACGACAAGTCACACTAAATTACTGTCTATGTCCATTTCCGGTCCGTTCAACTTGGAAACCAAGCAATGATCGCCAGGTGTCAACGCGTCGCAAACTCCCTAGTCAAAGCTATTTTCTAAATTTCATTACCTCTTGCAAGTGCCAGTGCAGTTATGACCTTGTCGTCTACCACCTGCATTAGAGTTCCGTGCATAAAACGACAAAACGCCTCGTCGCGATCCACATGGTCCTCAGTTTTTAACGAGCTGTACGGTTTCCTCCCTACAAAGCCCGTTGCAGGAACCGGCGCAACTGAGAAGCTGTAAAATATTCTGAGCTGTGAAAAATATCGCAGATTTTGATTCTACGTGGCAGTCTTGGCGGATTGACAGGAAGTCAGCCCACTGGTCCACAGATCCGCACGAATCAAGAGTACAGCGACTACCTGGCTTCTGTACGGACGTAAACAAGGACCGATAATTCAGTGAAACTTCCACAATCTGCAACAAGATTCTGTTTCGGCTGACGGTATTTCAAGAAACCGCTTCGCTGACGAAACACGTGGCAAAGCCATTTGCACAGAAGAAACGGCTTTAGTGGAGACAGCTCGCACTTGTGACGTAACATTTTTCCATAGATGAAACGCACGCATGAAACGCCCAAAAAATATCGAACATGCGTATGAAACAAAATTCAAAACATTTATAAAATGCGTTGACCGACTTTGACTTTGTAATAAAATAAAAAGTATATAAAGATCTAATAATCAAATGGAAAAGAGGCATAATAAAAAATACTACTACAACTATTTTTGTTTAACGCTAATATGCGTACTGTTAAATTAGCGTTAGCTACTTTAGTTTCGACTGCTTTTAAAAAGTGACATGTACGAATTGTCTCAGTTCGTACTAAAACCATTCATTATTTCGTACAGATGTACAAAATAAGTGTCAGGAAATGGCGTGGACAAGAGAAATTGAGTGAACCCCCAAATTCTCAAATAGCGTTAATAACGCTATTTGTTTCATAACGCTATTTATTTCTAAACGCTAATAGCGATTCACGGTGTAGCTGCATCATAGTTCAAAAGTAGGCGTTTTTTAGTAGGCTGTTGGTCGGCGCCTTTAGCGTAAGTTGTGTTATGGGCTTTTCATGTGATCTTCTTAGATCGCTACTTTGATCAGCGACCGTCCGATCGTCCGAATCTGACGGTGTAAATAAAAAAATTTGGTCTGAATGTTTTAATTGGTCCAATTTTTGGTCCAGATAATTTAATTGGTCCAATTTGGTCGGAATACAATATGGGTCTTAAGGTCATATTGTATGTTTTGCATACAATAGGCATATTGTATGGGCCTACTTTCACCTACTTTTGAACTATGAGCTGCATACATGACATGACGGTACATGACAGTAAGTACTCTAGAGATTATAGTACGGTAAAGTACAGTACAGTACTGTACTGTACTTCACCACATTTGCCACTGTGGATATCCAGAGGATCCAGGGAGGAAAGTTTTGTAGGGCATAAACGTGGTAATGGTGATAGTTATGGATGTGTGGAGGGTCTAGGCCTTAGATGTCTCATGCGCATAGAACGCACGCATGAAACGCCCAAAAAATATCGAATATGCGCATGAAACAAAATTCAAAACATTTATAAAATGCGTTGACCGACTTTGACTTTGTAATAAAATAAAAAGTATATAAAGATCTAATAATCAAATGGAAAAGAGGCATAATAAAAAATACTACTACAACTATTTTTGTTTAACGCTAATATGCGTACTGTTAAATTAGCGTTAGCTACTTTAGTTTCGACTGCTTTTAAAAAGTGACATGTACGAATTGTCTCAGTTCGTACTAAAACCATTCATTATTTCGTACAGATGTACAAAATAAGTGTCAGGAAATGGCGTGGACAAGAGAAATTGAGTGAGTCGCCACGGGAAAGCGTATTCAGATTTGATTCCAAGTCATAAAGACAAAAGAAAATCACGAAAACATGTTCTCACATGTTCAGGTGTCGAATATGTGAACACAGACTATAGGTACTGTTTAATTAGCGTTAATTGATCTATTTTCGACTTTTTGAAACTTTAGATAGTGTAGTGTAAAAAATGAATGAGATCGTACGAAAATTGCTCATTATTTTGTACAAGCGTACAGAAATAAGTGTCAGCTAAAGGCGTCGACAGGGGAAATTGAGTGCGTCGCCACGAAAAAGCGCACTCATATTTGATTCCCAGCCATAAAGACGAGGGAGAATCGCGAGAACCTGTTCTCACATGCTCATGCGTCGATTATGTGACTATTATCGTGGCTACATCCAAATTAGTGTTAGGTGTATAAACTAGCGTTGGTTTTTGACTTTTTGTTGGCGTCAGGCTCTTGAACTCAAAATAGTGTTTAAATCTAAAAGCGATTCACGGTGTACGTTCAACCCTTTATTTGAATATTTCCCCTACATTATATCCGTCTATTTATTCCGTACGAAAAAAATACGCATTTTAGGAAAGGTTCGAACTTCAAAAAAAATAAAAGTAATCAAATTTCGTAAAAATGTCAAAATCCGTACGATGAGACATCTATGCATTTTTCTAGGTTTCCTTGTCATCGTAAAACTACTTTTCCACACTATTCTAAATTCTCGATGAAAAGGTTGAAGGCGTAGAAACAAAAATAGTGACCTAAAAAATACAGTACTGTACTTTACTTTACTGTACTGTACTCTAGCGATTTGACATCATTGCTTCTTTCGCATCGAATAATGGTTGCAGTTTGTCGGTCGGCACTATTTCAGATAAAACACCAGAAAGCAAATTGCGTACAGAGGATACCGTACAGTGGTTTACACAGATACGACAGCATTTTTGTCAGGTGCCAGCTTCCCAGCGCAATAGTAATGATATTAAAGTACCATCTTTATTTAGTGTTGTCAACAAGATTTAAGCAGTATAACAACACATGGGCAGACACCGTATATGCAGCTCACTTTTTCGCGTACAGAATATAAATACGACAAAAACTATAACTTCCTACGACGCTTTCCTGTTCTACGGTGACTCCTATTTGTTTGTCCTATTCGTGGATCGTAGAGCAAGGTACAGTACTGTACCCGAGTCCACATCACAGATCGAAAGTACAATACTGTACGGTTTAGGGATAGGGGGCACAGTGGGAGTCTGTTTCGCTGTCGCATATGTAGCTCTACGAAAGCGTCCCAAGAAACGGTCAAACTTGTAAAAAGGCTAACACTTAAAGTCCCGACAGCGACAAATATTATAGAATGTTCGCAACGAAATAAAAATCTTAAGTGCCCCATTGTGCACTAAAGTACACCTCCCAGCGTTACTAGAGTTAGAATTGCGTATCAATTATTAATATTGGCAATTGTTTAATATCCATATTGAACTATCTTTGCCAATATGACAGTTCGCCTCGGTTTTTGGAAAATCGCGGAAATAAAGTGCAAACTATTCTTTCTACATATTTTCCTAACCCTATGAGTAACATTTTTTCCTTTTGGTCCAAGAAAAGTATGAAAAATCTAACTAATTTACTACCTACTTACTCTAACTTTAGATGGTATTTATTTTTTCTGAATTTTATTTTAACTTCTGGTGATTGTGAACTTTTTTTTTGTACTTGCTCTTATATTTTTATTATTTTTTACTTCGTTTTATTTTGATAATTTTGTAATAGATGTTTTATTTATTCGATTGATTTTGATTTTTTATTTATTTTCCGTACTTTGAGCCATTAAAAAGTACAAAATCAAATGAGAATGTAACCTGAATAATTTGAAATGTTGAAATCGCTTATGGTTTATTTTAAGGTTATAAAAATTACCATGTGGTTGGATATCTAAAACCGAAACAAAAACAAAAAATCTAAATATACAAAATTCTCAAATTTGGTATGTCTCCATCACTGATAATTTTACAAATGATGAAGCGCGTAAAATCGTATGGAAACCAACTCGATCCATATCACTAACTAGAGTCAATAACTACACTATGACTCGCTTATAGTGTTAATAACACTACACGCCCCAAAATTATGACCCTTGAACCTTAAATAGAAGCAATAATACTATTTTTTTCTTTACCTCAATGTATGTACGGTCTAATTAACGTCATCGACTCTTATTTGGTCGATTTATATATAGCGTAATGTACGAAATGTGCCAGTCCGTACTAAAACTGCTCGTGGCATAAAACGTGCCAAACAACGACGTTGAGACTGTAAAGTGAGTGGTGATAACACGGGACAGGGCTCTCATATTTGATTCATATTAATAAAGACAGGCAAAGTTACGCGAACCTCTTCTAAGATGTTTATACGTCAACAATTATAACATAGGCTAGAGGGGCTACAATATAAGAACGTGTATCCTATAGCGTACAATTTTCGTCATCTTCAAGTTCAGAATGTACCACAAATTGTCGTCTTTTATTTTTCGACCCACGGTCACGTCATCTTCAAACGGTATCTTAAAACACATCAGTGATGTGTTTTGCAATTAATAATAACGCCCCACAAATAATTAAAACAAATTCACACGTTTTGAAAGTTTTCGACAATTTCAAACAATGAGAAAAGATGTTGTTTATTTTTTTTCGCTTGCATTTTGTACATTTGTTCTTTGTAGGGGGTCGTAAGTCGTTAATGTCGTTTCACATAAGTACGACATATTTGTGAGGGCGGCTCTCCAACTTGCACTCACTGCCTCTCTCACCTTGTGCCCCATTCACCCCTTTAAAGTTAAAACATTTTGCATTTTCTCACAAGGTAGCTCTAAGTTCATCGGAAATGAATGAGAGAAAACACTAAGAGAGACGAACCAAGTCACGTTGCAAAGAATCCAACACAAGCGCCAAATTTTTTTTTTTTTCCTTTTCAAGGGTCTTAAGATTTTTTTGTCCATTCATGTCAACCGGACAAGAGAGGCAAACGATAAAACATATTGATCAGCCATGAACAATACATACTGGAAGGATGTAATTGTACCATGTCACGCAAAGACATGTGACATACCGAAACGTTTCAAAAAATACGGTGTCTTGCGACGTACGAAAATATTTTAAAAAAGTAGGTGCGTTAAGACAGATTCTAGATGTTGACAATCGTCACGGGCTTTGTCAACTTATACAATCGTCAGAGCCTTAAATAACAATTTCGTGGGACATTTGAAAATCGTGTACGTAGAATCTTCGCTACAATACAAATTAAGGCCTCACCCTAATTTCTTAACACTACGTGCTATTCACGGTGGACCGTACACACTGAATCGATATAAGAGTTAGTATTTGTTTTGCCACTTAACACATCTTTTCTCCGTACACACATGTCGGATTGTGGAACTGACGGTTGCGATCATCAAGATTATCAACTACCAATTGGCGGTCTCAAATTGAAAATCGGACAATTGTGTACGGAGAAAATATGTTTTTAAGTGGCAAAAAAGAATTAACACTAATATCGATACACGGTGTAGCGTTGACACTTTATGAGAATACAAATAATATATCAAAGTATACGAACTAAAACATGTTGTGGTGTAACAATAAAAACTAGTTGTATTGAAAGAAAGAAATATTAGATTATGAGAAACGCGACGGTTAAACCATCTAAGTACAAAACTTGATTGAAAAGGAAAATTGTTCACTACCATTAAAGGTTGTACTCATATGAAAGGTTATGTGCCTTTAGGAAGGTACGCTGACATCACACGATATCGATGACGCTAGATAATTTTGAACCGTTTGAGACTTTGAGAGTCCCCTGCAACAAGCGTACGGAATGAAATACTTGGATCGTCTACATGGATGTATCGGGATGGCAGATGTGTGTCGACCAAAACATCCAATCTTTCTCCCTTTAATGTGACAACCTTGTTTTATAATTCTGTACTTTTCGAACAAAAGAGCACAATTGTACATGTAAAACATCAGTTTTAAACTTTGACAAGAGTGAGAACAAATTTCGGCAGTTTTCACACGTGTTTCTTTAAACCATAGTTCAAAAGTAGGTGAAAGTAAGCCCATACAATATGCCTATTGTATGTAAAACATACAATATGACCTTAAGACCCATATTGTATCGGTCGCAAAATGAAAAAAAATAGTAACAGGGTTGGGATGCACATCGATCGATAGAGAATTAAACGTCATGTCTAAATTTTGAAAAACATTCGGACTATTTTTTTTTTTTTCAGTGAGTTTTGAGGTATTTTTTATTTTTAACCGTCAGATTCGGACGATCAACAGATTTGGACAATCGGACGGTCGCTGATCAAAGTAGCGATGTAAGAAGATCACATGAAAAGCCCATAACACAACTCATCCTAAGCTGTGTCAGTTCGCTGAAATTTCGTCCAGCGGCGTGCGCTAAACTATGATCATACATCAGATTCGTACGTTCGTACAAAAGTGTTCACAAACGCACACACATACAGTATGCCTACTCTACGCGAGTTTTGTGCCAAGTTTTGTGCGCCTACCAAAGGCCTACCATAAAGACGCTTACTTTTGAACTATGCTATAAACCATAGTTGTTCACGACGTTTCGTGCGAACGATTTAATCGCGACGAATTATACGTAACAAACGCATGGAACCTTTTGAAAAAATCGTTAAAATCGTTAATGAATTTTATTCCGTACAATTCTGTACATGTAAAAGAAATTGAGTTTTACATATAACGCAGTTTGTACAATGTCCGTACAGTTCCCGTCTCTTTTCGTCATAGTCCGTACAATTTTGTTACAATTCCCTAAGTTTCCCCGTTAAATTTCTGTTCAGTTTACCGGACAGAAAGTACTACGAAGTGCAACGTAACTTTTAGTCAAATTCCGTACTTTTTGGTACAAAACCGTACAGTTACTGTAAATACCGTACAGTTTATGTAAATTATCCGTTCAGTTTACCGGACAGAAAGTACATCGTGTTTTTTTCCGATTTATTCAAAAGTCACGAATTATACGTTTTAATCGGAAAAAAGGAAAAAATCGCGCGATTTGAACAACTATGCTATAAACCGAAGGGTTTGAATTGTCTTAATTTTTGTCGACCGTCGAGAAGGAATTGAAGAAAGGATCGCTGGAGTCGTACGGGGGTGGTGCCGAAAGTCCGTCTCAGCTTGTAAAGGTCTGACGTGGTTGAAGTGAAGTTTGTTTCAAAAGGTTTTTTTTTAACAGGCGACAAAATTTGTAAACGCAAATTTTGTCCCTTGTGCTATTAGAACCGTTGAAGAGTGCCGTGGGAAAAAACGACTCGTTATGTTTTTTTATGTACTGTTTTGTAATTCGTTGCAAAACTTACAAAAAAACTGTACGAATTCGTTTACCGTTCGCCGTCGATATAGCAGATTTTACCCCGTCAATTTATTAAGGATAGACATGTCTACGTTTGGTCATATCTCGTATCTACCACGTTTGCGGTATGACAAAAAACGTACAGCTGTAACAAAAGTACGCATGTACCCACAAATCTTCGGATAAGTACAGTTTTGCATCATTACAAATGAAGAAGGTGACCACGGACAAAAGCAATTTGCTAAAGTCGACGAGATCGTACATACTGAACATCTGTCACACGTGTAGGATATTCCTTCGTGCAAAAGCCAAAACTTTCAGTTTCTGTCTTCAAGCGCAGAAAGTACAGTGCTGTAGCTTTAATGCGAGTGTAGTGGGACCGTACAGTGAAGCGAAAGTAACGATTGGACACGACAGCGGTTGTAAAAGATTTTTTGATTTTTTCTCTTGCAAGATGTAATTGGCTAATTGCACTTTCGATTCCCGAACGCAACCAAACATGTTACAAAACGACAAACGAAGATCCCCTTTTTTTCTCATGTATATTTTCGTCTACGCTCGGTATAATTTTCCGTCAGCTCAGAGCCACGTGGCTTTCTGCCTTGGCATCTTATCTTACCTTTCAGTTCCATGTACTATATAGTTGTACGAAAATTGGTTAACAATCTGCGCTTGGAAACAAAAGCCGATTTTTTCTGCTTTTGCCCTGAAAAGATTTACACTTGTGACAGATGTACAATATGTACGGTATAGTTGAAGTCAGCCGAACGTTGTCATCTTATACTGACGGTCACCTAATTCATTTCTAATGATGACAAAACTGTACTCATCCAAAAATTTGTCGGTATCTTAGGCTGTAAGTTCTTTGTCATGCCGATTTTAGGGTTTGTATGAGACGTGACAGCGGTAGACCGGTTCCCTAAACCTCACACCGAAAGAAAAGAAATTTCAAATATTTTTCTGTTCTGCCCGACTTTTGTTTTCTTTTTGCCAGAACTCGCCGCGTGCTGCAAGGAGGACACCTGTCATCCCGTGGCCGCAAAAGGCGGTAATCGCGGAAAGAAACCCTAAAATTTCCACTTTGGCCCTGATTCGCCGATGCCCTGAGGGCTGGGAGGCCGCCAGGCAATCAGCGGTCACCTCACCAGCCGCTTTCAACGATTGGGCGGTTTTTAGCTGTACGATTAAGATCTAAACGGTCGAATATCGGCCATCATTGAATTATTGAAAATGGAGCCCATTGGCCCAATTTGCGGGTCAAAAAAATGAAAAAACGCTCGTTTTCCAAATTAGCTACGGCCAGCAGAATCAAATCTACAGAGTCTCAATGATTGGGACAGCCGGAGATTCGGAAGACATATTTATCTACTATTTACCTTCGTAATTTACTTCAAATTTATAATAAAGCCAAAAAAAGGACTAAAACTGCCCGTGAAATTTGTGTGAAACTTTTCCGTATCAAAAAACAGGAAACGGATTCGTCCAAATCCAGGAATCGATCGCAAAAAAAATATGTATATACGCGTAATCCGCAGGTTTTTGTTCCCTTCCCAAATTACTTCTTTTTGTTTATTATTGCCACGTGACGAGGTTTCAGTGGCTATCATGATGACTCGCATCATGCAGTCGGTCCATCAATCCGGTCAATGCTAAGAAAAAACTAAAAAAACCGTTTTTGGACCCGCGCATATTTTCCCAGTGGGGCTCCAAACCCTAATATTAATAATTGTAATTAATTAATAATTAATATATCATGCATGCTCATGAATCATGATGCAAATAGAGAGAGTTGAAGATCTCATTAAATTTATAATAAACTTACACATAATCTGGACACATTCGGATCCGTATCTAGTATTTTGTCGTATTATCAGCTTTGGACAGCAGCGCAACTGGGAGCTATAGATGTTTCAGAAAAAAGCAGAAAGACGACAAAATACCGATCCAGCGGAACCGCCGGGCACGGGTTTTGCGGGCGAGTCTTTCGAAGGATTTTCTAAAAGCTGGCAGCAACAGTCAAAAGTCATTATTACCGATGGTATAGAGACAAAAACAGCAGATTTCAGTAAGCTGATAGGCTGGCACCATCTCAGGACCTATTGCCAGTCACTGTGACCACATCCGTTTTTGAAACTGGAAAATTCCAGACCCCTCAGTTTTATAGCTTATTATTCGGTCTTACCTACGCATATAAGACAAAAGTTCATGATTGGACATTCTGGACCGTCCGTGACTTTCCCAAAGGCTCCGGGCCGTCCAGAAATTCAAGGGATTTTCTGGATACGGGATTCAAACTATTTCTATATACTGCCGTTTGGGCAAAAACTGTCCACATCCACAAGTGGACGCGTGGCAGTCTCCGTGACGAGCTAGTCAGCATTTTAAAACTTTTGACGCAGAAATGTTTCTGATTTCTGACCGAATTCCGTCCCGCGGTCTGCGCAAAAAAAAAGAGCAGGTGACATTTGAGCACATTCGCAGCTGGCGGCCTGCCGGTCAAGCGTCATAAATAAAGCCAGAGTGTACGAGTCCACTGTCAAGTGAAGCAGATTACCGTACATCTATCTGACAAAACAGTGCCGTACACGATTGTTTACCTTAATTGCTGTCATTCGGTGCGATAAATGATGGGGAGTGGCTGCCGAACCACCGGCTTTGGCCTAAAACGCGACAAATCGTATTCGTATTTTTATAGATACGCACAAAATGACGCAAAGGTACAGTACTAACGTAGCCCTCAAATTATGGACTATACCGTAGTGGTAGCATCGAAAAAATCGGGTGTATCGCTACGGTACACCGCCAATCGCTATTAGCGTAAAAGTTTCTGTAGCGTGTAGGAATAATTACCGTTGTTTACGCTAATTAAGAATTTGAAAATTTTGAATAAAAACATACATTCTAATTGTTTAATAATTTGGGTCTTTGAAAAAAGTAAATGTAGGTCGCAAACATGCTTACACTAATATAGATATTTGTACAAAATCTGACAAATCGTACACAAATCGTACGTTCACACAGTCGAAACGTGGTTGTTGGACGAATATGTGCGAACGCGATATTTGACAACTCGATTTCATCACCTTTTTAGAACGCATATTCTCATGCGTCCGCGGTTACTAAAACTCATTAATTATACTTTTTCACTTAAAAGGTACAATTTTGTACGGTCTGACACTTACCATATACCACACTATTTAAATGACAACGTACTCCGTCGAAAATGGCAATTTGATAAGGACCCTACGCCAGAAAAAAATAGAATAGCTACGCTGGAGAATGATAAAAAAGCGGGACGGAATTAACGTACACTACGCTAATAGCGATTGGCGGTGTACCGTACCTATCGGTTATGGATCGTGTCAGAGTTCGATGTTTTAATATGTACGTGAAAGTACAAAAAAAAAACAAGTGCTGTACGGTTGTACCTGGTAATGTCGTACCTGGGACGTAAGTCTTATCTCCTCTGTCCGGTCCGTTTTTCCCGTTCGGTTTAGTTCGGTTCAGTTTAGTTTAAGCAATTCAGCGGTTTTTTTTTATTTTATATGCCAAAAGTAAACTGGGGGGACATAATGGTTCAAAGCTTTGAACCTTTAAATAATATATGTATACCGCTATTGTGCGAAAGTCTCCTGAATGGTAAAAAACATGCATCACATGGTATGATGATGCGAGGTGGTTATATGGACCATAGTCATGTGGACATTATTTGTAGGACACTAATTATAAGGAAGCTCATTTATTCGTAAGAATTCATTTATATTGTTAGCATTTTAATAGGGGATAGTTATGACTACTACATACGAATATCGAAATCTTCTACAAACTTGTTCCTTTGTATTCTCTTTGAACTCAGATGGTTTACCACTGCGCTTTTTTTTAATAAAGTCTTGCTTTGTATTTTAGAGAAACCAAATAGAATACAAGAAACAATACAATGTGCAGAACAACTATTGAATACAATGTGTACAACACATAACCCACCAAATACAACATAGGTCATTGTCATTAGCGTTAATCATTTATTGCGTTAATGTGAAATTATAATCTATAACACTAATTTAGAGCAATGAGACGTGGCAAGTTATAGTACATTCCCTTAAACAAGCGTTGTTAACAGTATTAGTGGGTTTTCGGCCAGAGAAAGCTACGAATGAGTTAGTCTCATTTACTCTAATAACGATGGAGAGTGGAGGTATCTATTATAGAAGTTGTCAAAATTATTTTTACCATTGAACAACGCTACACAAGTAGAATATCTTTTTACCAATAGATTCAGCCACTTATTTAAACCTGATAATTCAGAAATTTTCAACATTCCCACACCGTTTGCTACTGCACCGCTAATTGTTATTTGTGTTAAAGTTTTTTTCGCCACTTAAAACATCTTTTCTCCGTACACATTATTTGTCCAATTTTCAACTAGAGATCGCCAATCGGAACCTGAGAGTCAAAACCGTCACATCCACAATCCGAGATGTGTGTACGGAGAAAATATGTTTTAAGAGACGATGAAAACTTTAACACTAATAGCGATTTAATGTGTAGCTTCAGTATAGAAGATTAGTTATTATTTTAAACCCCATGAAAACTCTACAAATCATTTAAAGTTTTACATCAGTGACCTGTTCGTTCTGTTGTCCCCTTGTACCAAAAACATCTTTAGTTCTTTTGTAATTTTGTGTACTATATAGTCATACATCCGTTCACACCGGGTTCAACATTAGCAAAGATAATGTTAATAATACCACAAGAGGAATATAACGTTCACTTTTGCATCGACATCGATAACAAATAGCTTCATAACATTCGATATCTTTTATCACTAACATTATCATTGCACCTCAACAAAACAAATTTAAACATACAATATATACCATAACATTTTTGAGTTTTGTTTTTGGATTTTATCGACATTTCTTTACTTGCCTACATACTGATATATCATGTGTTTTAATGTTTTCTTGATTTCTACAAAAACCATGTTCCCCTGTTGTCTTGCTTGTCCAGTGACTACATTTTGAAATTTACTAAACATCTCAAAAGTACCCCAAATTTTATTATTGATTAGAAGATATGACTTCGATGT